>CM033343.1:4547213-4924713 GCA_019395295.1 Osmanthus fragrans
CTTGTTCTTCTCTTTTAAATTGTTGGCAATGACAGTTTTACCTGCTTCCTTTCACTCTCTATGTGCTTAAATTGGAACCCCTTGTAATCTGTTGGATAAGAATCAATTTTGTTTTGTTTCCTTGCAATTTGAAAGTGTTGAGTTCTACCCTGAATTCATGTTGGACACAATTTTTTTTGTTGGGCACCTCTTCTATTTTGCTGGACAATCTTGTATTCTATTTCAAACCTCTACTGCCTCATATGTTTTTAATGTTATTTATTTAGTTGGTTTCTTTGATGTTGTGGCCTCTAAATTCTAGCAAAGTCTATGACTATCATGGTACTTAATAGTCATTTTGTCGTGTAGAGTAAGTTGAGGTAGTAAATTGTGATCAAAAGTTGTATCAGCTGGAGGTGGACTTGCAGCGATTAAACATGTTTTGTTAACTGTCCAGTTGCACTTTATATCATCTGTTTGATATTAGAATATCTTGGAATTTGTAGTTTGGCTAAATTTGTGCTCTAATATCATGTGTTTGATATTAGAATATCTAATGAACCTTTTATAGTAAAGCTAAACTGAGTGCAGAACAAATATTTGCTCCTTCATGAACCTTTCTGTGTTTCTTATCATTGATTTATTTCTCATGTAATTATTGTTATTATATTAGAATAAATACACTTGGGATGTAGAAAAGCAAGAGGAGGTGAAAGCAGTATGGTTAGCTGCCTCGAAAGTACGGCTTAGGGACATATTTTGTGAGGCTAGAGAATATGCAAAGAAGAAAAGTGGTTCAAAAGATGTGGCTGATTGGAAAGGACATGGACCACAGTGGTTAAGCACTGAGCATTGGAACAAGCTTGTAGATAAAAAATGAAACAACGATGAATAGAAGAAGTCCAAATCTGGACATCATAATCGCCTGACACATAAATCAGGAACAGTGACTAAGCACACATCCGGTTCAATAACAATTGTCGCGAACGAACATAAAATGGTATGTCTCTTTGAATGTTTTTGATACACAACTAATTAAATGTGTATGTTTATGCTTACTTTAATTGTTTAATATATAAATAAGTGAACATATGATCTACTATGATATATTTGTTGTTGGTTTATAGCGCAAAGAATTAGGTCGACCACCACATGCTTCAGAGTTATTCAAGAGTGTACATAAGCGAAACAAGGGACAAGGAGAATATGTTGATAATAAATCGCAACTTGTTTGTGTAAATATATATAAATTACATTTGTATTATATGTTTCATCTAGTGTAGATTATGACATATTTGTTTTTTAAGGAAAAATATAAGCTTTCTATGGAGGTAAAGCATGGTTTAGAGCTATTATCACAACCTGATATTGATATTGAATTGTGGTGTGAAGCAACCCAAGGCCCAAGCAAAGGCAATCGTTTGTATGGTTTTGGTACTTCTCTATTGGCTTTAAGTACATCATGTAGATCTAAGTTTGTTCCATCAATGGAGACAGATGATGGAGGTGTTAGTT
The DNA here is from genome assembly GCA_019395295.1 of Osmanthus fragrans. NCBI lineage: Eukaryota > Viridiplantae > Streptophyta > Magnoliopsida > Lamiales > Oleaceae > Osmanthus > Osmanthus fragrans. Next base: position 4,548,708 of record CM033343.1, read on the forward strand.
TAAAAGAGCAGCTTCACAACGCTTGCGAGAAGATTGATGAACTAACAAAGGAAAAAAAATGATATGCGTCGAGAGATAGAAGAAGTGAGGCAGGAGTGTATAGAGTTCGAAAAACAAATGGAAGAAAATAGGCATGAAGATGAGAGGAAGCGTATAGAGTTCGAAAAAATGATCATGAGTAAGATCAATGGAAGGCGGGCTCCTTAGTCTCATTGTTAAACTTTCACAATGATCTTCAAGGTCTCGATAATGTCCATAGTAGTTGGCATATCAACTATATTTTTGTTATTTGTTATATGTTCCAAGGGATACAATTTGATGCATGTTAAGAAGATTTTTGTCTCCCGTAAGTTGGTAGTAACTATTGTAAAAAAATTTGTAGTTTGAATATATGAAATGAAGAATTGAAATCAAATTACTTGTAATTTATTTGTGTATATTTTAATATTTTAAATTCACTGGAATAATAAATTCATATAACAATTTAAGGGAATATTAGGGAATATTGTAGGTATATATTACCAACGAAAATGTGCAAAAGAAATATTGTAGGTAAATCACCAACGGAAATAGAAATGAAAATATCCATATGAATTTACCAACGGCAATAGAAATGAAATAAATCCATCGGTGGTTTCCTTTGAAGTAAGACGTCACTAAACTTAACGCTAATAACATCCATCCAAATCCGTCGGTGTTTCCGACGGATACATATTTGAAGGGAATTTCGTCAGTAATCACCGACAATTATGTTGTCATCGGAAAAGTTATCGGCGCGACTTTCACCGATGGTATGTGTCGACGGAAAATTTCTATTGGAAATGAGGTTTACCGACGGAAAAATGGGCTTTAAATACGGAAATGTCCACGCTGAAGCCGCATTTTCTAGTAATGAAATGGCACATTTAGTTGCCTTCTTGATGTTGTCATAAATCCATAACTTCTCTTCTCTGTACAAATGACGGTATGTGAAGCACTTTGGCTTTACCTTTGCATTTCTAATGTTTTCTTTGTATATGTATAGTGTAAGTATAAATATAAATATTCTCCACTTTAGAAGAGAGAACATGGCCTGTTATTCTTTCTTGTACTTAAATTTACTTTTTATTGAGGCTGTTGTCTTTGATAACTTAATTTCATGTTAAAGAATCTTGTAGAGTAGCATTTGAGAATTGAGAATCAATTTGTCGACAATTCAATCATTAGCTAGTTCTCACGCATATCGCTCATTGGATGTGGCTTCTTGACTACTATCTGATTGTATTGGTTGAATTATAGAAAGAAAAGTTAACAGGGAATGCTGTTCCAAATAGATTTTTTTACTTTTCTTTTATTATCTTTCTTGTTTTGGGGGTTGGGGGTGGGGAAGAAAAGTGGGATTCTAGAGGAATATGGAATTTGAGCATCTTAACTCAAAGTAAAGTTCTTAGGGCGTATTCTCAAGTCAAGAATTTTGATATTCTTCCTGCTCAAGGGCCACGAAAAATGGGTTCCCACTTTTGATGCGGCGACAAGTCTTGTGTCCAAAAATCTCGCGTCAACATTTGCACAAGTTCGAGCAGATCGTTAAAGAGTCAAATTTCGACTTTAGCACCATCATTAAATTTAGTGCTCGTCATGCTGCTGAAATTGTTAATGAACATCGTGTTTGTGAAATAAATCTTTGTGATCTTGAGATACTAGATAATCCACATGCTTACCATAAAACATGGATTCAATAGGGAAATCATCTCGTAGAAAATTTCTACTATGTAGTACACCAAAAAAAATTCAAACAAAGAAGAGGCTAAGGAAGAGCTAGAAAAGGGGATCTATCATTTGTGGAACATGACTCGAGAGGATACGAAGACATCATTTGTGAAGACTATGGTGAATATCTTTTCAATCGTCCTAGCTTCTATGTTGGCCTTGTGATGGAGATAGAGAGAAAATAAAGATAAGATTTAGATAGAAATTTGAAATAGGGTTTAATTTAAATTATATTTATTTAAACTAGATTATGTTTCTTTTGATATTATGACAAAGTTCGATTGAATATATGAATAAATTGGTTTCCTCTATCTACAGTCTACACAGTCATAATTGGATTCATTTTACTCTAAACAAGTCATCGTATGGCATGAGTATTAAGAAGCTTAAGGAGCTTCAAAGACAAGTTAAGTTTTCTCCGATAAGGGAAGAATGATACAGACAAACTACTTCAATTTTACTTTGATGCCAGGCTATTTTCTAAAGAAAGGCTAGGTTGTATTCATCTTCAAAATGAATGGTTTCCTCGGGAGAAGTACACTAAGCCCTAAGGGTTTGATTGCAAATGTGGAATTTGGGTAGAAATAAAATGAATTACAGGGAATTGAACTATCTAGAACTTGTTTTATCAAGAATTGTCGATTAATTGTATTTGATTGGTATAATTTTTCACCCTAAAAATTTTGAAATTTTGAATATTTTGGTATGCGTAAACAGCTTTGTTTTTCATGAAAATTGTCTATTAAAATGATAGTTTTTTTTACTATTGGATCTAAAATTTGTTCCAATTGCCCAAAAAAAAAGTATATCGAATACCATTCGCTTGACTTTGTTTTTTATGCAAATTGTCAATTAAAAGGATAATTTTATTTTTTTTACCATTGAGTCTAGTATTTGTTCCAATTGTCAAAAGAAAAAAAGTTACCTGCATTGCTTTTCCCACCAAAATGGTGGGAAAAGCATTTCAATGAAAACCAAGAAAAGAAGTCCACGTGACATAAAATGTGGAAAACAAATTCTAGGGAAATTTTTTGCTATCAAACACTTCTAATTGGGTGGAAATGGAAAATGATTTTCCATGGAATTTGGCTTGTATCAAACATACTCTAAGCTTCAAAGCCGATGTCCATTTTGAAGTTATTCAACAAATTGGAAAAACATAAATTGAGCTACTTTGTCAATGTCTTAAATACATTTCTCATGGCCACGACAAAGACAGTTTGAACTTGAGGACAAGCCTTTTTCAACCAGGGAGTGTCACCAAATTCCAACCTTGAAGAAAGTCAAAATCAACAAAATAAAATGCAACCATCTTTTCAAACTAATTAAATGGGAACATAAACTAACCTTTTTTGGTTTGGTTAAAAAAAATTGAGAAAATTTTAAATTAAAGTCAACAATTAATTTCAACTGCACATTTCGTGGTTTCATAACTTTTATTAATTTTTCAACTACATATTTCATCAACTTTTATTACAATCCACTAAAAAATTTGATTTTTAGCAAAACCAAAGTAGATACATTACTACAAGGAATTGACGGGGATACATTACTATAAACACAAAGATAAAACATATTTTTGGGTTAGTTTTGCTAGCCATGTCAGGCTGTCACGGTGTCACCCAACATATTGGGCTCTAAGCTTATGTCGAACTGACACAAATAGCACTGAGAAGAAAAGGTTACTGTTATATTGAAAGTTTTACAAGAAAAAAAATTGAAAGTATGCTACGAATCGTTCACTGTTCACTTTTAGTGTTATCGCAGTGAATTTAGAAGTAAACTTATTGCTTAGGTAGTCTCCCTTATGTGGGTATTAGGCTTGTAGTTGCCAAAGAATAATATTATTCAGAGTGAGTGATTACATCAGTCGCTCCAGTAACATCCTATGTATTATAATATATATATATATATATATATATATTTTAAAAAGGAGAAACAATCAAATGAATTTTCATACTAATAATAAAACAATTACAAGTAAGATGTCACGTAGGGCAAGTACTTTACTCGCCAACTACGAATAACATTAGTCATTTGCCAAATTGTTTAGCTAAACATATACATATATAGCTATGGAGGGAAAAAAGACATTGAGGACCAAATTGTTAAATTAAATATATACATAAAAAGACAATTGACTTGAGAAGGGACGTGTCACGATAGTTTAGACTCGTCTTAGAAGAGAGTTGGAGCCACAGATGAAAGAGATGAGAATAACTCGATGGTTAAAGAGGATTAGACGACACGTACAATGTTCAAAATTATATACCAAACATGCACGTGAAAATTATCAAGCCAATTACTGTGGTTCTCTCACAGTGGTGAGATAAGATATATTATATCCTGGCATATTTACTGGCTTATACTAAAAGATACCTCACATTCTTAGCTCTAAGCCATTATATATGGAAGGTGGGGCGAACAATATTCTTGTTTTTTGTCCACTCTTTTTTGTAATAGTGATGGTGGAGTGGAATCTATGATCACTTCATATTGGCTGATTATATGCTCTTCCTCTCGACTCATCTAGAAAAGGTTAGTAGTCTCTAACTCGAGAGAGATGTTGAACATTGAAGTCAAGTTCAATAAATAGTATAAAATTATACACAAGAAAAAGGATGAGATAGTGTTTTTCTAATTAAGACAAAAAATTGGAAAGTCAAACATTTATTAATAGATGACTAAAGATAACTTTCTGTGCCGTTGGTTCCAATCTATTGCAGCCCCTACCCCCCACCCCCACCCCCACCCCCAAACCTAAACAAGAAATGTATAATCAAAGAATGTTGTGTTGAGAATTAGAAACCCTACTTTTATATTATCAAGAGTAATAAAATTGTAGCAAGAAAATAAAGACACAAAAAAATATGCAAGATTTATAGAGGTTTGTCTCAATATGAGATTATGTCTTCGATTACCGCTACAATAATTCACTACGATGAAAAGAAGTTTATAAGGAAAATTGTATACCCTATTTTCTCTAATATATCTTTCTTGATGATGATTACAAAATTCTAATGAGCTATAAGAAAAATTAGGACAAAATCGAAATTACGAAAAATCGATCCACATACAAACTCCGCAGTGATAATTATCAGTCTCTACAACTTAACAAGTTATATCTATATTAGACGCTAACATATATTTCGTACTCTAAATTGAATAGAAGATATCTAACGTTGTTCAAATAAGCAACATTGTAAGCATTCTATGTACCTTTTTCTATTGATATCGAACTGGTAAATATGTGGTTGATTTTATTTCTACATTCAATGCTCCATTTGTCCTTGAAAAATGTGGACACTGGGGAGCACAATTCTCATTTGTTCCAAAATAAATCTTTCTTTCTTCAACTCCATAAAACTAGTATACTGATTGAGTATAATGTATCATATAATAATTATTAGGTTATTTTGAACTACTTATCAACGTGCCCTCTCACGTGCAGGCATAATATTATTATTATTATTATTTTTTTGTGAAAATCTAACATGTGCACAATTCATTATATGGAGGGTAGCAAAATTTGAACTCGGAAACGTTTGTAGTTTTGCTTTCTTTGAAATCATGTCATCAATTTAAATATTGTTTTCAACATAGTCACGCCCTGTCCATATGACAAATAACATATGTACATCATGCGTGTTTCGTTAGTGCTTCCGTTTTTCCCTTTCTTTTTTATTCAATTCTTGAAGAACTTTTTGAGAATTGATTGTGAAGCATGCTAAACCAACACTTTTTGTGTGCCCAACTTGTTTCTAGTGGTTGATGATGGATGCCACTTTGTTTCCGTCATAGTCCTTTAATTGAATCTTGACATCCACGTGAAGTGGCGTATTGAAGTATAATATATAAATTACTAAATCCATGTTTGGTTTGAATAAAAAATAGGTTTTTAGTAAAATTTGTCATTGAAAAGTAAAAAAAGTTGCGGATCTCATGAAGTATGTGAATAAAAATGAGTTTTAAGAAATAAGGATTTAAATGTGACCCCTCTCTAAAATTTTGGTACTTGTGAGATAATCGTTTCTATCGTCATCATACAAAAATATATATAGATTTGCAAAGACATGATAGGATACCACATAATGCAAGTGGGAATAATTTTTAGGTACATGCAAAGATGCACTATACAAAGTGCCAATCTCTATCATATGAGTGCACTGTTTTTCATTTAACCAAACGCAAAGCAAACTCGTCGCATATTGTATGGAAATTTTGAAAAACCAACTTATTTAAAAAAAAAAAAAAGCCAGTTTCAGAAAAAAGTGGGAAAGTAAAAGCAAAAGAGATAAGGCAGGGGTGGACGAACATGCATATATAGAGACACAAATAATTTCAAGGGAGTTCGAAAAGTTGAGAAGAAACAGTAGTGGTGGTGGGCACTGACAGAAAGAAGGTCTAATAATTTATATATACACTCCAAATTTTAGCAGGAAGTTGCAGTATTATTTGATCAAATTAATTAGGATATTTTGTTAGTGTTGGAGAAGAAGAAACTACTCTTCCATGGCTGCTATAACCACTGCTTTCTTCATCGTTACACTCACATTTTTCTTTGTTAACTCTTCTTCTGCTGATACAAAACGTACACTCTATACTTGCCTTTTTCTTTACTCTAAATTCTTGCCTTTAATCGGTTATTCTTTTTGAATCCTTGTAGAAGTTTATCAACACATGCAATTCACTTATTCGGGTGGCACTGGACCGGACAAGTGGGGGAGCCTAGACCCGAAATTCACTATGTGTGCAAATGGGAATTCACAGTCTCCAATTAACATTGTGAAAGCTAAAGTTGTAGTTGACAAGAAATTGAAGCCATTGATCAGAGAATATAATTCTGCAAATGTTACTTTGGTCAATAATAAATTCAATGTTGCGGTTAGTTTTCCTCTTAACTAGTTTTCTTGTTCATCCAAAAGTTTTATGTAGGAAATTTTGGCCTACTACTAGATTTAGTTCTCGATCTTCTTTTAGAAATAGTAATATAGACTAATAAGAAAAAAAAAACATGAGGATTTTTGTAGAATAGTCGAAAAGCGGGAAGAAACTCTAAATGGGTGACAGCAAGACTTGAACTTTGGACGTTTGCCTAGTTTGACACCATGTATAGTCGCTTGATTTAAAAATTACTTAAACTACTAGTTGGGATCATTATTAAATCGTTTAAATATTATCGTTAACAGTGATTGATCGAGTCTTGATTAAACTCTTAATGCAGGTGGTTTACCCTAGCAATTGTGGAAAGTTGATTGTGGATGACAAGAATTATTCCTTGAAGCAAATGCACTGGCATTCTCCTTCAGAGCATCGAATCGATGGCCAGCAGTAAATCCTCTCCCTGTTTCCTTCTCTCTCACACGTCACGGCCGGTTTTGGTCTGGCACGGTCCCATTTTTAGCCAGGTTGAGCCTCTACAGCCCAGATCGCACGTCCTGGCTGTGGAGGTGGGCGGGCCAATAGCACGTCATGTCACAAGCTGGATTATGCCACTCGACACATTGTCACACATCTACGGCTCTATTTCATACACAAATTCTGAGGCACACACTCCACAGACAGAGCTAATCTGTTTACCTCAATTTTTGCACGGACATGTGGCCAAGAGAACCCTAGCCAAACCCCCTCTCTCATCTCTTGCATTTGCTACCTCTTATCCTACCATTGACTTAACTGTCGAACTGCAAACGATCGTCTGATTTTTTTTGGCCGACGACCTTTGCCTCTGAACGATGTGTTCTAGTACGTAAATGACTCCTACGTGGAGGGAATGCGGTTGGAATCCTGTTGGCCACGCATTCACGCAAAAATTGAGGTCCCCACAATCTGTAGACTGTAGTAATAACTTTACTAACAAAATCTTAGCTGATGTTAAGATTTGGGGTCCATCTTAAAAGGTCAACCTTATTAAGAGGAGTAGTCTAAGGCCTTATAAACTGGTCTATGTTTACATCTTTAATCGATGTGGAATTATATCCCTTAACATGCCCCCCCAAGATGGTGGCTCGTTTGAGCAGACCAATCTTGAAATCCATATGCTCATATTTTTGAGTCTTACAATGATCGAATCGCTCGTTGGAGTTTAATGGACTCTGATATCATGTTAAGATTTGGGGGTCCATCTTAAAAGATCAACCTTATTAAGAGGAGTAATCTAAGGCCTTATAAATTGGTCTATGTTTACATCTTTAATCGATGTGGGATCATATCCCTTAACAGCTGACATATGTATCATATTTCAGATTTGCTGCAGAGCTTCATCTGGTGCACGTAGCCGACGACGGCAGCGTTTCAGTTGTGGGCATCCTTTTCCAGTTAGGACGCCCCGATCCAGTTATCGAGAAGGTATATTTCGAGCAATATCTACACGTTTTGTAGACAGCTCACAAACTTTACCAAATAAGGATCGAAAAAAGGTTCTAAACATTTAAAGTATTTCTCCACTTACAGATACAGAACAAATTAAGTGAATTGTCAAAGGAGGTTCATACAAGTAATGAAGAAGCTCAAGTTACAGTAGGACCTTTCCATCCCACAGAAGTTAGGAAAAATGGGCACAAGTATTACAAATATGTTGGTTCTTTTACCACTCCTCCTTGCACTGAAAATGTTACATGGATCATCCTTGCAAAGGTGACAAATCATTTCAATTTTGAGAATTATGACATGTTTGGTAAATCGTAATGAATGTAACTGAGATCACGTTGTATAATATTGTTATAAGGTGAGATCAATGTCAAAGGAACAAGTAGAGGCTCTGAAAGCTCCACTCGACACAGGATGCAAGAATAATAATAGACCGGTGCAGGAAAACCACGGACGCCTTGTGGAGCTTTACGAGGAGCAGCCGAACCACTTATAGAGTTTCTATGGTTTTGTAATCTATAAGTTGTCCGGCGAAGATATAAATCAATAAAATTCATGTTTTCAAATAAGGAAAATCAGATTGGAACGATTGGTTTAACAGGAAAAATTGAAAACTATCCTCAAATCCAATCCTATCATAATATATTAATCAAAAAAGAAAAAATTGGTTAATAAATTAATGAACGCCGATTAACCAAGAACTGAAAAATCGATCACGGTATTTTACCCGTTATGAGTCTTTTTTTTTTTTTTACAAAATATTTCAAATGTCTTGATTGAGCTCAATTGCATGATGCTTTGAAAAGAGACTCATCTTATACATTCTTATTCATTCTCCGATGTGGGATAAAAGTCGTGGACTTTAGTCAATTGAAATTTTAAATATGTAATTGTTTACTTCATTTTCTACATTAATAAACCATGGCCCCTCAAATCACAAATAATTTCAATTGAGCAAAAAAATATTTTGGACATATTAATTGTCAGTTTTTGAAGTTTTAAAATAAATTATAAAATAATAAATCTAATTAACAAATATGGATTTATATTTACTTTTAATTTTTATTAGGGGTGGACAAAATAATCGGACTAAACCAAAACTAAATCAAATCGAGTAGTTTGATTCGATTCTACAAAAATAATAATAATAATAATAATTTTGGTTCCCAAAATCAATAACCATTTGGTTCCGGTTCCGATTTTGTTTCCAATTCCAAAACCAAGAACCAAACCTTTATTTTTATTATTTTTTATAGATATATTTTTGCTTTTTATAAATTAGTGGATCACAATAAAATAAAATAAATCAACTTTAAAATTTACAAGTGTAAAAAGGTTATTTACCATAACATTTGACCTTATAACTTATCCGGCGAAATGACTAAGCTCTAGATCTAAATTCTTATTCATTTCTCTCCTTTTTAATTTTAGACACAGTCGCACTCTAACACCTCATGTACCATTTATATGTTGAATGTTTGAGGTTATTTTTATTATTTAAGTATATATTACTAACTTATAAATCCGATGACAAATTTTAATAGCCCATGTTTGAAAGTTACTTTTTTTTTTTTTTTTTTTGTGTGTGTATAATGAGTTTTTGAATAATACATTTTGAGAGAATGTGCGGTTAAAAAGTAGATTTTTTTTTTTTCTAATTCATGTGAAGAATATTTTATTGTGAGAATGTGTGGTTGAAAATGAGTATTAAATTTTTTTTTTTGAAGGAATGATCGTCAAATAGAAACTTATCATTTATCATTTAAAAATTTAAGTAATGAAATCAAACCAAATCAAAATTAAATTGTTCAATTCTAATTTGGTTATAGGGTTTTACCCCTTGTACAGTCCATGTGGACTGTACAAGATACAACCCTCTCACAAATAGAGGGTCCGGGCCAATGAAAAAAGCGTGGTTCCATTGTATATATAAACTCATTTTCAATCACATATTTCATAAAATTTATAAGTTTTATCTTCTTTTTAATCAAGTATTTCATCGACGTTTATCAAAATTACTAAAAATCTACACAACACTAATCAATATCAAATTCAATATGCATGTGTTAAGCATGTCATCAGCGTTCATCCTCATCCATGATCAATAAAAATCAAACCAAGAATCTTGCTCCTAAATCAATCATATTATGAATGAAATTGTCTCGCTGCAATCAAATCAACTCTTCAAAGACAAATGAAAGCAACCCATTTGACATTCAGTTACAAATTCCAAAAATTCCATAATAAATATTTGAAAACTGAATCAAACCTAGTCCATGAAAGGGAATTGATGCAAAATATTATAAATTAAAAACTGGTTGCGGTCTTGGGCGGTAGGCTGGAAGTCAGTATTATACGAGACAAAGGAAGGGTATTGCAATTTGATTCTTAGGAGTCACCTTTGGCGGCTAAGTCTTGGCCCTTAGCAACAAATATTTGCTTTGGTCGTTGCTTTCTTTTTCCTACTTAAATGTTACTCCTATAATGATTAAAATGTGAGTCAAAATAAAAATATAACGTGTTTTGACGTTCTAACTCGATGTTACTTACTATCATATTCGTTGTATATTATATACACACGTTATTTAATCACTGTTTGATTCAGTTCAGAAGTAGATAAAAATCTAATTCAAAGTAAATAATTAATTATAATCACATATTTTATAGGATTCACAACTTTTCAACAATATATTTCATCAACTTTTATCATTATCTACTAAAATTTTAATTTTTACCTAAATCAAAGAAGGGCCTACAATTAAAATTTATATTAATTAACTTATTACATGACTAGTAATTTAGAATTCTACAATGGCTGATATATTTAATTTTACATCTATTACACTTTCAAAGTAGTGTAGGTTGATGGACCTACAAGATTGAATGAATATAAGAACGTGATCGATTCGATTAAATTAGAAAAGAGATAAAATTATGACAGATAATAAAAAAATTGAGGTGAAAAAATTGAAAAAGTTCGAGAAGAGTTCAAAACGATACTTTATCAAACGCTCTAATAAAATTTGTCATGTATTGAATGATAAAGTAATTGTAATATATCATCACGGTGTTAAGCACGGGTCTAAATATCAGCATATTATGAATTCTATTAACCATGTCATAAATCATTTCAATCTATAATTTAACATAATAAATATTGCCATTTAAACTGATGTTATATTAAGAGTTTGTTTGGTACCAATTAAAATCTGATTTTAATCTAAGTCAAAGTCAAACAATCAATATCAACCACATCTTTTATGGATCCCACAATTTTTCAACCACACATTTCAAAAACTTATATTTTAATTTACTAAAAAATTTAATTTTAATCCCCACCAAACACCCTCTAAATAGCATTACTAAACTAACTGAATAGTCAAATTGGCCAGTCACGGGGCACCGTCTCCAATAATTGAGCAGATTTGCCTGCTTATAGGTATTTTGACAGCTAGTTAAGTTCGAGTTTGGTAAAGATTTTTTAAAATTAATTTTAACAATATTTTTTTAATAAAATAATTTTACACGTAAATTCATTAAATTTTTCTATTTTTAATCTCATATTTTTCAAAAAAATAATAATAATAATAATATTTTTTTTAAACTCTATATCAAATAGGCTCTTAAGAATTATTGAAAACTCATTTCACGATTTATTTGACGCTGCCAAAAAGTTTGTTTAATAATTGTCCTACTACTTAACTTCTTGTACGTCACTATCTGAAAACAATTAATGACATTTCCCTCAAGAAATTGGTTACACCCTCTCGTGAATTATTAAAAAATATGTATATTCTAGTACATTCAGAATATGGAGTACTCATTAGTTTTAATGAAATTTTAATCTGTTAAAAATTTGATTTTAATTTTCACTAAATAGAGGTTAAATTTATTCATCTTAAAACATCTAGCTATGATACTTTTTCAATGAAACTGCTCGAAAATGATTTTTGACCAAAAAAATAAAATAAAAATGAAGATAGAAAATATCATAGTTAAAATTGCAATTCTTATATGAATAATTCTATTTATACACTCAAAGGTGTATCAAATTGTTTATCCCCTCTCCCATGCACGCAAGCTCCACGCAAATAAAAAAAAAAATTCCAAAATATGGTCCGTGTCTCCGTGATGCCCTATTTTGAGTAGTCAATAAAGAATTAGATTAAAAAAAAAAATGGTACATATAGAATGGTCCTTCTTACATTGACAATTAAAGAAAAAAGTTGTCGATTGATGTATTAATAAGCATGGCTAGTGGTGGCAATGGACCGAACTTGTCCTGCGAGGTCGGCTCATGCTCGTGCTTGGGCTCGTTGTCCAACGAACTCGTGGGCAAAATTGAGTTCAGCTTGACCCACGAGCTCGTGGGGCTCGTGGGCCGGGACGGTGAACTCGTCTTTTTTTTATTTTTTTACGTTTTCTAAATTTTATTTTTTTAAAAAAATTGGCTCGACTCGTGGCTCGTCAAATACGAGCTCACGAGCTGCTCGTCGAGCCCAACTCGACTCGTTTGACATTTTCTAAGCTCGACTCATAGTTCGAGCTCGTGGCTCGTTTTAGACGAGCTGAGCCCACGAGCTACTCGACTCGATTGTCATCACTAAGTATGACCTTAATTGATTTTTGCATGTCAAACATGGAATCAATTCATGCAGTACATATAGTATGATCCTTTTTATATTGACAATTAAAGAAAAAAGTGGTCGATTGATGTATAAATAAGCATTGCCTTAATTGATTTATGCATGTCAAACGTGGAACCAATTCATGCGCGACAAAAGCAGGCAATGGGATACGTCCCAATCCGGTACGCGACTTGCCGCCCTCCCAAATAACTTGCAGTCTTTATTTTCTATGCTATTCATTTATTTAGCCATTGTTTGATAAAGCTTTTCGAAATTACAAATAGATTGATAGTATGAATTATATGATAAAAATTATAAATTCAATCAAATATGTTAAAAATAAAGTTTGACTAACTTATAATTTCAAAAACAATTTTTTCAAACATGAACTCGATGCCGTCAACTTGCATAAATATGCATTTTTTGAATTCAATATAAAAAAAAAATGCTTACTCTGCAGTCAAATTAAAGTAATTTTTTTTTTTTTTTTTTTAACTTTATAAAGAGACCGTACTTGTGTGAAAGTGATTAAGTAAAAATCCCTTTTACCACGTTCATCTTCAACTATATATTCACAAAAATAAAATATTTTTCACATTTTTTAAAATAATTTTTACTTTTTAATTACATATTTTTCAAATAATCACTTCCATGCACCGTCTCTTACCATAGAAAAAGGGTAATTTTCTATTCTTCCACTCCAATGGGTCCATATGTTTGAAATCTATTTACTATTAAAAATGGAGACAGTTTAGTAACGTATTATCAAGTTATTATTTTAAAATGTTGGTCGTCATTGTCACGTAGTTTGAGTCAAATTTTGGATGATATACTCGCAAATTATATAAAAATAAAGTGTAAAATATTATTGTTTATTTATAGGGAGAAAATAAAAATTCTTTCCTATTCTATCATTTAAATATTAATTATCTAAAATCGTAAATCAGTTCCAAAAGCACGAATATAATATTATGAATATTTACATAAAGGGGGATTACCTTGTAAATTAAAGCAAAAGTTTTCAAAACTGTAAAAAAGCTGCTGTATATCTATCGTTTACCTCGGAGTCAACGAGGAGAAATGTAATTTAACACGCCAGGTCGTCACTAGCCACGTAAGACTTTTATGCTCCTTGCTTTCGTACGGGCCGATTCAAATCAAGTGACTCGGAAATCGCCGTATTAAGTTCTTCGGCGGTCCAACATCCCGAACGTCGGCCCGATGAGAACCGCTTCATACCTCCCAAACCGGGCGGCTCAGCAACAAGTTCAACACTTACCGGAATGTCCCGCAATTTTATGCTCACGCTCTTCCTCTGCGGCTCAACCACAATTGCCTCTTTCACTTTTCGACTCCCCGACCGGATAGGTTTTTTATTACCCTTTTTAGACCGGAACATACCCATTACTTTAGTGTAAAACCCGGTTTTCCGCTTTTCACCACCGGTTCTTGACTTCTCAGACTGTGCTTCATTCTTCCTCGACGAATTATTCCTTCGCCGGCCGCGCTTTGACCGGACTCTTCCTGTACACGAAACCTTCGGCGAAGACGGTTCAACCACCGCCACTGTCGACCTCCCCGCCGACACGGATCGATTTGGAAACAGTCTCGCGTTAGCCAGTTTACAACTCCTCCTCCTGGAATCAATATAATTAGTTTTCTGAGTCTTAGGCAATCCAATAATCAATGCCTTAGATTTCAACTCAATGGAACGCTGAGAATTCAAATTTAAATTCGAGCTCAAATTGGTTGAATTTGAGCTTCCTTTGGTGGAATCCTTGCGCTCGTAAAACGCGTTGCGGTCGAACCAATCGTATTCAGCGTCTTTCGATAGCCAAAACGATTCCGGCGGGTAGTCCGATGGCACTTCGGCTGTGTCATCCTCTTCATCCTTTAGTAGATCGTCGCCGGCACCGGTGACGGCGAGTGTTTCGCATGTTATTTTGCTATCATTGCCTCCGAGTGTGCAGGATGTAACTAAGGTTTCGAGATCAACCTGAGTCATATAGAAAAATTCAATATAGAAATGATCTAGTTTTCTAGAGAGAGAAAGTTAACAATTTTAGTTGGACAGTGAGAGAGAGATACAGAAGCGAGATCGTTGTGGGAATGGAAGAATTAAAGAGGTACACAACGCCAGTCTGCGTGATGACAGGAGAAAAAAGTATCTTTCTAAATTAGTTTTATTTTGTATTATTTATTATTTATTTATAAACGGGTTTCATTTTTCAACATTGACTGCGGAATTTACGTAGAACTTTTTTGTTTCTCTACGCGCATCTTATCTTATTAGTAGAAAAATACCTTTGCAAAATAAGAAAAGTGATATGGATATAGGAATTTATATAGAATTGGTACAAAAATTTAAATTCAATAGACGAAATTAAAATACATGTGGACCCATATAAAATACAAATGGACAGGATGCTGCCAATAAAATTTGTAAAAATTCTCTGTATTTAAGAAATTTTTGACAAAATAATACACTCACTAACATAGTGACTCGACTTTAATCAAATATTATAAATAATTTACAATATATTCAAAACATACTCTTAATTTTATAAATAAGATATGTGAGAACTATTAACATTTGAATTGTCCGTCATTAAGGATTGGTTTGCAATTATAATGAAATATCTAGGACCAATTTGCATCTTTTAGAAGATTAGAAGCTAAACTTGCTAAAGAACCAATAGATTATAAATTTTCTTAACAAATATTAAGAAAAATAATTCATGAACTATTCAAAAACTTGTAGCATTTATTTGTAAAGACATGTTGCATATTAATGTTGACTATGTGATCGTTGAATCCCAAAGTTGACTGTAAAATGATCAATAAGATCATTGAACCATCCCGTCCTACATCTAGTGATTTTACTGTCTTGCCTATTTTTAGATGCAAAAGTTATCTTACTAGACCTGCTTTTTCAATTAGCCCGTGTTTGATTCTCATTTTGAGGAAAAAATACATTTTTAAATAATTGATTGATAGAGAATGTGTGATTAAAAATTAAAAAAAAAATTTTGAATTTACGTGTAATATTATTTTATTGAAAAATATGTGGTTGAAAAGAAAGGAGAGAAAAATGAATTTTGAGAAAAATGAGAATCAAACAGGAACTTAATGTATAAGCACTTTTCGACTCATTTTGTCAATATTATTCACTATTTTGTAAATAAATAATACTAGTATATTTTTTTATTTTTTTGAATTATGCTATATTACTGACATCCCCACTTATCCTACCCTGAATGTTGATGGTGAGGATAAATCGCAAGTTATGCCTCCAAAGACGTAAGATAGAAGGCGGTACTTTAACTCCCACTTACCAAGACCTCATCCATATTTCAGAATTTCAACCCTAACCCAGCAGTTGCAAGCGAAATTAGATTTTTTTCACCCTCCTCTTTCACCACTTGGAGATGTGTCATGAGAACATAATACTAGTATATTGCCCGTGCATTGCACGGGCTATGTTATTTTTGATGTAATATTAGTGTGCCGAATGTTGAAGATTGACGGGAGTAGGGGTGAACACAGTTTGGTTTGGATGGTTTATGCTATATTTTCAACTCAAACTATTTCAAGCGATTTGGAATTTTTCCAAACCAAACCAAATCAAACCATTTTATTTTTCAAACCAACTCAAACCAAACCATTATTTGCGGTTTTGTTCAGTTTTAATCTGCGATTTACCTATCGACATTATAGTAATATATTTAAAACAAGTTAACATATAAATTTAAACGAATACTAATAATGTTAAATGCTAAATTACATTCATATTTGTCTGAAATTCGATATATAACAAAAAAGCAAAAAAATAGTATTAAGCTAGCATCACAAAAAACTTTTATAAGCAACAATATCCGAATAAGTATAAATGTACTAACATCTCAAGTATCGGACGTCACTAGATCAATCTTTTACATGCCTCATAGTTCCCTTGAACATATCAATCTTCGCATTTCGAAAGATGACATTAGTATCTGGCGTCACTAGATCAACTGAGGAAGAAATATAAACAAGAACCAAATGGTTATACAGCTAAAAACCAAAAATGCAATAATCCATATTAAAGAAATACTCTAAGTGAAGGAAATGAGTACAATAAATCATAATCCATTAAACAGATGAAAATTACGAGATGCAATATTTGAGGTTCGCACGATAATTGATTGAAACAAAGACAACTAAGATGTTATAAAACACACAACACAAGATAAATCAACAATCACTTTCGAAATATGCATAGTAAAAGCAGCATCAAACATTTACTCGGACAATGTTTGACCCATTAAACAGAGAAAGTTCAACATCCCTTCACATGATGACTATTGGACAAAAATGTGACTGTCCACTTGGATTTCTTAGTGGTTTAAAACAGGAAAATTCAAATTCTAGATGACAATTTTTCATCATATCCCTGTTTGGTTTAGAGAAAAATCATATTTTAGTAGATTTTGATATAAGTTTATAAAACACGTGTTTGAAAAGTTCCGAATCCAATGAAATATGTGGTTAAAATTATTTGTCGACTTCTTTGATTTTAATTCACATTTATACCTAACCCAAACGAAGGCATAGTAATCCCCTTCCTAGGGGAACTTCTCATGTCAAAACTCATTCTAATAACTGAAATATTTGACCCACTACATTCATCGTTTTCCACTTGATTATGAATTTGTGCTTCGTTATGCAAGTATGTCTAACTTATGTACACAACACACGTATGCATACATTGGTCATTGCGAACAGTGAAGAGGATAGTACCACTCTCATCGCCAACAAGGCACTCAACAATGCGGGTGTTGCGCATGTGAGAGGAGACGGCCGGCCTTTCTGTAACACCGTATTGAAATTAAAAAGAATCTACATTTTGGTTTTAAGACTTTGAGTTAAGTTTTGAGTTCTTTCCCCCCCCCCCTCCCCCTCCCCCCCCCCCTTTTTGGGCTTGGGTTTGGGCTTCGACATAAATTCAAAAATTGAATTTCTGGGTCTAATTTGGAGGTATCATTTCTAATTGGTTTAAATTCTAAAAATTATACTTTAATAAAATTATATATGAAAATTTATAATTGCATAAAAAAAATTAATTAAAAAGTACGGTTCGGTTTGATTTTTTAAAGTTTTTGAAAATCAAAACATAAACCAAACCATTTTGAAACGGTTTGGTTCGGTTTGAGGAAAAAAAAAATTACGGATCCACGAACCAACGGTTTCAAACCAACGGTTACGGTTTGGTTTGCAATTTTGCGATTTTTTTGTACAACCCTAAACGAGAGATATGTGCGTACTAAACAGAAGAACCTGACTAGACAAATGAAGACAAAGTTAATTCTACTATGAAGTAAGACTTCAACAATGAGCCATATGTATACTCCCCATAAGCAAATATTTACCTATCAATGAAAAATATTTTACGAAAGAAGTTAGCCAAGTGTGTATGGAATGCGAATACACAAAGAAGAAAGCTACGATTTTGGAAGAGCTTATGAATATGGACAAAACTTACAATTACAACATGCCGTAAACGAAGACTTGGATTCCAATAATTTTTCAAGGCATTAACACAAATCTCACCATTGGCAGCAATATTTGGATGAAAAACCTGTAAAAATAGCCTAAAACATAAATAAAGTAGATAGAAAGAGGTCATTATTGTTATATATCGTTCGCAAGTGACAAGATAAAATAAAAGCCTCAAATAAATTAGTAAGAATTGAGACTTTTAATGACTTTTTAAGATTTAAAAAGTTTAGAGAAAAGTTTTGATGTATTCAATTGAGACTTTTATAGACTTTGAAAAATCTCTAAAAGTTACAGTGTATTTAATTGAGACATTTTAAAATTTGGAGTATTCAAATTTTAATGACTTCTAAATATTTTTATAAAAATCTCTGGAGTATTAACTTTTAAGTAGAAAGTACTTATATAAAATTTCAAAATATGTCTCACTAATCACGAGATTTTGGAAGAATTTTACAATTTTTTTTTTAATATTTCTTTCATTTTTCCTTCTACGAACATTAGATGTATGATTAATTTTTTTTTTTCTATTGATTATATTTTTTTTCATTTATCCGTCTCTCTCTCTTATAGTTTATATCTATTTTCTATGAAAAATTAAATTGAATTCTTGTAAAAAAAAAAATTGTGAAAAATATTTATTTTTTAATTAAATAAAAAAATTTATATGACAAATTTAAAATATCTATTTTTTATTAAATATATTGATTTTTATTTATTTTTTGAAGTATATTATAAGTTTATAAAAGTTCTAAAATAATAATCTATAGAAATCTACTAAGAATTTCCACTAATTCTATACAAATCTGTAAAAAAATCGCGAAATTCACAAAAATCATCACTTAAAAAAAGTCCATCAAAGTTTTCAAAAATTTCAATTGAATACACCCCCTACCCTAAGAGAGAACAACTTTTCATATCTAACAAACACACCTTCAGTATTTAAATTTAAAATCATCTAATGAGACGGTATCAACTTCTTGCGGAAGACACCATTTCGGTACAGAGCTTCAGCTACAAGGTTAGAGATCAATCACAAAAAGAAGTCGATGTTCGAAACCCAGAAAAGTAAAAAGAAAAGAATTATTACCAGAGCCTTCAATATCAAGCATATATAACTGAAAAGTTATCATCATTTCATTCACTAAAGGAGGAAGTATTGTTTATATAGACACTGAAAGAAGTTTCGGATCTCCAGAAATTAAATGTGCATTCTCTTTGTTATTTTCGGACCTTTTTTTGTTTTCGATTTTTCAAAACATTGAAAACGTGTTCTCTTTCCCATTTTCGAAAACGAGTTTTTGAAAACGGCTGAAAATTTTGTGAAGGTAACAGAAAATAATTTTTTTACGTTTTGACTGTTTTTTTTACAAATCTGCCAAAATTAAAAAAATACGAGTTGAGAAATATTTTTTCAAAACAACAAAAAGAACGAGTTTTCAACAATCTCAAAATGGACACTCAAAACTCAAAATACAAAACTGAAACACGAAAAGAACACCCCCTAATTTTTTTTTATTTTTTTATGTAAAAATAAATATGGATTGTATGACATCCCCATTAAACTCAACTCACTTTTACAAATCGAATGTCTCTTGCTAGAACGGTCAAGTAGGAGGTAAAAAGTAGTCTGCAAAATCAACATAAGTAGAAGTGCTACCTGTTTTCGCTAGGGAAGCTCACTCTGTGACCACAAATTAAATAACCAACAATTTACCTCAGGTATTCACTGACAATTAGGCATGGAAATCTTACATTCGATGGCTAAAGTATGAACTTTATCAACGTGTTATGAAACCACACGTCTTAGTGAAATGACCTTCTAGCTTCTTATTATCGTCTGTTTGATAGAAAGATAAAATTTGGATGAAAAAAAATGAATTACAGGAAATTCAATTGTCTAAAATTTATTTTATTGAAAATTGTAATTAAAAGTGTTTGATTTGTATAATTTTCCACATCATCCGTTTGACTTTATTTTTCATGCAAATAGTTTTTTTTGGGATAATTTTTTTTTTTTTACAATTGGGGATAAAATTTATTTGGATTGCCAAAAAAATAAAAAACAAAAATAATTAAAAATAAAAATAATTTGGTGTTCATTTTGTTTCGTTTTGTTTTGTATGAAAATTGTCAATAAAAATGATAATTTTTTTACTATTGAGTCTAGAATTTGTTCACAAAAAAAAAATAATAAAAACTGAAATTTGTTTTCCCACCAAAGTGGTGGAAAAACATTTTTCTCAAAAACCAAGAAAATGCACGTGTAAGCAAAAGTAGGAAAATCAATTCCATGGAAAAATTGTACTATCAAACACCAAAAAGTTGGAAATGGAATTTGAATTCTAGTTCTAGGGAAAAAAAAATTTATCAAACATACCCTTAATGATGTTTCAGATTAACTCTGCAATCATAATTTTATATTGATTCCATCGAGCTTCACTATCTTAATTTCGTTAAAAAAAAAAAAAATGCACCTGAAACTTTTGTGATCTAAAGATATCCAATTTTAACATTCTTAAGAAATAATAATAAATACATGTAAATCTTCAATGCTAAGACTCATAATTAACTTATGTCCCATTTTGGATAATTGAATCATATTTCTTCAACTATCTAGAATCATAAGGTATAATAACCTTGGTATATATTCTATGTATGAACATATCCTAAGCTATAACTTGAAATACTGTAGTAATGAGAAGATGTATCAAATTCAGTATGAAAGAAAAAGCAAATGAAGCTTCCATAAAATCCAATTGAAACGTCGGTTTTACACAACAATAGTAGAAATACATTTAAGAAAAAAAAATATTCGAGAAATTACACAACAATTCCCTTTCATAAACATGAATATAGAGATATGCACACAATAATTATGGTAATAGAAAGCCATAATATCCACAGAATAGAAGGAACGGAGTGGAAATACATTTAAGAAAAATATACAAAAGTGTACAACTGAAAAAGAATGAAATAGAACATGGACCTTGCTATACGAACCTCGCGGTTGACCACGAGAATGACATCTCCCACACACACACGAGGAGGTGGCTTTTTTTATGGAAAATTTTCATAAGTAAGAGTATAATTTTAGTCCAATTCAATAATAAGAAAATAAGTTTCAACTTTCACAAATTAGATTTTTGTTAATTTTTATTTATAATTTAATTAATTAAATATATATTTAATTAATTAAATATATTAAGGTCACAGATCTATATAATTTGGTCACAGATTCACAATTTAGTGAGTCACATATTATTTTCGGTCACAAATCAAAAATTTTAAATGTCAAAAATTATTTTACGTCACAATTCAAAAATTTTATAGGTCACAATTTGTTCATCAGTCATAGATTCACAATTTAATTAGTCACATATTACTTTTCGATCACAAATCAAAAAATTTAAATGTCACAAATTTTTTTACGGTCACAATTCAAAAATTTTAAAGGTCACAATTTTTTCATTGGTCACACGTGAAAAATTTATAGGTCACAAATCATTTTCGAGGTCACGGATCAAACTTTCAATAGGTCACAAATCATTTCTGAGGTCACAATTCAAAAATTTTACAAGTCACAATTTGTTCCATTGATCACATATCAAAAATTTACTCGTCACAATTTTTTTTATAGGTCACAATAAGTCACGAATTAATTTTTAGTTACAACTTATAAAATTATTGGTCACAATTGAAAGTCACGGTCACAGTATTCAGGTCACATATCCAATTTTGAGTCACAGGTGAAAGTCACAATCACACTTTTCCTCACAGTCAACGTCATAGCAGTTAGCACCATCTCCTCTACAACCACCGCAGCCACCAAAACCCACTCCACCACCAAATCTAGCAAAAATTTCACCACATCAACCATCCAAAATCATCGCGCCACCGTCGCCGCCACACATCACCACCTCGACCACTACCAGATGTGTTGAAAAGAAAAGAAAACACTACCACACATCACCACCTCGACCACTACCAAATGCCACCACCTCCACCAAGACACCACTGCCACCACCTCCAACAAAACACTACTACCGCCCACTCCACCCCCACCAGATGTCACCACCTCCAATATACCACTATCTCCCACTTCACAACCACCAGATGCCACCACCTCCAACAACGCACCACTAATTCCAACAGACATCGTCTCTCTCTCTCCACCAAGCTCAGCCGTAGAGTTGCCCTTGCCACTTCTTGCGTCGCCTCCCCTATGAACACCGTGACAGAGTCCTCCATGGCTGCTGCCATGGCCTCCCTTGGTGCAATTGGTATCATCACCGCCGCTGCTGCCACCACCAACGCCGTCACAACCACCACCACACGAGAAAGCCACCAGATCCACCACCTCAAAACTGAAAATCACACGCCACAACATAAAAAAATCCACAAAACCCTAATTCCAACAGACGCCGTCTCTCTCTCCACCAAGCTCAGCCGCAAAGTAGCCCTTACCACTCCTTACGTCGCCTCCCCTATGGACACCGTGACATAGATGAGTCTTAGTCCAGCGCTCGATGTCACCTAATGAACCTGCACCGCTGCCTGTCGCACACGTGACGTCGCCGGTCACGCGACGTCGCCGATATAGCGAGGGTTGTATAGAGAGGGTGGAGACGGCGGTAGAGAGAGAGGGGGGAGAGAGAGAGAGAGGGGGGGAGAAGAATCAATTGGTTCAGGGTTAGGGTTGGTTAATTAATTAAATTTTATAATATTAAAATATTTTATAATAGTAATAATAATATCTGATTTTTGTACAATCAAATCTTGTCTCTCATTTTTGAAATTGAATCTTGAAAGGTAGGGCATAGCGTAATTCCCACTTTTTTTATTCACGTGGGGACCCACGCATTTATGTAAGGGTGTGGTCGAGTAGCGGGTCATCCATACGGGCTAAATGGCTTTACCTATAGAACATATAATTACACTACGAGAATATTCAGTGGCAAACTTTGAGTTGTCGTACGTACATGGTGCTAGTAGAATTTGAAACTGAAAAGGAGAAAGATCCCAAGAGATGGCTACAAGTCAAAACTTGCACAATATCAACAAATGAACGTCACATTGAAGTGGTATGAGTGGACCAAAGAACAAAATAACAATTAAACTAATTTCGAAAGTTTATACAGAATTCCTCTTTCATGAAAACGGTTTAGATCCAAAAGAAATATATTTAGGGGGGTGTATTTAATTGAGACTTTTAGAGACTTTTGGAGACTTTAAAAGTTTAGGTGTATTCAATTGGAAATTTCAGAGAGTCTCTAAAAAGTCAGGTGTATTCAATTGAGACTTCTAGAGACTTTTAAAAAGTCTCTAAAAGTCACGAGGTATTCAATTGAAACTTTTTAGAAGTCTCTACAAGTTACGAGGTATTCAATTGAGAATGAATTTTGGAAGATTTATAATTTGGTAGACTTTTGGAGACTTTTTTGTTGGAAGTATAAATAGAAAAACTCCCCCACAAATCTCACCTAGCACGAGAGATTTCACCAGCCGCCTTTGGTTTTCTGATTCTCCTCCATCCCTCTTCTTCCCGTCGGTATCCCCTCCATCTCTTCTGGTCAGATATTGTATTTCCCTTAATTTTTTAACGACCCTCAAATACATATATTTTGTTTGTCAAATAGAGGTGGCTTTATTGGAAATCTGTGTTCTTGAACTCTGCCCCCCACCCCCCGTCGTCTCTGCTGCAAATTGCCGCTCCACCTCACGCCGTCGTCACCGGCTAGATCAAACCGTCGCCACCATTTAACTGACCGCTACTGTTCATTCGCCGGCCATAACAGGGTTGAGAAAAACCCCAGTCCAGGTTCTTCAACCAAATCCCAAAAACCCATTAGATAGATCAGTGATTATAAATGCAGTGCTCGTGAAGTTTGATTTGTGGGTTCTTCCAAAATCAGTCTATAATTTTTTTGGGTTTTCTATCTTTATTTTATTTTATTATTGTTATTTTTTTGTGTGTGTGTGTGTGCGACTCTTTGTTGTTGTGGCATGTGTTTATGCTTGATAGTGATATGGATTTCAGTAAGAATTATTATAGGGATTTTGACGAGGTGAGTGGTAGAGAGGTGATTTTTAGGCTATCCCAGTAGTTAATATGTGGTTGGGCTCCCTTTAGTTTGGGCTGTCCGTCATATGAATAGTTTGCCAAAATGGGTAGAAGGGGCAAAGATGACAATGCCTTCTTCTAGTAAGGCGAGGGAAGATATTGGACTTGCTGAGAGCTTAGAGGAGACATCAGATCAAATTAGGGAACCCATCCGTGCTTATATTGAGCCATAAGATTTGACCACGGTACATCATGCTGATGTGGAGGGAAGAGTTGAACTGAATTTCGACCCTAGGATGAATGTAAGGTGGAAAGCCTTAAAGTAAGGGCTGAGGAACACAAATTTATTTCTGCTTTGATTTTTACTAGAATTTCACCATTTATTGCTGAAACTCTCCTGACCAGCCTCAATTGCTCTTATTTTTCTTCAAAGAGTAGCACTGTTTATTCAATTTGACTGTATATTAGGAAAATGGGGGATTGTTGTAGGTCATGTTTGATGGATTCTTTATTATATTGATCTTATGGTGTCATTTATTTCAATTGGGGTATGAATTAAGGATTTATTTTAAAATGGAATGTATTCACAATTTGGGATTATATATATGATAGAAGTAAGTTCTATTGTATAAATTTTAGCATTTCCTTTTTACAGGCTGCATCCTGGCATGAATGTGTAAAAATTATGTTCACAGAATTTTTATTGCTTATGATGAATTTTATACTGATTTTCACACTAGCTTGGTAATGGGGGTGTGGATTTAGTTGAATTTTGAGATAGGTATGGTAACTTTATGTTTGCATATTGTGATTTCCGTTTAGGCTGTAGCACTAATTATTTGTTCTGTAATTATATGACAATAGTATTAATGGAAGATTCAACACAAGAAAATGATAAGATTCATGGAAGAGGTTCCGAAAAATATGCGAAATGGACGTTGGAAGAAAGTAATGAGTTGCTAAAACTCATGGTCGATGCTGCCAATCGTGGTTGGCGTGATACTAATGGTGTATTGAGCAAGATAACTGTAGAAAAACATATACTCCCCCCTCTTAACCAAAAGCTTGGGGTTGAAAAAACTTATGCTCAATATAAAAGTCGTGTGAAATGGTTTAAAAGTCAGTACAACAAATATTCTAAGCTTATGCGTCATAACTCTGGGTTTGGATGGGATCATGTGACAAAGAAATTCACTGCTAGTGATGAAGTATGGGACGAGTACTTTATGGTGAGCTTCCCGTATTACTTCATTTTGAAAATTATAAAATTTAAGCTATTTCTCAGTGATGTGTAGTTTCATACATTAGCACTTATAATTATTTCTTTCTTTAATAGTCTCATCCCCAGGATAGAAGTTATCGCACAGACACTTTTGCAGACTATGAAGACTTGAGAATTGCAGTTGGGAGTGGGACAGCTGTTGGGACACACTCAATTGCATTAGGGGATGATACTGATGCAACAACATTTTATACAGAAGAAAAAAGAGTTAGTGGTGGCTTAATAGATGACTTCATGTATGATCCTGATACTGAAGCATTTATCATAAATGATACACAAGATCCCCCATCAAGTAGAAAACGAAGTAGAACAAATTTTGAAGCACAATCTAGTTCGTTGGATCACAAGACTACTCAATCAGATATTATAGACAAACTTGCGAGTACAGTTGACAAGATCACTCGAGCTATTGAATCAATTGACACTAGGGAGCATAATTGTTGGAACGTGATCAAGGAGATCCCAAATTTGAATGATGATGATCGTTTCAAGGTCCTTGATTTGCTTAATACAAAAGCAAAAAAGTCTGAGTTCTTGAACATGACACCAGAAGAACGTTCTAAATGGATAACATTTAAATTAAATTGAGACTTTATTTTTTGGACATGAGTAGTAATAAGTTTAGAAGTTTTTGAATTGTTAATCTATTACTTATGAATTTTTATAACTTTGATTATAGTATTGACTTCTATATTCTTAAGATTATTTATTGATTGTGTTTTTGCCAGTATATTAATTCAATGAGAATTGATTCGTTTGGTACATGACTTTCGCATTTTAATTGTGTATTTCTAGGTACTTCCATATATATAATGTCTACTGGTAACATACATGAAGATCATGAAATAGAGATGGATGAGATTGAAGATGACTATAAGGAAGCATTATATGAAATTATACGGTATTTATGGACGGCAATTCAAGCAATTCTCTACGTGATAAATGATTATGTAAACAATATGTGTAGTGAACCTATTAATCGTTCACTAACTAGGCGACCAAAAACTAGATATGGATACGACTATATACATAAAATATTAAAGGAGGATCCAGAAAACTTTCGACAAGTTTATAGAATGTATCCGGATATATTCCTAAAACTAAGCAATATCATTAGAGAAAAAACACCATTGCAAGATACTAGATATATTTGTATTGAGGAAATGCTTGCAACGTTCCTACTCATTGTTGGTCAAAATACTCGATATTGTTTGATTCGTCAAAAATTTGGTCGATCGCACTTCACTACCAGCCGAAGTTTCAACAAGATTTTAAAGACATTAAACAAATTTGCGGTAGATACAATGGTCAAGACAGGATTAGTTGTGCCAGAAAAAATAAGGGAAAGTACAAGATTTTATCCGTACTTCAAAGTAAGTGATGAAATATGTATTATAATTTTTGTTTTATGTTATCATTAGTGTTCTCGTGATTTATATGTATTATTTTATTATTTTAGGATTGTATTGGAGCTATTGATGGTACCCATATTCCAGCAATGGTAACTGGCCGTGATACGAGCAGTTATAGAAATCGTCATGGAATAATTTCTCAGAATGTTTTGGCGGCTTGTAACTTTGATTTGGTATTTATGTATGTTCTTAGTGGTTGGGAGGGATCCGCACACGATTCTAAGGTATTGAGTGATGCTTTAACAAGGGCAAATGGACTTAAAGTGCCACAAGGTATGACTTTATTATTTCATTGTATTGTATCGTAATTACACATGTTTTAAGTTGCTTGTTAATTGTACGATTATTTTTTGATCAGGTAAATATTTTTTGGGAGATTGTGGATTTCCAAATCGACGTCAATTCTTAACTCCTTTTCGAGGTGTTCGTTATCATCTTCAAGATTTTGCTGGTCAAGGTCGTGACCCTGAAAATACAAAAGAGTTGTTTAATCTCCGTCATGCTTCCTTGAGGAACGTAGTTGAGAGAATATTTGGTATATTTAAGTCAAGATTCACAATTTTCAAAACAGCTCCTCCATTTCCGTATCGTACACAAGCGGAGCTCGTATTAGCTTGTGTAGGATTACACAATTTTCTTCGTAAAGAGTGTCGTTCTGATGAATTTCCAGTTGAACTTGATGATGAAGATTCTTCTTCGATTAATGAGGGGGAAGACTTTGGACCTTTTTTTGAGAGTCAAGAACAAGAAAGAGCGAATGCTAATGCATGGAGAGCTTCTATAGCAGCTGATATGTGGAATGATGTTGGGAATGTTTAATATTTATTTTTGTTGATTATTACTAAAATACTATTATTATTTTGTTGGTATTTTGATTATTTGTTAATGTAATTGATGCAACTTTATTATTTTTTAAAAAAAAAAAATAGACATGAAAATTTTGATTTATTACTTTATATTTTCAATTATATGAGTTGTAAATGATTTGGACATATAAAAGATGTTTAAAAAAATTACATTATATATGTTTAATATTTTTTTACAAAAATAAAGTCTCCAAAAGTCTTAAATGTCTCTAGTGAAAGTTTCCAAAAGTCCATGGAGAACTTTTATTAAAATCTTAACAAATCCATCTAAATCACTTGAAAGTTCAAAAAGTCTCCAAAAGTCATCCATTTTAAAAAGTCTCCAAAAGTCTCTAAAAATCTCAATTGAATACACCCCCCTTAGACAAAGCTAACTTACGAAAAGACCAGAGAAAGTATTAACAAAAGATTTTGGAATTTTAAAAACGAGATTTATGGAAAACGAAGCAAACATTGAAATCGAACCTTGTGGTACCATCCGATTGACGATACCAAACATGCTATCATATAGTACTTAAATCTGGTTTAGTACAAGATGAAGCCCTGCTTACGGAGGATAAACCAGAATAATTACAGGCCTACAACATAGAATACACGAAACAAGATACGTTAAAGCACATAAATAAACAAATAATTAGCAGTTATTTCACCAAATAATCAAGAACCCATCAAGATTTTTCCTGCAAGTCAATTTATAGACACTTACACATCTAAGAATAAATCCTAAGTGAAGAATCAGAATCATCAGTCATGCAGTATCATTCACATCACATGTATTCTTGCATCAAGTCTATACAAAATAATGGCAGAAATTTTTAACTATAAAACTTAAGCAAAAATCTTGACTTCAGTTCAGCCGTCTCATATGCCAAACTTGCTTTTCTTAATTCCAGTCGTGTACAACTTTGTGAGTACATGGATTATATGCTTTATAGAAGAGATCAATGGAATGTGTTGGCTTATTTTTTGGGAAATGAAGTAATGAAGAAAAGGTGAACTCGACATGTGGATAATCAAATTTATGAAAGTACACGGAAGACTCTGAGATGTAATAGGAATGTATAAATTACAGATTCCAAAATTTACGGAATTCTAATGTTTATTTAAATAAAATTGTTAGGAATATGTAACACCACATATTTCACTTGTTATAAGTATGGATCCATACATATCTTCACATTGGTATGATATTGTCCACTTTGGGCTTGGACCCTCATGGATTTGCTTTTGGGCTTTACCCCAAAAGGCCTCATACCAATGGAGATATATTTTCACACTTATAAACCCATGATCATCGCCATTTTTATTCGATGTGGGACTTTGGTCACATACCCAACAATCCTCCCCTCGAACAAAGGACCATTGAGCCTCCCCTCAAACGATCATCTATCCGTTAATCTTCCTCACCAAGAGCTTGCTCTATCCAGATCAACTCCTCTCCACCGCGTTCGGGCACACGTCTTACGTGAAGCATCCGGAGCACACCGCCTGTCTAATAGAGCTCATCAACGGATCCTATCGTGAGCTAACCGAGACACCACCTTCGTTCGGCATTTCAAGGATTCATCCACATGGCCAATTTTTGGGGCTTGGCTCTGATACCACTGTTAGGAATATGTAACACCACATATTCCACTTGTTATAAGTATGGACCCACACATATCTCCACATTGGTATGATATTGTCCACTTTGGGCCTGGACCCTCATGGATTTGCTTTTGGGCTTTACCCCAAAAGGCCTCATACCAATGGAGATTGTTGGGTATGCGACCAAAGTCCCACATCGGATAAAAATGGGGATGATCATGGGTTTATAAGTGTGGAAATATATCTCCATTGGTATGAGGCCTTTTGGGGTAAAGCCCAAAAGCAAATCCATGAGGGTCCAGGTCCAAAGTGGACAATATCATACCAATGTGGAGATATGTGTGGGTCCATACTTATAACAAGTGGAATATGTGGTGTTACATATTCCTAACAGTGGTATCAGAGCCAAGCCCCAAAAATTGGCCATGTGGATGAATCCTTGAAATGCCGAACGAAGGTGGTGCCTCGGTTAGCTCGCGATAGGATCCGTTGATGAGCTCTATTAGATAGGTGGTGTGCTCCGGATGCTTCAAGTAAGGCGTGTGCCCGAACGCGGTGGAGAGGAGTTGATCTGGATAGAGCAAGCTCTTGGTGAGGAAGATTAACGGATAGATGATCGTTTGAGGGGAAGCTCGATGGTCCTTTGTTCGAGGGGAGGATTGTTGGGTATGCGACCAAAGTCCCACATCGGATAAAAATGGGGATGATCATGGGTTTATAAGTGTGAAAATATATCTCCATTGGTATGAGGCCTTTTGGGGTAAAGCCTAAAAGCAAATCCATGAGGGTCCAGGCCCAAAGTGGACAATATCATACCAATGTGGAGATATGTGTGGGTCCATACGTTCACACAGAACAATAGATTAACACCCAGTTAATCAACACACGGTCAACACATATGCAACAAATGCATAAATGACCACACGAAAAGATCTCTCCACACTTATCCTATCCCATTCCGTGTTACTCCCACCTCGAGAACACATATCTCCACTCATCGCTCCACCATGCTCACTAGACTAATCACTCAACTCACGTCTAACTGGTAAGTCACAATAGATCCTAAGTTCTTGGGATAATCCTTTATCACCTCATCACTTCTCCCAAACTACGTGGATAATGGGGCTCCACCTAACAGAAGTGATAGAAGTGTCCTCTCTCACACTCCACCTGATCAGGGTCTCTTTTTCTGATAAAGGATTCTAGACATTTGATCACATCTCCACTCGTGATCCAAATGTCACACTACACATCCCCCGGTACAAACCACAATGTACCCCTAGGCATCTATACTCCACCTCACCAATAGACATCCAACACACACACACTTACTGCTAATGCATCACAAACCCACTATGCATGCAAACAAATACACCAAGTATTCGAGTCACATTGATTCATGCAATTACACACATCAAACACATTGAAAGTGTAACATACAACATGCAACAGAATCAACCACTCACACACGTGCATGAAGGATTGCACACAGATGCAATGCAGTAACTAGGTTTACACTTAATAAACCTCACTAGGGTCATCACTCGACCCCATAGCCACATTCGCCTCATCTCTCATCCTACCCCTCTGCTTATCCTTCTTCTTGGGACAATCCCTAATAAAGTGTCCAGACTTACCACAGCTGTAACACCTCTAACACTAGACTTGTCCCATCTTTGCCCTTCTTCTTACAATCTTCATCACTCGAGTCACTACTCGAATCACTATTGTTTTGAACTCTACCCAAATTCATTTGCTTAAATTTCATTCTACTCCTCATTACATATAACTCACCATTCCTATTCTCTTCTTTTTCAGCTTTGATCTCCATCTCCTTACTCCTAAGTGAGTCTATGACAATCTCGGGTGTTAAAATGTCCCTACCGTACTTAATGGCATTCTTAACCTCTCTATATGATTCAGGCATAGAATTAAGCAAAATTATAGCTTTATAGGTTTCAGACACCTTTTCATCACTATTAACAATATATTGTACAAGTTTGTTAAAGACATCCAAATTGTCATCAAGATCCTTTGAAGTATCCATTTTAAAACTGAAAAACTTTTCAAGCAGGTACAACTTATTTGGAGTAGACTTAAGCAAATATAAACTTTCCAACTTTTCTCAAAGTTCTTTTGTAGAGTCGAGTTTTTCAACTTTTCTCAAAACAGCGTCAGATAAGTGTAAAATAATTGAAGTATAAGCAAGTTCATCGTGTTCTTCTTTTTGTGCTTCTGTCAAATTTGTAGGAAATTTACTGTCTATGACTTTTGAAACATTTTGTTGAACTAAAATCCCCTTCATCTTTTGTTGCCAAATCGAAAAATCCCCTTTCCCATTGAAAATTCCAACTTCAAAATGCGAAGTCATTTTTAGAAAATAGGACAACCAAAGTATACAATTAGGTCACACAAAGCAATCCTAAGGTCACAGTATACACCGTTCTAGATTCCCAGGGTTTCGTAAGATTCACGATCTCAGATCAAGGGAATGTTCGAACGGGTCAAGTCCAGGTGTTCTAACAGGATAATCAATGCAACACGAAGGTATGATAACACGGATTTAAATTTCCACGCAATACAGTCTCACACAGTGACTAAATGATAATTAGAGCACAAAATTAATAATTAACTTGCAATTAAATTCAACACTTCAAATAGAGCAAATAATTCCTAAATTTCTAGCACAAGCAATGTTACCCCTTCACGGTAACCACAATCCTATTGTCACCCCACACGATGACGCGCTAATACTGAAATTTAACGGGATAAGCCAATTTACCAGAGCGGACCTATCTGAGTCCGTAAATTACGAGAGATGCGAATTTACTACTTTAGGGCCGCAATTTTGGCCTAAAGTAATTCAGTAAATATTCAGAAGTTCCGACCGACGCTCCACCAAGGGTAAAAACGTCCAACGTTTTCTACAGTACCTGAAACAGAAAACTAAAAACACAGAAATGTCAGAAATAACGTTAGCAACAATCTATCTTCAGACCCCGTCGCCTGAAACAGCCGCATGCGCGGTTGCGGATCGGAGTCGGATTGGATTGGTTGTTGGTAGAGAAAGGTACGTTGAACTGAGCCCGGATTCCACGGTTAAAGGAGATTAATTCTCACAATTGGTATCAGAGCGAGGTTAGTGGTGGATTTCCGGCTAAAAATGACCAGAAACCGGCAGAAAAACGCACCAGAAATCAGATTTCGAGCCTGTCCAGAATTCTGTGCAAAAATCGGACCTGTAAACTCGATTTTCGGCCAATCCAGGACGAATTTGGGGAAACGGACACCGGGGTTGGGTCGTGCAGGCGGAGGCGCTCCTAGGTGGGTGGCGCGTCTGATCTCCGGCGACGGCGACCGGCGGTGAGGCACAACTCCGGCGAGGCGCGTGCGAGCGCGTGGGAGGGAATCTCGAGGAGGTTCCTTGAGACAGAAGTTTTATTTTGTGATTTCTAACATTTCTGTATTGTTAGTTTTCGATTTCAGGTACTGTAGAAAAAGTTGGACGATTTTGCCCTTGGTGGAGCGTCGATCGGAACTTCTGAATATTTACTGAATTACTTTAGGCCAAGATTGCGGCCCTAAAGCAGTAAATTCGCATATCTTCGATTTACGGACCTCAGAAGTGGTCCGCTCTGGTAAATTGGTTGAAACCTTTACATTATCGCACTAGCAGATCATCGTGTGGGGTGATCACATAGGTTTGGGGGTTGCCATTGTTTGGTAACCATTGTGTGTTGCTAGAACCTAGGATTATCTGTTCAATTTCTAAGTGAAATTATTTGTTTATCATCGTTAGCTTAATTTGTTGAACGTTATTGCGTTATCTCATATCTTTTTTAGAATTGTACCCTAGCCTCCTATTCTAGTTTCTTCCCTTGACCTGAGAACGTGATTCTCACGGAATCCTGGGGTTCTAGAATAGCGTATTATTGTGAAACCATAGGAATCTTGTTACTTGGTGTAATCTGTGTGACCTGTGACTTTTACAAGTTTTGAGTTTGTGTTCTGTGCATTTTTTGGTAAGATGTCGACACATTACTTTGAATTGGGTATCTTTAATGGTAAAGGAGATTTTTCTATTTGGCAACAAAAAATGAAAGGTATTCTTGTTCAACAAAAGGTTTCTAAAGCTATTGATGATTCTTTTTCTGAAACCTTGACTGCTGTAGAAAAAGAGAATTTGGACGAACTGGCATATACTTCTATTATTTTACACTTGTCTGATGCAATTTTAAGAAAGGTTGGTAAATTAAAAACCACCAAAGAACTTTGGAAAAAGTTGGAGAGTTTATATTTGCTTAAATCTACTTCTAATAAGTTATATCTGTTTGAACGCTTTTTCAGTTTTAAAATGGATCCTTCAAAGGACCTTGATGACAATTTGGATATTTTTAACAAACTTGTTCAAGATATCGTTAACTGTAATGAAAAGGTGTCTGAAATTTATAAAGCTATAATTCTGCTTAACTCTATGCCTGATTCATATAGAGAGGTTAAGAATGCCATTAAGTATGGTAGGGACACCTTAACACCTGAGATTGTCATAAATTCCATTAAGAGTAAAGAAATGGAAATTAAAGCTGAAAAAGAAGATAAGATGAATGGTGAGTTACACTTGATGAGGAGTAGAATGAAATTTAAGCAAATGAATTTGGGTAGAGCTCAAGATAATAGTGATTCAAGTAGTGACTCGAGTGATGATGGTGGTAAGAAGAAGAGTAAGGGATGGGTCAAGTCTAGTGGTAGAAGATGTTATAGTTGTGGTAGAACTGGACACTTCATTAAGGACTGTCCCAAGAATAAGGATAAGCATAAGGGTAGGATAAGAGATGAGGCGAATGTGGCTATGGGGTCGAGTGATGACTCTAGTGAGGTTTATTGAGTGTAAACCTAGTTACTGCATTGCATCTGTGTGTATTATCCTTTTTTGCATGTGTGTGAGTACTTGATTTTGTTGCATGTTGTATGTTACACTTTCAATGTGTTTGATGTGTGTAATTGCATGAATCAATGTGACTCGTATACCTGGTGTATGTGTTTGCATGCATAGTGGGTTTGTGATGCATTAGCAGTAAGTGTGTGTGTTGGATGTCTATTGGTGAGGTGGAGTATAGATGCCTAGGGGTATATTGTGGTTTGTACCGGGGGATGTGCAATGTGACATTTGGATCACGAGTGGAGATGTGATCAAATATCTAGAATCCTTTATCAGAAAAAGAGACCCTGATCAGGTGGAGTGTGAGAGAGGACACTTCTGTCACTTCTGTTAGGTGGAGTCCCATTATCCACGTAGTTTGGGAGAAGTGATGAGGTGATAAAGGATTATCCCAAGAACTTAGGATCTATTGTGACTTATCAGTTAGACGTGAGTTGAGTGATTAGTCTAGTGAGCATGGTGGAGCGATGAGTGGAGATATGTGTTCTCGAGGTGGGAGTAACACGGAATGCGATAGGATAAGTGTGGTGAGATCTTTTTCGTGGGGTCATTTATGCATTTGTTGCATATGTGTTGACCGTGTGTTGATTAACTGGGTGTTAATTCGTTGTTCTGTGTGAACGTGTTTGAAAAAGATCTGTACGTGTATTATCCTATGTTATATCTTCATTGCGAGTTTATTTGCTCTTGACTGTTTACTGTAATTATCTGCTTCTACTTGGGTGTTCTTGACCTTAGCCCTGGTGAGTATACGGAGCGGGTATGGTATGTGTTTCAGGACGGAAACACGAGGTAAGGTCTGTGAAACCAATTTTATTGGTTACCTTGATTGTGCAAATATAAACTGTGTGTTTTATTTGTTTGCAGGTTTATTGGGAATCAAGGTGGAGATTGTTGGGTTTTGATACACAATAATCCCGGGCGATGATGTAAACTCGGTTTAATATTCAGGTTGCTTTATTCAAAATGACTGATCGGTACATCGATACTAAGAGAAGAACGACCCAACTTCAGCCTTGCTCGGGCCATTTGAAGCAGCCTAATTTATTAGAGCTGCTCATGGCCCGACCCGTGTATTTGGATGGCTATAATGGGTTACCCACTTGAGCAACCCATTTGTGTGAAGGTTTGGGCCATTGTTTAGTTGTTTGGGCCTCCTTTAAGTGTAACCTAACTTACCATATATGCTTGGCCCGTTTTCTATTTGAGATGAACCTGTGTGTGCCTCCTCCCTCTCTCATGCCATTTACGCCATTCTCTCTGTGAGAAAAACTCTTGGGCAGCCTCCCTTCTTCTTCCTTTGTGGTTGATTTCTTTGTGATTCTAGGTTCCTTGTGTTGTCTCTAAGTGGGTGAAACATAAGCAACCATACTTGGGGGTGCTATTGGTTGGAGATAGTTGGGTTTTGATACCTAATAATCCTGGGCTATGATGTAAACGTGGGATTGTAATTTTATAGGCTTTGGCCGATGAATGAAATATTACCAACAACCAAGTCCAAGAGCTCTTCCGGCCCAATTATATTACATTTTGGATGGCTTGAATCTTGGCCCGTTTAGCCTCTTCTATCGGTCCAACTAAAGCCCTAACTTAACCTATATATATGGTGTCTTTAACCCTAGCCACCAGTGTGTGATTTGTGTGAATTAAGGAGCAAAAACGTGGCCCCCTTTGTGAGTGAAAACCAGCAACCCTTGAGTGAAGAAAATAGCTTCTTTGTGGTGCAAAACTTGGTCTCTTCCTTGGTGGATTGTTTGGTTTCTTCTTTGCCATACTTTGTGGTGTTTTCTCCTTGCCTTTGTGGCTACAAATCATCACCATAATCTCTTCATTTGTGGGTGAGATTGTAAAGCAACCGAGGTGAATATATTGGTTGCGGATCGGAGCCGAATTGGAATGGTTGTTGGTAGAGAAAGGTACGTTGAACTGAGCCCGGAAAACACCGTTTTGACGACCCTTGAAACCAAGCTTCCGCTTCAAAAATCAAAATATAAGTGATATTACTAATTGTTCACTTTTCCCTTGGAAAACAACTATAATTGTACAAGTCATTTCAAAATTACTTCTCATTTTCCTGAACAAAACAATACAGTCTACACAACAGAAAGTGGTGAAAGAATCAATGATTATTGAACAATCAATTCCATGTATAACAGGAAATTGAACTCATTTTCTATGCCCTGAGTCTTTGTCATTTCAGATTGTTCGTAGCTTGAAATTGAATGAAAATCATATATACATAGTTGGGGCCTTGGGGCTAGAAATTCAAAATCTAAACCTGTTTTGCTCACCCACCAAATGAATTGTGAAAATGAAGAGCCGGAGAATTCAGCAGTTTAAATCTGTTGGAGATAATGCGAAAGAAATGAAATTTGTCCTATTACTTTGCGCGTTCATCATTAATTAGTAGTGAGCAACTGCACTGAAAAACCCATAACTGTAAACTGTGCTTATATAACGTACGACAGTAGTATTAAAAGAATTGATCACATAGGATGTGTTGAGAATTGGAGTTGTTGAATAAGCTTTGTCCTAAAAAATTACCTGTGAATTATGAAAAATGAAAAGGACTTCATATCAGTTTGTGCTAGTCCACGTGTTTGTGGTACAAATTAAGCATGAAAATAATGATCGATAATTGAAATGGAAAAGGGTTTAAATCAGAAATTGATTCTGGTACAAGTTCAAGAAAAAACAGTTTTTATTATTCATTTTCTTGCACCTGGTTTTTCATCACCTACATTTCTTTTACTATTCAGTACAATTATCTCCATGCAGGTGGGTATCTTAAAATGGAATTACTATGGTTGGCGAGGCCAAAATTGAAATCCTTGGGACATTTTGGATTGCAACTGAGTTGAAACATATAGAAGATTTGAAGCTAAATCATCGAGAATCAACAGATGAAAAAAAATATTTCTATAAAGGAAATTACCCTAAATCAACGCAAATATGAAATTCACATACTTTAGGTCACCACTCTCCAATTTCTATGCAAATGTTCTAGCTTATTGGGAAGGTTTTGCAGAACTTAACACAAACACATAGGAAAAGAACTTGAAGGTACATGATATAGTCACATAAGAATTCTGATAGCAATCACTCGTAAAACCATACATATCTGTAAGAAAATCGAAAGGAATCCAGATGGAATGCATGTGAAAATCTAAGAACAGAAAAAATTTAGTAAATGACTGAGTTTATTTGTACTTTCTCCATAAAAGTACCAACTGCAATTTCTTTAGAATTGTACAAGAATTCATTCTTTGTTTTTCGACGGAAGAACACATCAGAGATTGAAATATAGGACAAGAACAAATCACCTGTTTTGATTTGGGTACAGATGAAATCAACGTCCTTCATTCTTAGCTTCTGAATATGTTCCTAACAAGAAAAATGAAAAATAAAAAATAAACAAGGTATTGCACATACGAAGATACGAAACACAAAAATGTAATCCTTAATTCAATCTCTCTGATGGAGATAAATTAAATTAATAAATATGAAACATAACAAACATCATTACATTAAAAGCCTTAAGATTTTCAAATGAATAAGAAGACCATACCTTTACGTTTCTTAATAGGACCCTAAAACGCTACTGCTGTTTTCTTGCTTTTGAATTACCAAGAACAACACAATCTTTGATGTGTTTCAAAGAAATTAACACTACACTTTAAGCAGCATAATGAAATAAAGAAGCTACGTCAATGTCAGTTATGTAACTCAAAAGCCCTTGCTGAACAAATATTCAACGCCACAACCCGACAAACCAAATTGCAAGAAAAGGCAACTGAGAAACAGTGGTCATGGCTGCAGGAATTCCAACTCGACAGCACTTGGAACTCAGACTTATGGAAGGAAAGAATTTTGGGAGTATACAAAGATAAAATCACATCAATATGGTACCCCGTACCCCATATCATACAAACCACATATGGCAAAGGATGGGGAGAAAAAAAATTATGCATCTGACACGTCCTGAATTCGAATCCTAAGGAGGAGAATCTGGGGTAGTTCGCAGTCAGATCCTGGCCAATTTCGGCATCTCCCTTGATTTACCCTCACACCAAGACCTAAAGGCGGACAGGTGTGAGCGTGACTAATGGCACGTAATCCAAAAATAAATATAAAAAACCATCACAAAAACCCATTAAATAATACCCCTTGAAAATCCGAGAAAAAAAATCACTTAAAAAGTGAAATGACCCAAAAAGGCATATCTTGGCGATCTTGGTTTCATCTTCGAGTTCGTGAAAGCCTGTTATTTATCCAGCTCTTCTATCCCTTACCTCTTCTCCTCCATGAGTGTCGAAGGTATGGGCTAATCTAGAGGAGTTTCTCCGGAAGAATTTTTCAGCTCAGACTACACTATAGGCACTAGTGCACCCATTGAAGTACTTTCCCTCCCATTTTCATCTGACCACAATAGGCAGGGGTGGGCGTGGGTTGGGTTGGGTTGGGTCGGTTTTTTTCCCAACCCAAACCCAACCCAACTTGGTCGGTTTGATAAAAAATCAACCCAACCCAACCCAATTATTGATTTAAACCCAACCCAACCCAAACCGATCAAAATCGGTTTGGGTTGGGTTGGGTTGGTCGGGTTGGGCTTCGGCCCAATCAAAGTTAGATTCGATTTATTTGTTAAATTTGGATAATTTTTTAGAATTTGAAATTACTTGAAAATCTACGCTTTTTAAACACACATATAAGGAATTCTTTCTAAAAATAATGTATAAATAAGTTTAAAATTTAAGAAGCATTTTTTTTTTACAATTTTTTGAAAATCAATCACTTCATTATCATGTTTTTAATTTTTATTTTAACGTCAAATGACATTGCATTTTAAATAGTGTTCATGTGAATCGGTCTATATGAAGAAAATTGGCATTTATATATTATAAATCATTATCTTATCTTTACTATTATGTCTATTTAAATTATTTTTTTTCATTTTAGATATTAATTTTTTTAATTCATCGGGTTGGGTTGGGTCGGGTTGGGTTTTAATTCATAACCCAAGACCCAACCCAACCCAACCTTAAATTTAATTTTTCAACCCAATCCAACCCAATTGAACTTAAAAAACCAACCCAAACCGATCGGGTTGGGTTGGGTTGGTCGGGTTGATCGGGTTGGTCGGATTTTTGCCCACCCCTAACAATAGGGGCAGTTTACAACTCTCTCTCTCTCTCTCTCTCTCTCTTTGTGGAAGTGCAGAATAAGGTAGCAATTCAGCTATGTGTACAGAAGTTACATGACAGAAGTGTTACATATGAGCTGTCCACCTCTGATTTAAAAAAAAAAATGTGAAACAAACCGACCTTTTAAGCTAATCAGAAAGAGAAAAAAAAAAAGGCATTTCCTTATCTTTATTTCTTTCTCCCACTTTCCCACACCCACTTCCCCAAAAACTGACCAGTAATTCCGGCAACTTCCACCATTGCCGGTCGTCGTATATCAGGTGAAGAATGAAGTAGCCAGAGTCTTATTACCGAGTGCAGAAACCCTTTATTCCCATCGAATTTCGTCCTCGATTTCGTCGAAATCTAGTGCTGTCGTCTACATATTCCACCGCCGATTTCATAGCAAGTTCACTAGGTACAATTTTTGGGTGATTTTTAATACTGTGAAGCCAAAAAAAGCCCATAAATAAGACCACCCGACCCTATCCCACACCCCTTCTCTGCCTCTCTACAACCAGATAAGTTAATATCCACCCACCACCCTTGAACTTCTCTCTTTCTCTTAGAGTCTTGTGAGTGACTGAACCTTGTTTTTGTTAAAATTTCTTTGCTCAATGTGTCTTTTTGTTTCTCATTTTACTCTCTCTTGTTAAAATTTCTTTGCCCAATGAGTTTTATGTGAAAAATTGGCCACCTCCATTTCAAAATGGTGTTTCAGTTTTAGCTGCGTATCTGTTTTCTCTCAAATGTATTGCCAAACTGCCTTTTAATTCACCTCATTGTGTTTTTATATAACTTATGTTTGTTTTTGTTTGACTGGATAAAAATGAGTAAGGAAGAGTTCTTGAAAATCCAGGTTATTGTTTCTCTTGCTCATTGGCTGAAAGCCTTAAAATGTGTGCATTTTAGTGTGTGAGTGTGTGTTTGTAGTTTGGGTGGGGTGGGGTGGGGTGGGGTGGGGTGGGGTGAATGTAATGTTGTTTGGCTTTATGGGTTTTGCTTCTATGAACTTAGGATTTCTAGATCTCCAGCTCTTTCATTGTTTGTTTATCCTTATCTTATTCTTTGCGTAACATGGGCCAGAATGTTCTGTACTTAATTTCCATGAATGTGGTAAAATGTTCTGTATTCATTATGCCTCATTGTGGTTACAGTTTCATAGTAGTTGTTTGATTCCCTATAATTTTTTCAGTCCGTGTATGAATGAGCGTTGTTGATGTTGATGCAAATTGTGTTAAATTTATCAAATTTGATTCCCTTTCTTTTTGTTGAATGATTAGTTGGCTATTCACCTCCAGCTTTGCTGTGTTTCTAAGCCGGCTCTTAGCAATGAGAGGCAGGAATCATGGTGTTTGTCATAGTTGTAGAAGCACGGATCACTTCTTCGAAGAATGCCCGATAAAACGTCGTTGCCCGTGGTGTGTAGACGGAATCCAAAAATGTTTTGAAGTTCAAAAGGAGGGTAATAACAAGGGGCGACTATTCAAAACTTGCAGTAATGAATGCGAATTTTTTGATTGGATAAAAGAAGAATCAAATGGTGAGTCAATAAACATTAATGAAGCAAAAGAGGAGGTCGACGAGTTGCGAAGCATGTTCGAAACTCTAGCTCGAATATTCGAGAAACGAAATGTCGAGATTTCATTGAATGTGACATTCCGCAAGGGCAAAGAGACCACTGAAGATAATGGAAAAGGAAAGGGGCCGGCATAATGCGTAGTTATATTCGACATTGCAACTTGTTGTATAAATGTTGTTAGATTCCCAATACCACGAGAGGCTAGGAAATGATGCTTGTAACTCATTAAACTTGATTTACAACTGACATAATGTAGCGCATTATTTTCTGCTTTTAATGTGCAATGCGACTAAATCAATCATACTCAATAAGGCCTCATGCAATAGCAAAACACAGAAGAAACATCCACAGAAATGCCTCAAGCAGTAGCAGAATCGTGAAAGATTTAGTGGGGTAACAAGATTATTCAAATTCGCTAATTGCAAAAGATTCACAACTTGGAAATACAGACAAAAGCAGAAACTAGGCCACACAACTACAAAAGCTAATGTTTTATATCATATAATTCAACAAACCATACAACTCACTTCCAGCACTACGATATAATTACTGTTTAGAGGATAATTCTCATTTCAAATGACAAGACAAAAATGAATAGCTCCTTTTCAACATAAGCTGATTTTCGTTCAACACAACTCCATTATCTGCAACAAATTATAAAATGTGGTCAGTTATACAACTCCATTTAACTATATACAAATTTGTATTAAAATTATTACAACAAAATTGTAGAAAAGAGCAAAAATGGAATACCTCTTCGACTCTATTTGTTATGGTCTTCGCCACCTCCTTGCGGAAACTATTAATAGTTGTATGGAACCGAACTACCTATCATAGAATACGAACGTAAATACATTGGAAAAAAAATTCTTATGATGCAAAAGTTCGAAAGGTGTGCAAACCTTGACCACAGAGTATGATATTTGTTGATGTTGGGAGGACCAAAATCGGGGCTGGCAAGTGGTGCGGGAAAGCTTGACTTTCTGTGTCACCCTATATTGTACAACAACGCAATTAAATCTTCGAACAAATAATCATAATAAACTAATGATACTAATCAACAATAGTTGCGAATACGAAAACGGGATCTGCATAGAATATTGTTGAGCTGCTTCG
This sequence comes from Osmanthus fragrans, assembly GCA_019395295.1. Taxonomy (NCBI): domain Eukaryota; kingdom Viridiplantae; phylum Streptophyta; class Magnoliopsida; order Lamiales; family Oleaceae; genus Osmanthus; species Osmanthus fragrans. Next base: position 4,591,020 of record CM033343.1, read on the forward strand.
ACAATGTTTTCAGTAGATATTAGATTACTGTGGCTTGACGAATTGACGTTGGTCTCTTTCCTTTAGTTGAAGTTGACCTCGTTTGCATTTGAAGTCATATTATCCCGCAATTGCATATAAATACGTGTTTAAGTAGACAAAAAATCGTTGCGAACATACCTTGGCTTTCTTTGAAGAGGACTCAAGGGCACTTTTTCTCCTCAGCTTCTTTGGCGCTCCCTTTCGTTTCGTCAATATAGGATCTCGAACACTCCCGTTGGTATTGTTCCCAGATTGATGAAGCTGCGAGGCCAGCTGAGTAGGGTGAACTGCAAATTGATTATTTCCGCTATCTGACTTCGTTGACATCAACTGGTGCTTTTGATTGATTATCCACTCCTTCATCGCATAGCACCTCACTTCATCATCAGCCGCTAGGTTAGCAACCTCGACAAAAGACTGACACAAGTCGTCGTACCTCAATTGTTCAGGAGTATTAACCAACCCGTCATAGTTCACAGTGACCCTCGTATGTGCTCTACATACGTCTCTCCTCCATCTTCGTAGTATATACCTGTCCGATAGAGACGTGACATCATTACGTATCAGGACTATGATAGCATGACGGCACAGAATTTCTCGAAATTCAAACAAATGGCAACTGCACACAATTTCACTAGTATCTCGCTGGAATGACACCACAATTTTTTCATCTTCCGTCTGTCTCATACATTACAACCTCCCGTATTTCGTAGATCGTTCCAGAAGTACCTTTCGTACTGTACATGATGTCGCAGTAAACTTTCCCTGTGATCTCAACTTGAACTTTCCTAAACTTCGAAATGGTGTAACATTTTTTATATTGCTTCTCTAGCTCGAACATTGTCGTACATGGCAACATTTGGGAGTATGACTTGAAGTCGGCCTGGAACTCCTTCTCAACCTTATTCCTCAAAGCCCGTTCGTTCTGTTCCACAAATTGGTTCAACAAGGTCTTCAAATGAACATGTCCATCAAAGAATGCGTTCATATTCTCATTTCGCTGAGTTGTTCACATTCCTCCCCAAAATGCAGCTTTCAAATAGTATTGAACCCAACGACCTCTATTATCAAATAGTCCCGACAACCAATCATTACTATGTAACTCATACGTGTCTATCATCACCCTCCAACCTTCTCAATTCTTCTACAAACTGTGACCCATACACCAATTCATGTACAGTCGAAAAGATGGACGCCTTATGAACGTGATTTCCAAACTTTTTTGGCAACTTCTTTAAAATGTGCCACAAACACCATCTGTGCTTCGTATTAGGAAAAACAATATGAACTGCATTTTGCATAGCCCTATCTTGATCAGTAAGGATTCCATTGGGATCTTTTTCATGCATACATTGAAGCCATGTCTTAAAAAGCCACACAAAAGTATTTGTGTCCTCGTTGGACAACAGACCACAACCGAGCAATGTCGACTGACTGTGATTATTCACGCCAACAAAAGAGGCAAACGACATATCATACTTATTCGTTAGATAAGTGGTATCAAACATAACAACGTCACCAAACTCCTTATAAGCTTGCCTAGACCTATTATCTGCCCAAAAAACATTCTTCAGCCTAGACTCATCGTCTAAATCCATACTAAAGTAGAATCCTGAGCATTGGGCTTACATCTTACAAAAGTAGGATTGTATAGCTGCAGCATCTCCATCCCCAAGTCTTAATCTTCTCACTTGTTCAATATAATTTCGACAATCCTTTTCCACACAAGTCATATTTTCATATCCACCTGCTTCAACCACTGCAGAATTAAAGTTTCCATCCATATCGTTGACCTCAAGCTTCCGTTTCACATATGAACATAATTCTCGATTGCAACGATACAACCTCGACTTCGAAGGACTTGTTTTATGATTGTGGTCTAGGTGGACTGTGTTAATTCTCCAGATTCCATAAACATCCGAAAAAGTACTGATCCTGGCTTTACAATCTGTTTGAATTGTTGGTTGGGGCTTCAGACTACCACTTGTATAGGTGTTTCTTCTGCCTTCACGGCTACACATTATAGTGACATATTTCATTTTTCCCATCATCTCCCTTCTTAGAATTCCTTCTCCTAACCGGAAAACCTATATCATATGCATATCCTTTGTAGAAATCCCACAATTCATTTTCATCCTTGAACATCATACCCACCTCCGGCACTTGAGGTACCATCGGACCATCTCCACCTGACATTTCCTTCTCCACTGATATCATATTATCCCCAACATTATCATCGGCCTCTCTCCCCACAAATTCTTCAGCACAAATGTCTTCCATATAACCTCGTACTGCCACACAATCGAGTGCAATGTTTAGCAAACCAATTACAGTGTAATAAGTAACTGAAAATGTAATCTTACAACACAACAAGAAATGAGTCACTACATATTTTACTGTCCCTTCCTTTCACCCAATACAATGACACACAACTTACTACATATGTTACTGCCAAAATAGGAACACTAATGTCTCTTACTAAAATTAAGGTTATAAAGGCCTAACAAATCAAAAATGACTTCAAAAAAAACAAAACATAATAAACAGAGTGTGCCACTTCTGAATACTTTGCACAATGAAAAAAATAAAAATTAACATTTGATTACACATAATGACTACAAATCAGTTTCTACACCCATAACATGCACAAAATAACTCCAAAATAAAAAGGAGAACACAAAAACATGTTCTCATTTGCCACAAACTGGATGCTAAGCAAAATGGAAAAAAAAATAGGTGATTACACAACATTACTAAAACTGAGTGTGCCTCACGTGGGTTTTCCAGCATGCTTGAAGACTGCATTTGGCCACCGTCGGAGTTGGACATCACGGCGAAGATGGTGTTGTTGTCGGCCCGGGAATGTCCAGAGTTATTGCAGAGAACAAACACCCAACACTTATTGTAGAGAACAAACACCCAACACCGAGATGTGCAATGTGAGTTATTGTAGAGAACTAATACAAGTCGCCGGAAAATGGGGAAACGACGGGGGCGGGAGAAATGGGGAGAATACTTTCCACAGCGTATGGGGGTGGCGAAATGAAATGGAGGGAAATGGGTTTTTGGGCTCACGTTTTTTTACCAAATTGGTCAGCACAAAAAAAAAAAAAAAAAAAAAAAAAAAAAAAAAAAAAAAAAAGTGGATGAGCTGTCCTTTTTTTCAAATTTCTGTATGGCTTCTGTGAGCTCACTTCTCTACAAGAGGCATAAGTGATAAGGTAGATGAAGGAAATAAATTAGAGAAATATATTATGAACAGTGGCAGAACAAGTTGTGAACAGTAAAGTAATTAAATAAGTGTGAAACGGAGGGTGCACAAATGAACAGTGAACCCTTATCCGCTTTTTTAAGGGTGTGTTTGATATAGGTGGAAATGTGGGTGGAAATGGAAAATTTGTGTAATTCCACCCAATTTGTGGTATTTGATTGCCAAACAATTCCATGTAATTTATTTTCATCCAAATTCTAGGTACAATCTAGTGAAATACCATTTTTCATCTTTATTTTTCCATGGTTTTTATGGGAAAGTGATTTTTCATCTTTTTTTTTATTTATTATTTTGTAATGGAAACATATTCTAAATTCAATGGTAAAAACAATTAGTCATTTAATTGACAATTTGCATAAAAAACGAAGACAAAAAAATTTCAAAATTTTTATTTTTATTTTTATTTTTACTTTTTGGCAATCCAACAAATTTTAATACAAATTGTAAGAAAATTTATCCCAAAAAGTAGCAATTTGCATAAAAATAAAAATATAAATAAATAAAAAAAAAGCCAAATGGATTAGGTGAAAAATTATACCAATCAAACACAATTAATTACAATTTCCGGTAAAACACATTCCAAACAATTCAATTCCCTATAATTCATTTTCTTTCCACCCAAATTTCACATTTCCAATCAAACGGACCCAGAGTAAAGTAGTTATATTATAGTGATAGTGATTATTCACTCTTTTTTAGAAACCTAGAGCCGGTTTGGACCACATTTTCATTTTTCATTCTCATTTTCAACCACACATTTTTCAATAAAATATTATTTTTCATCACATCAATAACTTTTCCTTCTTTTTCAACCACACATTTCTCATCATATCACTATTTAAAATACACTCTTTCTCCAATAATCTCCATCAAACATACTCCTAATAAGTCCCGATTTGATTAACTAAAAACGCTTATTAAAATTTAAATAAAAGTCAACACTTAATTTTAAGATAAAACTACTTTGGCACATGATTTTGATAGAAATGTTGACATAATTGTATGTGGAGAAAAGTGATTGAAAAGAAAAGCTAACTATGTTTTTAACTGTTCAATGATATAATATCACGTGATATTATGTCAAATTTTATATTTTTGTGGCATGATTGTTAATTGTAATTACATATTAAATGAAATTCAAAACGTTTGATCACATATTTTATAAACTTTTATCTATAATTATTAAAAATATAATTTTTATTTAAATCAAACTGGGGTTAAATAATAGAGTTAAAGAGAATTCAATTATTGCATGCTAATTGAGTAACCAAAAAGGAATAGTACAGGTTTTTGACATTACTTGCAGGCATATTTTGACATTTATCAACTTGACTAATTGATCAGTTTTTGATATATTATTATAATTTTGAAGTGTCCAAATTTGAGTGAGACCTAATCTTTTATGTTTTAAGGCTAATTACTGTACCACTTAAATTTTGACACTTCAAAATTATAGTTTATGTATCAATTTTTTTTATCCGAGTTACAATTAAGGAGACAGAAATGGGGACATCAGATCTGGGACTCTTACACTACCATTATGGAAAAACAATTTTAACTACATAATAACAGGGGTAACAATAGGTCGAGCCAGCCCATCTACCCACGAGCTCGGCTTGTCAAAGTGACGAGCTGAGCTCGAGTTCAGCTCTTGCTCAATTGTTGAGCTCGTGAACTCACAAGCCGAGCCTACAAGCTCAAATTTTTATTTTATTTTTTAAAGTGTTTTTGAATTTTTTCTTCACTTTTTACGAGCCCCGAACTGATCGCACGGCTCGGGCTCATCCCAAAACAAGCCCAAGCTCCTCATGGACTGAGCTTTGACGAGTTGAACTGACGAGCCGCTTGGCCCTTTTGCCACCCTAACATAAAAATGATAACATGTTTGACACATTGAAAGTTAAGACAAATGATTTTTTTCCTACATATCTACTTTTAATTCTTTTTATTTCTATTCAATTTAGTATATCAAAATGTCTCTAATTGATAACACGAGTTACTTTTAATTAGGAGTGATCGCGTTTCGAATTGGGCGGTTTGTACCATATTTTCAACTCAAATCATTTTCAAGCAATTTGAAATTTTTTTCACACCAAACCAAACCATTTTATTTTTCACACAAAACCATTATTTGCGGTATGATTCGATTTTATTCCATGATTTACCTATCGACATTATAGTAATATATTTAAAATAAGTTAACATATAAGCTTAAATGTATTACATTCAAATTTGTCTAAAATTCGAAATACAAACAAAAGACAAAAAAAATAAAATAAAATAAAAATAGTAACAAGTTAGCATCTAGCAATATGTGAATAACTTTCTTCACTCAAACTTTTACAAATAACAATATTAGAATACGTACACGAGTATTAAAATTGCTTTATGACCTCTCATTTGATAATAATTTGATTCGATCTCTGTATAATATGCAAGTCTTTCACTTGCTCACCATGCCCCCACACACGTTAAAATTTGAGCAATGAAATTGTGAAAGGAAAATGAATGCTAACCATAGTATTATTTGGATAATTGTGAACAATAAAATAGATCATTTGTGATCAATAAATAGTTTGTGATCTAGTAATGTGTAATTTACGATTAAATGTATAACTGTGACAGACAAATTTTATTTTTATGAATATGATTGTGTGATTTGTGACTAATATATGATTGTGACCATAAATTATGTATCCAGTAAATAATTTGTAACATACTAACATATATAATTTGAGACTAAATTTGTAATTGTTGTTCACAAATTGTATTTTTGTGATTGTGACTTTGTGTGATTTGTGACTAGTACGTGTCTGAAATAAATTATGTGTGATTGTGATCGTGACTTGATTAATTAAATTATAAGTCACAAACTTTTATCAGGAATCACAAAATGTGACCAAACTTATTTCAGCATAAAATGTGACCGCCTGATCCGATTCAGACCCATTTAAAAAACATGGTTTAAGCTAGGCCCAAATCAGCCTACTGACCCTTTAATATTACCAGCTGTTGGTGCAATACTCCAATTCGTCATTCTTGTTTCAATTTTTGAGAATTTAATGTGATTTAAAATATTTTATAACTGGAAATACTATTGTGAGATAGATGAGATGTTGGATAAAAAATGAGAAGATAAAAAAGTATTTATAGTCAAAAATTAATTTCTTAAAAAATAAAATTTCATATTAGAATTTAGAAGAAAGAGCCATATGGTTTTAATTGAAAGAGAGCTCAATAGTTTCCTTTTTTAAATTTTTTTAATAATCAGGCCAATTGTCTCTGCTATCATAATTTTTCGGGCTAGACCAGCAAATTCAACACAACCAGTTCATTATGGTGAGTCATCTCATGAACTGACATGAATCAGATTGCCCTAGTTTCAATCTAATTTTTTGAACGAGGTGAGTCATCCCGCACATAGGCGGACCCAGGATATTAGAGTTGGGGGATCCTAAAATGAAAGATATTGAGATGAAGGAGGGGGGGAGTACGCTGCCCCCGAAATTTTTTTTTGGATATCAGGGTAGCACAAACATTCCCTAATCTCAAATGAATGTTGAGTGAGAAGTCAAAACCATTTGCCAGCTTCTTTTTTAGTTATTGCAGACACTAACAAAATGCCTAACAATGATATTATGGCAGATTAAACACATTTGCAGACACTAACAATAATCAATAATAGCTAAAATGGGTTTTGGGGTTAAATGGGTTGGGGGGTTTTGGGTTAAATAGATTGGGGGTTTTTCTTTAAAAAAAAAAAAAAAAAAAAAAAAAAAAAAAAAAATCTGAATAAAATGGGGTGGCCGTTGCCCTGGGTCCGCCAGTGATCCCGCATAGCCCGGTCCAATTTAACACTATTCTTATTTCACCTTATAATATGGTCATAGCATCAATGTAATTATGGGCTTAAGTTGGGTGGCAATTGGCAACCCTTGGCACGGGGGAATATTTGAGATTAAAAAAATAATTAAATTTACTTTAAAATTATTTTATTAAAGTTACATTTTTCTAACAACATTTATATTTCTAAAATATAAACTTACTTTCACAAAACGTAGAAACAAAATATTTGAAGTGAAAGCAAGAGCAGGAGAAGGAAATAAAAGTCTAATTAAACAGGATTAAGTATTAATTAAAAAATGGTACTCATGTCTTGCTCAAACTCAGTCTACGGATTTGGGCTTTGGGCTTAAACGAGCATATAAAGGCATAGGCATCGAGAAAAATAGGGTATCACACATCTGTATTTTTTATGCTGAAAAATTGTGTCCTTGACCAAGTAGCATCACTCGTAGGATTTAAGCTGTTCTTAATGGACTTGCAACTTAGATGACCAAATCAAGATCAAAGGAAAAGCTTCCATTTTTGACTGGAGTAAACATAGTTTGCTTTACGGACAAGAAGTGGTGACCTCTTTTTCTCTTCTACGCCGTACTTCAGCTAGCTCGTCTGTTAAGGAAAAGGCTCATGATCTAACAAATGATTTTCCTCGTCGTTGTGTTCATTATTCAAGTGAGTTTCAATATGGGAGAAAGGAGGGGCCATCTCTTTCGAAAGGAAAGAAAGAAAAAGATCTCAAAATGATTTAGGGTTTGGCCGTTTGCGATGATAGATCTAAAATTTTATAGATACTCCTTTCGTTTTTAATAAAGCAATGAAATTTTTTTCTAGAGAGGCAAAAGCATAAATTCCCCGTAGAGGTAGAACACACATGGGAATTCTTTCTGTATTTTTCTTTTCTCTATCCATAAAAGAGAAAAACCGCAAAGTAAACTTCCCTCTTTCCGTCTTTGTAATGAGAGAGAGGCATACGTACATGAAGGACGATAATGATATTCTTTGATAGCGAAATTGATAGTATCCTACCATTGAGTGTGTTTATCAACTTTTTCATTGCTAATATTGTAAGCTTCCTTTCCATTCCCTTCATTTCTCCTTTTATGCATGCAGAAGAAGCAAATGTCCCAAGAGAGACAAATTGGCTAATCATTTGTAACATTACTCCTTCAAATGCCTGATCTTTTAAAAAGAAACCACGTTCGATGGAAACAATTTAACTACAATCCTAATAATTGCGATCAATTTATAACTAGTCTAAGCCCCCATTTGGTTCCCATTTATTCACTATAAAAATGAAAAATATGATCGTTATCCATCACATCCAGTCACCATATTTGATTTTACATCTCTTGTGTAGGATTCATAACGACTATATTTTCCATTCTCATTTTACAAAAAATGTGTAGGGAACGGGACCTAAGTTAACTTTCCAAATAAAAAAAGTTTATTTTACCATATAAACAAAATATATTGTTATTAATGTAAATAAAATATAAATTATTTTGATTTTGCACGTGCCAATCTGCTATTAGAACTGAGAAGGGGGGTACTTTTAAGTTTGACCCAGTCAAACTATTCAAATTCCACTTTGACTTAAAAAACTTAAAATTTTCCACAATGACCTCCATGCTGTAAAAAGACAAAAACGACCTTAAGTATATAAAACAATTACTAAATATTGATTTGTTTAAAGACAATAATGTCCTTTATTTCACAAATAAAAACCAAACACTACGTAAATTTTCAAACTTGTTCGCTTTTTCTTATCTGTCCATTCCAACAGAAAAAAAAAATTCTCTCAACTTTCATCAGCCACAACAATAAAATCTGGGAAATAGATGAACGCTGAAGGCCGAAATTTTTTTATATCAATCACTATAATTTCAGTAAGTACATTTTACGCATATTTAATTTCGTTTTCATCAAATTAGTATACGTTTTTATCGATAAAATTTATTATGATGCATAGTTAATAGATCTATAAATTTTTTAAGCATGAAGAAGAAAAAAATTCATCTGTATCTTTCATAAATTAGTATACGTTTTTTTCGATAAAAATTATTATGATGTATAATGTGTTAGTAGATTAAATTGTTAATAGATCTATAATTTTTTTAAGCATGAAGAAAAAAAATTCATCTGACGAAATGGATCTGATAGAAATTGGGACAGACATTGTAGAAGCCGGCTGTTTTGGCCGGCTGTTTAAAACAGCCGGCTGTTTGTTGACAGCCGGCTTAAACAGCCGGCTGTTCCCACAACAGCCGGCTGTTCAAGCCGGCTGTTTAAAACAGCCGGCAAAAACAGCCGGCTGTTGTGGGAACAGCCGGCTGTTTAAGCCGGCTGTCAACAAACAGCCGGCTGTTCAAGCCGGCTGTTTTAAACAGCCGGCCAAAACAGCCGGCTGTTTAATTTTTTTTTTTTTTTTTTTTTTTTTTTTTTTTACCCATGATTAAATGTAAATTCTATTTCGTCATACAGATATGAATGTAGTTCCGGTCTGTTACTTTGGTGATTTCGAACGAGATGAAAGAAATCGATGGATATGGAAATATACGAGCGAAATACGTACTATCGCAATTGCCTTATCATCAAGTACATCATATGAAGAATTGTATAGTGATTTACAGAACAAACTGAATGTTGATACCTCTCAGTACGATATGGAATTGAAATTTATATTCATCCAGCACGAAGCAATTGTCATGGCACCTATAAGGATTTATTCTGATGCTGAAGTAAATTATTTATTCCTTCTGAACCAGAAGGAGACGACTCCTCTTTGCGTGACTTTAGTGATGAAGGATGTCGTCGAAGGTAATTTGAATGGAGGGAATCACAATGGTAATGATTTTTTGGGCTACTGTGGAGATAGCTCGTGATGATAATGTGGTTATTCCAGAGACAGATGCTCCTCAACGTGATATCGTTGTTACGCACAGAATTCCATCTGTAGTTGAGGACAACGAAAATCAAAATGAATTTACAAATGAGGATTTGTTTGCTTCTCGTCAGAGACATGAGCAGGGTGGGACTTCATCAGTTGGAATGAGTGGACCGTCCTCTAACTCTTCACGCGTGGTTCCCGATGAAGATGATTTGGCAGTCGGACAACTGTTTCAAACAAAGAAAGATTTGCAGGAATCTCTACACCTACTTGCAATAAAATACAATTTTGAGTTCAAAGTGAAAAAATCATCGCAGTCGTTGTTGTCGATCGCATGCGTCGGTGACAATTGCAATTGGCGTCTGCGAGCGGCGAAGATGGACACGAACGCGTGCTTTGTAGTTCGCAAGTATACACGGGAACATACTTGTGAAGTGGGAATTGGTCGAAGTGATCACAGACAAGCCCGTGCTTGGTTGATTGGTCGACAGATAATGCACAGGTATGAGGACCCACGGACAATCTACAGGCCTTCGGACATCATTAACGACTACCGTCGAGATCATGGAGTGATCTTGAGCTACCAGAAGGCCTGGAAGGCCAAAGAATGCGCATTTCAGGATTTAATGGGATCAGCGGAGGAGAGCTATGTTAAATTGGGCAGGTACTGCCACAACATGGAGAAAACTAATCCTGGTTCGACATATTTTATCGAGACGGAGGGCGATAATTGCTTCAAATTTTTCTTCATGGCTCTTGGACAGTCCATTCGGGGATTTCGAAATGCCATGCGACCCATAATTCTAGTCGATGGTACAACTCTGAAATCTAAATACGAAGGCAAGTTGATTATTGCTACATGCCAGGATGCCAATATCCAAATTTACCCTCTTGCATTCGGCATAGTCGATAGTGAGAATGATCAGTCTATGCGTTGGTTCTTCACAAAGTTGAGGGAAGTAATCGGGGAAGTCGAGGACCTTGCATTTGTAACTGATCGGGGACAGTCTTTGATAAATTGTATCGCTGAAGTTTTTCCTGAGGCACATCATGGTTATTGCATGTACCATATACAAGGCAACCTGAAGACTAAGTTTCGGGGCAAAGGCATCGGGAAATTATTTAGAGGAGCGGCCGAAGCATACAGTGTTGAAGAGTGTAACAGGTTCATGGAAGAAATAGGAAGCAAATCATTCCCGGCTTGGGAGTATCTGACAAAAATGGGGATCGAACATTGGGCTCGCTCATACTTTCCAGGCCGTCGGTACAACATGATGACGTCGAACAATGCGGAGTCTCTAAATTCGTTATTCAAGAAGGATCGAGAGTTACCCATCCTCGCAATGATTGAGAACATTCGTAACAAGCTGCAGCAGTGGTTTCATGATCGGCGTGCGGAATCACGTAATTGTTCGACCATGCTAGCGCCAGCTCAAGAGGAGAAACTCTGTAAAGCTGCAGCTGTTGCGAGAAAATTTAATGTGGAACCACTAGATGAGTCACGGTTCTTTGTTAAATGTACACGTACTACAGCATACATGGTTGACCTGAGTGATAACACATGCACTTGTAATCTATTTCAGTTGGAGAGTTTTCCATGTCAGCACGCAGTCGCGGTGGCTATATATCGAGGCTTTGCAGCGAGAACATTATGCTCTCGTTATTACACCGCTGATTCTTGGAGAGCAGCGTATGCAGAGACTATATTTCCTCTACCTAATGAAGCTGAGTGGGAAGTTCCCGACAACATTAGCCACCTGAATACTGTTTCACCACCAGAAGTTCAACCGCGCGGTCCAGGACGTCCACGTACGTCTAGAATACCATCTACCGGAGAGTTTCATCAACCGCGTAGGTGTGGCAGGTGCAGAGCCGTAGGCCATACTCGTCAAAATTGTAACAGTCATGTTCCCCTAAGTGACATGTAAGCGGATTTACGAAATGAATAATATTTTTAATATTTATGTTAGTAAAAATTCAGTATTTAATTTTAGTCATCATCAAATTTTTAATTATCATTATCGATGTTCGTTAAATAATATATTCTATGGTAATATTAATTACAAAAGATTTACTGGATTTTAATTTATATTTAATATATTTAGGTGTAATTGTTAATTTTTTTTATACCGAGTTAAAATTTTAATTACAATTGAAAAAAAAAATTAATTATATAAACAATTTCAAATTACATTAGTAACATAAAAATGCAAAATTACAAATGATTACAATGTACATAAATAACAAAAAATTTAATTAAACAATAGCTACAAAATTACAAAGAATAAAAAATTAAAAAAATTATGGGTCGCAGTTAAATTCCCATAAATCCGCTGCTAACTTATTGCGCCAGTTCTGAATCCATGACTGGTTGATAGAATCAACCTTCTGATCTATACTCAAAAATTCTATATATTTTATGACATATATGCCGCAATCACCGCTGCAATTAAACAATAGCTGGTTAGTAATAATACTTAAAAACATAAGAAGAAAGTCTAAAATTTTAAAAAAATAACAAATACTTACGATATGGTCTGTCTCGCCGTAGTCGTGTCCCGCACGATGGCTAGTCTGTCCTCCACGCAGATATCCGCTAGTCTAGCCATCCGGGGAACGATCACAGCCAACGGCTCGCAGATCTGCTCGAGCTGCATCTGTGTCAAGCACGAGTGATCGGGGTCATACACATACACCTTCGACTCGGTGAACACGATCTCCAGTGCAATGTAGTGATGGTTAGCACAGACTGGAATGTACATATGTGTACAACCAGTCCATGGCCTCCCCCGACCTTCGGTGACAACCCGAAAATCCAATCGGCCAAATAATCCGGCACTACGTAGTCGCCAGTCTGCTGCCTGAACGACTCGTACTCAATGGCAATGGCCTGAAAGAACTCCATATTCATAATGAGTCGGCCTGGGATGCAAAAGGACTTCGGGAGTCTCACAGCTCTGTCACGCAGCAGATCCATAATAAGGTCGACGTGCTGCATTCAAATGCACATACATCAGTTAATCAATTAATTGTAAAATTATATCCATATAATTAATAACTTCACTTACATCGTCGGCGAGCCAAGTACCAGACTGGGTGACGTCATGGAACCAGCTGTATACGTTCTGGAGGGCCTTTCCCGCGATCGTGCGTGGAACCCTGAATGTATACAACCAAAAACACAATTAAACAATATGTAACGAGTAATTATTTCGCAATTCACTAACCAATTATTTACAATACTTACCCGGGCCTCCACCGTCTCCACTCCGTCTGGAACGCCTTCCATTTGGCGCTATCCACCTCCCTAAACATGGTCGGGACGCCTCCATCAATAAACGTCCTCCTCTTGGCCTCGGCCGTGTAGGGAGAAACAATGTACTGTGACGGCATCCTAGGCCTCTTGCCAACCGCCTGCTCAAGCACGTCAACAGAACGCTTCTTACCCCCAATCACGGCCGGGGTCCTCTCCCCCCCCTCAACTACCTCCTCCGTCCTCCAGTCCTCCCCCGTCGGGGCTGCCTCCGCCTTCCCCCCCTCCTCCACCACCTCCTCCGGCAGCCCCTCCTCCACCACCTCCTCCGGCAGCCCCTCCTCCACCACCTCCTCCGGCAGCCCCTCCTCACCCGTCGGGGCTGCCTCCTCCCCCGTCGGGGCTGCCGCCTCCCTCCCCTCCTCCGCCGCCTCCTCCGTAAACAACCAATCCGAGAGGTCCACATCTCCCCAGTACTGTGGGTGACCTCCCTCTCCGTCCCCTCCTCCATCCCCCTCTCGGCCAGCCTCCCTGACTCCACCAGATATCACAGCCGACCGAAGCGACGCGACCTCAGACTGAAGATCTGCAACGTGGCCCCGCAGCAGAGTCACATCGTGTGACAGAGAGTCGACTCTGCCTGTCAGATCACGACCATGATCCATCAACTCCCGGCGCAACTCTGCAATCTGGCCGGTCAACTGTCGTCGTAGGTCACCGATCTCCCCTGTGATAAGTACAGTCAACCGGGCAAATAAATCATCGCTCTGGCTCTGACCGGGTGTAGGTGGCGACCATGCTGGAGCCGGAGGGGGAGACCACGCTGGGGCCGGAGGGGGCGACCATGCCATGGGCGCCGGGGACGCCCGCCCCGAAGGTGACACAATGGGCGGAGGGGGCGACCTGGGCGCCGGGGACGCCCTCCGCGAAGGTGACACCATGGGCGGAGGGGGCGCCAAAGGCGGAGGTGATCCTCGATCTACTGGATCGCGCTCCTACAAAAATGTCAACATACACAATTAATAACTTCAATCTTATTGAAATTGTTTGTACATAATTTATCGGTCAAATCACATACCATATCTCGGTCTAAGACCGGATCGGTCGCCTGGTCGCCTGGACCCTCCTCCATCGACGCCGTCAACTCTGTTATTACTTCCAGCTGACATATTGACGTTTGAATTATTATTAGTTTAAACTGCATCGATATTTTAAATTGCATAAAATCTAAATGAAAATTTTAAACAATACTCACAGTCGGATCGTCGAGGAGAGTCGATAACTGTCTCCCAGATGGGCAGCCATCCTGTCGGGATGATCGCCAATGATGCATCCGGGGACAACGTGTCTCCAGCCGCTTTGCATAGCGGCTACCCAGTAGGGGGACGGTCTCGTACGTACGCCCAGATCTGCAACATATACAAATATGTTATACACAACATAATTTTTTTTTTCAAGAACACTTAGAACGTTAAATATGTACCTGCACTGCTAGGGGCAATCCATAGACATCGTACTTACGCACTGCCCCCTTGGGCTTCGAGTGCGATCGGGTGAAGACGTGGACGGTGTCATCGTAACACCTCCGGCCCCAAGGATAGCTGTTGAAGCCATCCAGGTCATCCACGATCTCTAAGTGGAGGAGATCGATCGCAGTCTTCTTATGGTGACACCGCAGAACGTTCTCCAGAATGTAGACCAACCCTAGCTTCAATCGATCTAGCATGTGGTCACATCTCCTGATCGCGTCGATCAACTGCGGCTGAAGAACCGTCCCCTGTCCCGGAAAGTAGACATCCAGCAACCTGTTGCTTCGTCGAGCAACCTCATCCCCAGTCAGCTGTAGCCCAGTCATAAGTGTAAACTCGGCAGGACCGAAACTGGCGATCTTGCCCCCGAGGTCGAAGTGGAGGGCATCGCCGTCGACAGGACTCAGCAATCGACATAATAATGCATCGATCATCTGGCCCGAAAACTGTATCTCTCGCAACTCACGTAAAGGCCAGATGAAAGACTGTCGCAGCATCTGTATGTGCTGATCATCCAACAGCCCCTCCACTATCGAAAATGCGTCAAAGCTACTATTCCAAGTAGCTTTACCCGCCATCCGTCTCAACTCGTCATCCAGATGATATTCCATCCTACAAAAATTCAAAATGAGCAATGTTACAACACTGTACAAGATATAATATAATAACGTATAATAACATCACATTAAACAATCTGAAAAAACAACTACTACCAACAAAGACATAGAACATGTTTAATAATTAATTACAATTCTTTGTACTTGCAGATTTTCAATTTCAAAAATACAGTAAATAAAAAAATTACAATTTAAATAAACAATTTTTATTTAATTACCAAATTAAATTTTTGGGAAAAACTTAATTTAAATGAATAAATAAATTTAAATGAATAAATACATTTTTACATTTAAAAACTTTATTTTTATATTTAATTACAAATATTATTTAATTTTTTTTTATTTTAAAATATTAACTCATAAGAAAATTACAAACAAATTATAAAAAATTACTAATTTATTATTTGTTAATTATCATTGAAACTAAAAAATTAGTATTTAATATTTTAAACATAAAAGAAAAACGAAATTCCAATTAAATTAAAAATAATAAGGTAATTTTTTTTGGTATTTATCAATTTTAATTTATTTATTTAATTACATAAATAACAAAATTTAAACAAACTTAATTTAAATGAATAAAAAAATTATTAAAATTAATTAAAGAATATTAATAATATTTAATTAAATTACCGATTTTAATTTTTTTAAATTATATATTTTTAATATTTAATAACAATTCATTTTAATTACAAATATTATTTACTATTAAAAATAAAAGAAAAACGAAATTCCAATTAAATAATATATTATTTTTTGGTAATTATCTATTTCAAATTATTTAATTAATTACATAAATACAAAATTTAAACAATAAGATTTTATTTTTTAACATTATTTCATTAATTTTTAATTACCGATTATTATTTTTTCAAATAATATTTTTTTAGTATTAAATTCCAATTAAATTAAAAATAATAAGGTAATTTTTTTGGTATTTATCAATTTTAATTTATTTATTTAATTACATAAATAACAAAATTTAAACAAACTTAATTTAAATGAATAAAAAAATTATTAAAATTAATTAAAGAATATTAATAATATTTAATTAAATTACCGATTTTAATTTTTTTAAATTATATATATTTTTAATATTTAATAACAATTCATTTTAATTACAAATATTATTTACTATTAAAAATAAAAGAAAAACGAAATTCCAATTAAATAATATATTATTTTTTGGTAATTATCTATTTCAAATTATTTAATTAATTACATAAATACAAAATTTAAACAATAAGATTTTATTTTTTAACATTATTTCATTAATTTTTAATTACCGATTATTATTTTTTCAAATAATATTTTTTTAGTATTTAATATTTTACAAATAAAAGAAAAACGAAATTCCAATTAAATTAAAAATAATAAGGTAATTTTTTTGGTATTTATCAATTTTAATTTATTTATTTAATTACATAAATAACAAAATTTAAACAAACTTAATTTAAATGAATAAAAAAATTATTAAAATTAATTAAAGAATATTAATAATATTTAATTAAATTACCGATTTTAATTTTTTTTAAATTATATATTTTTAATATTTAATAACAATTCATTTTAATTACAAATATTATTTACTATTAAAAATAAAAGAAAAACGAAATTCCAATTAAATAATATATTATTTTTTTGGTAATTATCTATTTCAAATTATTTAATTAATTACATAAATACAAAATTTAAACAATAAGATTTTATTTTTTAACATTATTTCATTAATTTTTAATTACCGATTATTATTTTTTCAAATAATATTTTTTTAGTATTTAATATTTTACAAATAAAAGAAAAACGAAATTCCAATTAAATTAAAAATAATAAGGTAATTTTTTTGGTATTTATCAATTTTAATTTATTTATTTAATTACATAAATAACAAAATTTAAACAAACTTAATTTAAATGAATAAAAAAATTATTAAAATTAATTAAAGAATATTAATAATATTTAATTAAATTACCGATTTTAATTTTTTTAAATTATATATTTTTAATATTTAATAACAATTCATTTTAATTACAAATATTATTTACTATTAAAAATAAAAGAAAAACGAAATTCCAATTAAATAATATATTATTTTTTGGTAATTATCTATTTCAAATTATTTAATTAATTACATAAATACAAAATTTAAACAATAAGATTTTATTTTTTAACATTATTTCATTAATTTTTAATTACCGATTATTATTTTTTCAAATAATATTTTTTTAGTATTTAATATTTTACAAATAAAAGAAAAACGAAATTCCAATTAAATTAAAAATAATAAGGTAATTTTTTTGGTATTTATCAATTTTAATTTATTTATTTAATTACATAAATAACAAAATTTAAACAAACTTAATTTAAATGAATAAAAAAATTATTAAAATTAATTAAAGAATATTAATAATATTTAATTAAATTACCGATTTTAATTTTTTTAAATTATATATTTTTAATATTTAATAACAATTCATTTTAATTACAAATATTATTTACTATTAAAAATAAAAGAAAAACGAAATTCCAATTAAATAATATATTATTTTTTGGTAATTATCTATTTCAAATTATTTAATTAATTACATAAATACAAAATTTAAACAATAAGATTTTATTTTTTAACATTATTTCATTAATTTTTAATTACCGATTATTATTTTTTCAAATAATATTTTTTTAGTATTTAATATTTTACAAATAAAAGAAAAACGAAATTCCAATTAAATTAAAAATATTAAGGTAATTTTTTTGGTATTTAAACAATAAGATTTTTTATTTTATTTTTCAGGATTATTTAATTAATATTTAATTACCGATTTTTATTTTTAAACAAAATAAAGAACAATTGAATTAAAATAATAAGTTAAAATTTTTGGTAATTATCAATTTACATTTATTTATTTAATTACGTAAATAACATAAATTACACAAATTTAATTTAAATGAATACAAAAATTATTAAAATTAATTCAAGAATATTGAATTAAATTATCGAATTTATTTTTTAAATTTATATATATTTAATATTTAATACAATTTTTTTTAATTACAAATATTATTTAATTTTAAAAATAAAATAAAAATGAAATTCCAATTAAATTATAAATAATATATAATCTTCTTGGTAATTATCAATTTGGAATTATTTATTTAATTACATAAATACAAAATTTAAACAATAACAAAATATTATAATTATATAAAGAATATATTTATTATTTGATTTAAATTATATTTTAATATTATAATTATATAAATAATTTATTTTTTATACGGGGCCAAACAGTCGGCCCAACTGATAAGTTGGGCCGACTGTTTTGTTTATAAGGAAAAAATAATCAAAACAGGCGGCCCAAAATAAAAAAAAAAATTAAAACAGCCGGCCCAAAATTTTGGCCTTTTTAACAACAGCCGGGTTAATACCGACTGTTACCCGGCTGTTTCCGGGTCAACCCGACTGTTTCGGGTCGGGTTGACCCGACTGTTTCGCCTGCTTCCTTACGCGCTGGATCGCCGGAAAACGCCATTTCCGGCGATTCAAAGCTCAACTAAGCCTAATCCACCTAATCTAAACCTAAATACCCAATCATTAACACTAATAATCAACAATACAATTACCAAAACTTCAAAAATCATCAACCTCCATATATATTAAAATGAAACCGTAATCAATATTTTAAAAAAACTCACCTTGTGATGAGATCGAACACCCTATTGACGTTGTCTGACTTTGTGATGATCGACGTGCTCTCCTCCCTCTGGTCGGCGCCGGCGAGTGAATATCGACGTGCGGTTTTTTTTTTTTTTTTTTTTTTTTTGGTCCGGTTGGTTCAAACGTGAAAGTGACGTTTGGAGGGTATTTTTGGTTATTTGTCTTCACTTTTAAAATTTTTTTTTTTTTTTTTTTTTTTTTTTTTTTAATAAATCTGGTCAAAGGTCATTGTGGAAAATTGGCCTTTTCAACGGGGCATTTACTATAATTTCCTCCTGAGAAGGTCGCTGCGACACATAATTCAATGAAACCACACGTGTTATATTAATAGGTTTGGTAGCACCCACTCTTCGTCGCCAATCATATACATCTTCACACCCATCGTTTTCACCCGCACTCTCAGAAAGATAATAGCTTTCCCCTAAATATCCTATCTGGGTTTCGAAGTCATGGTTGGAAGGAGAAAGAAAAAGTCGAAACTGTAAGTTTCTTGATTTTGTTTTGATGAATTATTTTTTAGTTGTTGTATGAAATCTGAATTTCGTCTTTGCAGTTGATTTTCGCTTGAGAAGTGAAATTTGATTTTTATTGTATTGATTTAATCTAATTTTATCATACTAATTGGTTGGGTTGGTGAGATTGAATTTGTTCACCCATTGAGGAAAAATTCAATTTTAGATGAAAAAGTCGTTTTGAAAGGGCTAAAGCGTTTTTTAATTTCATTTTTCATGCAATCAGATTTGAAGATCTGAAGAGATATGTATTTCTTTTGATGAAACCCATTAGATTGGTGTTTAGTGGCATTCTAGTTTGTGTATATAAGATTGCATATATTTCTTGTTAATTTTAGTTTTATGGATGCCAGTGTTCTTAATTCTAGCTGATTTAAAATGTACCCATTTCTATATTTATGCAAAAGAAAGAAGGAAAAAAGGTAAAAGGAAGATCTGACTTATGAGGGTGCATTTGAATTTGAGGGCTTCAGTTAGAAGCATTTCAGGATTAAGTTCTAAACCTAATGGTATATACAGTTGGGACTTCATAATCCATAGGAAATTGTGAGCCATTTCAATGAATTCTTTATTACATTCTCCTATGATTCATACTCCTTGTGTTCATTAACTGATTGATAGATTGAATCTGTTATCAACTGATTTGTGCGTTGTTATTTATTGCTGAAATGAATTGCATCCGGGATTTGATGCTTTTAGGTTACCTGAAGCAATCAAAGATGACAAAATAGTTGCAAAAAATGGACAATCAGATGATCAATGCCCGATGCTTCAGCTTCCCACAGAGATTTTGGAACTGATTCTTTCTCAGATATCCTTGAGAGATAATATCCGTGCTTCTGCTGTTTGCAAAAGATGGCGTGCCGCTGCTACCTCAGTCCAAGTGGCTCAGAAACCTCCGTGGATTATGTTTTTCCCGAAATTCGGTGACTTATATGAATTCTATGATCCTTCTCAGCGCAAATCATATTGGCTTGATTTGCCAGAGCTAAATGGCTCTAGGATTTGTTACGCCAAGGATGGTTGGTTGCTTTTTTACAAGCCTCGAACTAAACGGATATTCTTTTTTTGTCCATATACTCGAGAGTCAGTCAAATTGCCTAGACTAGAACTGACGTACCAAGTAGTTGCCTTTTCTGCTGCCCCAACATCTTCCAGCTGTATTGCATTTACAGTTAAGCATACCAGCCCCTCAGTTGTTGTGATTAGCACGTGCCGTCCTGGGGAAACTGAATGGAAAACCATCAATTACCAAAGCCGTCTTCCATTTGTCAGCAGCATTTGGAATAAGCTGGTTTTCTGCAATGGTCGTTTTTATTGTTTGAGTGTAACAGGATGGTTGGGAGTTTATGACCCCGACAACAGTACTTGGAGTATTTATTCTGTGCCTCCGCCCAGATGCTTTTTTGTCAAGAATTGGTGGAAAGGGAAATTTATGGCAGAACATAATGGAGATATTTTTGTTATATATACATGCTCGGTTGTAAACCCAGTGACATATAAGTTAGACCAAGTGAATAAAGTGTGGGTCGAGATGGAAAATTTAGGCGGCATTACTCTTTTTGCAAATTTCTTGTCATCATACGTGAAGTCAGATCTTCTCGGAATGATGAGAAACAACATTTTTTTCTCTAAAGTTCGATTTTATGGAAAAAGGTGTGTGTCATACTCTCTGGCAAGTGGCAGATACTATCCCCGCAAGCAGAGTTATGATTGGGGAGAACAAGATCCTTTTGAGAGTATTTGGATTGAACCCCCTGAAGACCTCTCGATCTTTCTTTAAAGGCGATGGCAATAACTTCTTTAATGGAGATAGCATCGCCATAATGATATAAAGTGAAGCATTTATGCTACTTATATGTTCTCCTGTAATCTGGTTGTTGCTGTTGGAAGGATGACTTCCATCAACTAAATGTTTACTTTTCTTCTGCAGAATTTAAGCAGCTACTCAGTATGGATAATTTATAAACTTGGTTAGCTTACTGTTTTGATTCTGGATTTAAAGGGGTCTGGCTGTTAATTGTTTAAAGATCATCTTTGCCTATATTTATTGCATTAGAATTGATTTTGTCCCATTTATACAAAATGGCCATTCGAATCCTCCATATGTAGCTCCTGAATCGAGTGGAGGATGAGTGACCAATGTTCCTTAGCGGCATCTGGTGGAATTATACTCCCATGACGAAACTTTTTTCTATAGAAGAATGATCTGTTCTAGACGAAAAGATGGTTTGTTTATTTTCTTACTGATGTTCATATAGTGTCACTTTTTGGTCTACCAATGTGATTGCCTTCGTCGGAATTGTTCTAGCACTAACCCGTATGAGCCTGACTGGAAAGAGGAACCCTCAATTATTAGGGTCGTCAAATTGAGAGGTGTTGCGATGTTCACCCTATTTCACATTTTATTACTCGTGAAAACTGGAACCTGAGGTCTAACAGTTGTTCAAGCCTACAATCTCAAAACTTGCAGTGTCACATTGCAGACGGACGAGCACCAGAGAACAGGCTTTAAGTACTCGTACTAGCACATTCAGAATAATTGCTCGATTTAGTAGGTGCATTATCTTCAAGATTCAACACCTTTTGAAATCACAATGCACATAATACATCGAGAAGACATGCCACTCTTTTTTGATCGGGTAAATAGATTGTATTGGATATGCATTACAAAAGATCTAATGATCTAAAGCAAAAAGAACATTACAACTTCGTCTAATCAAGAACAATCGCATTGCTAGTTCCTTGAAGATGTATGAACGGAGTTCCCCTTCTTTCTATTCTTTTTTGTTGCACCCGTAGGATTCTCCTCGAGTTTCCCTTTTAGCTTTTCGTTAGCGACCTGGGGAGTTCACAATCTGCAGCCAGCCCCATGATCTGTTCACTCCCTGCAGCCGGATAGCCTATTCTGCTGGGTGCGATTTACAGCAATCTGTCCCTTGTTGGCTGCCAGCTTATTTTGATCGGCAGCATCCTTAACAGGCATTTCTCGCTGCTTGGCTTTACCGGTCAGTTCCTTGCTGCCTGCAGCAACCTGTTTGTTCCGGTTGCAGTCAGGTGTTTTATGACCGAACACGTTGCAAGATGAGCAAAACTTGGGCTCATGCTCGTGTGAAACTAGTTGGTCCCTTGATTTTCCCGTGGGTTATCTAATCTTGACTGACAGGACCACTCGTCTCTATAATAAATGTTCGTCAAAGTTGTCAATGTAAATTAACAGGCGTCGAACAAGCTCTCATAGGTTTTTAGGTTGGACCAAGAACCCGTACATAATTTAGAACGTGGGGCGGTCACGAACATCTGGTGGGGGCAACGACAGCTTCCACGCCCACTAAATCTTTGAATGGGAACGGATCAAATTTATCGTTGGATGAACTAAATTGTTGATATGGATCCCAAACGATAAAAGTTAGTTTGTGAACAGTCGGCCATCACATTTCACACTGAATTGGATAGCTTCAATCCAAGTTTCCTGATCCTAATCCTGCCAAGGAGGTGATTTATACGAACAAAGAACCAGACTAAGCAGGGAATAAAATGGCTGCGACCACCTGCATCCTCCTCCAATTGCCTTCGTACATTCTTCTCCAATAACGTGAATACGCATGAACGATGTAATTAGACATCTCGTGCATTTTCACAAAATCATTAACATTAGAACAATTCGAAACACGTTTTTCACTTTCCATACTTCCATAGGTATTGTATAGCAGAGAGCAGTTTCTTACTTTCTAGCTCTTCCAGAACCACGCATAACCAAGACAAGTTGATTTAGACTTCCCGAGCTGGAAATCCAGTGACAATCATTCAATTTCCTGCCAGTCCACCAAAATTACGCATTAGACTACCATTCTCCACAACTCATTTTCGAGCATATCAGGGGCACATTACTGAGGAACTATAAGTTGTGTGGCAAATTGCACCATGCTGTTATAGGCAATCACTTGGGAATTCGTTTTCTTGAGGGGATGGAGACTGGTAGCGAGATACGGGATTTGAAACAATCGGCTGGGAATCTGGGAACAGAAAAGTACAAATGGATGACTCAGAGTAAATATAAATTGTGGGTAAAGTTGACTGTGGGCGTAGGTTGGTGGACATGGAGTCCAGTATGAGATGGGTAAGCGGGGATTACAGCAGGGGCAATGGCGATGTGATCAAACAAACTACTAATATCCAGTCTACCAAGACAAGATCGAAACAGAAGTAAACATCATTGCAGCAACCAAAACAACCATAACCAAAAGGCTTTCCAAAAATGATTTCTTGTGAAGGAAATTACAGCAATTGAGACCAAATAAGCTCCAGATACTAGCAACTCTTGCAGATCAAATATATAAATTCCACATATATAGTAATTGCAAGTGACTAATAATAATTTCTTGAATACGTGTATAGCTCTATCCACATATATCCAAGTAGAGAGGCAGATAGTGAAAGATCATATCCTACATCCAAACTCACAACACCATACTCATCATAACCGCTCAAATAAAAAGGTGTTTGTAATCCCCGTTGGCAAGATTACAAACTTGATTGTAGCTAGCTGTATCTGCAGAAAAGAAACAAAAGCATGAGCACTGAAGATGCAGAACTGCACGCAAAACTCAAACCATTTTGAATGTACACAAACACAAGCAATATCTCCATTGTGAGTCCACAAGTGGCACTTGGTCTGCATATACATCAGATTTCTTGTAGAAAATTCCCATGGTAAACTGAGTTTTAACAACTCACAAAACAAGTAAATATGCTTTAATCTTTATTGGAGTTTCATCGTTCTTTTGGGTATTTTCTTAGTCCTCTGCATCGAGAACTTGCTGGAATGTGGTAATGATCCCCCTATGTCCTTCAACATGATCCAAACAGGCAAAAATAGTTTTACTGACACCCAGACGAACTTACTGCAGCCTCCTAAAGGGGAAAAACTATACTGCTATCCAGGGTCTATTTTCAATAATCTTCTCAATTAATCAAATTTCAAGTGATTAATTTCTAGAGGGTCTTCAGAAAACGTACCAAGATTGTCACCAAAGTTGGTCCATATTTCAGCTCGAATAGATTGATCACTGTCAGCAATGCCGATCACCTCTACAAAAGTCGAAAGAGGTCCAGGAGGATGACCTTTGATAACCAACTGCTGATCATCTGTCGATTTTCCAACCACCGTGCCACCGCCGTCAGGATTCAACACCTGAATAACCGCCCGAACCCTCCGGCCAACGTGCATCCTTAGTAGCTCCATGTTGACGAAAACCGCCGGGTTTGATGTATCCATTTCAGTAAAAAACTTGAAAAATTAAAAACATATACAGAATTTAATCACGATGACAAGGAATATTGGAGGTTATTAAATGAAAAGCAAAACGGAATGGAAATTAGGGCTTAGGCGCTGCATCAAAATTTATACCATTTCGCACCAAACTAAAATTTATCTCTAATAGTTAGATCAAAATTTATAATGTGTTTAATCATTTTCTTCTCTCCTATTTATTTGAAATATTATTTATTTATTTATTTTATAAATACATAAATTATTAAATAAATAATTATATTAAAGAAAATATTACACCAGCTATTCGTCAATCATGATTGACAGATCTACCGAACGGAGCCTCCATGTGCGTGTTGGTTAATATGTTGATTAGCGTACTGAGCTATGAGGAGGTTTCTATTCAAACAAATGCAAGCAATAGTTTGTTGTTGTTCATCAAGAAAATCATTGTCATTCTCTCCATCGAATAATGAGTATGAACTTGAATCAGACACATAAGAGAGACCTCCAATATTGAAATTCATTTTTTAGTGGTATGTGTGAGAAATTGAACGACCTCAAGACTGCCTTTTATTTTTGTTGAATACTTGGTCCACCGTTAGATAGGATATCTAGGCAAAATAATCTTCATCATTATATTAGATTATGTCAAGATCTCAACCGTTCAATCTCTATATTATTAAATCATATTTTGGAAAAATAAGATATCTAGGAATCTCCATCGTTAAATTAGATTACTTTAAGAGCTCAACCGTTCAATCTCTATATTATTAAATCCTATAATGATCCACATTGAAGATAAGATATCTAGGCAAATTAATTTTCATAGTTAGATTGGATTATATCAAGATCTCAACTATTCAATCTCTATATTATTAAATTTTATCCAGGTCCATATTGAAAGTAGGATATCCATGCAAATTAATGTCCATTGTTATATTAGATTACTTCAAAATCTCAACCATTCAATCTCTATTTGTGTTATATTTTAAGTTTTTTGTATTCTTATTTTGATAAATTCATTAATTATTATTTTAATAATAGTAATAATAAAAATTATTGTATTAAGAAATATATAACATAAATGACATAAATACCCCCAATCAATTGGTTTGGTAAATGAAAAAAAAAAAAAAAATTGCAAGTTTGACTTTGTACCATTTTGCACCAAAATGGTGCAAAGTTTGGTGCTCCATTAGAGAGCATTCGCACCAAAATTTGGTGAAATTTGGTGTTTTGGAGTTGGCCTTACAGATGTCACCTTTTCTTCGATTCTACATCAATTGATGAACCTTTTTTTTTTGGATTACGCCCATTACTGACTCCCCCACCTGCCCTGTCCTGGACCTTGATGAAGGAGGTAAATCGCAGGTTATGCCTCCAAGGATATAGGGTGGAAGACTGTTTGTACACTTGCACTTATCTAAGAGCTAAATTCATATTTCAGGATTCGAACTTTTAACGTGACAACCTCAAGTAAAGTTGAATTTC
Organism: Osmanthus fragrans; assembly: GCA_019395295.1. NCBI lineage: Eukaryota > Viridiplantae > Streptophyta > Magnoliopsida > Lamiales > Oleaceae > Osmanthus > Osmanthus fragrans. The sequence continues at coordinate 4,617,434 of CM033343.1, forward strand.
TCCACCTTCCCTTTTTACCACTTGGAGATAAACCTTTTGTGTGAGGCAGAGAGGGTCATAGGTAGACTGAAATTTGTTAGGAAAATGAGCGGGAAAAACGCGACAAATGTTCCCGCCTAGAGGAAGCTCGCCCCTCGGATTGGGCCACGTTGATATTTGAAGCCATGGCCCATAGCCTCCATCTAGCGATGTCAATTTAACTTGTCGGCTTGACAGCCTGTGACTCAATAAGAGAGAAGCCCAAGCCGAGCCCCGTTTTGGAGCATTGGCCGGTGTCACGGCCATTTCGGCCCGTGAGCAAATTTATGGAACAAAAAAGTTTTAACACTTGCTGCAGCTACAATAGGCTGCCTTTTTAAAAAAAATACAAAATCATAAGCTCGCTTAGCTCGGTCAGGCCCAAGCCAAAAGCTCGGGTCGAGCCTAGATTTTTTGGCTGGACTCACGCCAAAAAAGTCAGAATCATTTTTACTCGAGCTGAGCCCGAGTTTCGAGTTTCAACTCGCGAACCTGCTCGACTCATTAACATTCTTACCTACATCTTAGCCTAGCCCACTGAAACAGAAGCACGTTTTCTAATAGCGTTTTAAGACTCTTTATTGAGAAAAATTATGTTATGCAAATATGTTAAAACACTTGATTTCTCTCTCTCTCTCTCTCTCTCTCTATTACAATCTTTGTTCTAAAAAGCTCACTTTTCACATATTTTTTAAAAAAATATCTAGGTGTCACCTAAGCCTTGCGTTGGCCCAATTAAGTTTTTAATAGCGTTTTTAGAGACTCTTTATTGAGAAAAATTATCTTATGCAAATATGAAATATGTTAAAACACTTGATATCTAGTTTTTTTCTTTATTACAATCTTTGTTCTAAAAAACTCACTTTTCACTTCTTCTTTTTTAATACCTAGGTGTCACCTAAGCCTTGCATAGGCCCAATTAAGTTCGTAAAATTTGAAGTTTGACATTATCATCTAATCATATTATACACTTTTAGAGCACGGATCATAACTAATCGCCATCTATTAATAATGCAACTCGCCCCTATATGCAAGTTTACCTACTGAAATAATATATAAACTAAATTAGAGTTGGACATGATTCGACGAATCGAACTAAAATGTTCGAGTATTTAGTAAGTAAAATCGTAAGATCTAAATTTAATTATGGAATCATAGAGGTTCAATTCGATTTCATACCATAATTAAATTTTTTAACATTTACAACAACACTATATTGATTTAACTAATAATATGTTCAATACGGAAGACATGCTAAAATAAAGAAACCTTTCAAGGAAGGTAGCTACTGAGAGAGGAAAACTCGCAAATGCATGAGTTCACGATAAATATCTTGAAAACTAGTTATAAATTATAATATTTATACATTGAGCAGGAGATATTATTAGGAAGGAATGAAATAAAGCTTACCTTGATCAAATTGGAAAAATTCAATGAGTAGGGCAAAGAAAATGGTAAAATGAAGAGAGAACGTTTGACTTTAATTATTTGAGAAACTGCAGAATGGTTGAGAAAGGTTTAGATTACTCAATTTTGATTCTTAGAATTTTGAATTGTTGAGCCAAAAACAGGAAAATGATATTTTTGGCTTAATTAATTAGTTGGCAAATGAAATAGAAAAATGATATTTTTGAATTCAATTAATTAGTTGACAAATTTATTTTGAAAAAATTAAAATAATTTAGTTTATTTAATTAAAAAAATTAAAAATTAAAGAGATGTTATTCTTATTCGATTCTTCAAATTTTGGTCTAGAATCGAAAATCAAATCAAACAAGTTGATTATCAATTTTGATACTCATTCGAGTATTTAACTTAAGAAGAATCGCTCGTTTTGGTTTGATTCAATTCGAAGTTTTGTCCAATCTTAAACTAAATGATCAAGATTTATTACTTTTACAAGACTATCATATAATGGAATAATCTTCGTCAACAATGTTCATTCTTAAAATTGCCAATTCTACATAAAGACCTATTTGGTACAACTTCTGTTTTTGTTTTTACATCCTATAAAAGAGGTTTTGAAGAAGGTTGCCTTAATTTTTGTTTAGAAACCAATTTTTAAAAACACTTCCTATTATGACTTTTAGAGGAAGTCACGTTGGATGAACTTACTCTAAAAGCTCTTCTAATCAGAAAGTGCACTTTCATAATATTAGCCAAACAAGTCCAAAAACTACTTTTAGATCTAAAAAAAATGCTAAACCGGCCCTAAGAAACAAGGATAGATTTCCTCCAAAACCAATTACTGCGAATCACAAATGAGGGTATAAATAGTTGCAAATAATTAACAATATTGAACGTTTCAATATTAGAAATAACATGACACGCAAAATTAGGCTCCGTTGGGTAATTGGCTAATTGTTACGTGAATAACTTTGTACATAATTCTTTTACTGTACACCAGAATCTTAAAAAATGAATACTGAGATTAGTGGTAACAGCAAGAAAATGTCCTTGGAGGTCAATGATCTGTTCCCGTGCTTGTAAACTCGACTCTTCTGAGATGTTATATTACAAGTTCTGTCGATGACTGTGACCCAAGCAGTTCATCTTTAAGAGAGGAGTGACTAACCTCCTGCAGTTTCCCATCATTTAAAAGGAAAACTCGTTTGGTCATCAGAACTGTTTCCAACCGGTGGGCAATGACTAACACCTGCCAGTTAACAAGAATATATGAATAAAAACTGGAACTAATCCATGAGCACAACATCGTCCTCCAATGTTATTCGAATGATATTTTTTGTCTTTGTATAGATAAGTGTCTTCGAAAACTGTCTTTCTGCATTGCTAACACTCTATTCTAATATGTAAATGAATTGACTAATATCTTAGCATGATAACTAGTAAATCTAGGAGGCAAATGGTGAATCTCCTTGTCCCTGAAATACTGGAGAAAATGGGTTCAGATAATACCAAAAATTTAAACCATCAAGCTTTTAGACAATCATGGTCAATGGTTAAGGCTCTACACCATACCAGAAGAGGATTCACATGAAAAAATACCAGACAGAAATACTAATTATGTAAAACATGACATGAGTTAAAAGATCAATTAAAATTTGTGCTTACAGTGCGGTTCTGCATTAGGTGTTGCAAAGCTTGTCTCACCAATAGCTCAGACCTGCCGTCCAATGCAGAAGTCGCTTCATCTAAAATTAAGATAGAAGGATTCTGATACAGTGCCCTTGCAATAGCCAGTCTGAGATAGACAAAGCTATGTCATCTATACGTTGAGAAAATTTTAAAGTACTAACGCATAGACTTGCCCGTGCATCCACTGTATGATAATTGCAGTTATTTTCTAATAGATTACCGCTAAGGGAGATGCTCCCTTGGAATTGAAAGAAACGAGGCAATAATGAAAAGGAGAACATTAATTAGACATTAGAGTCCTAGAGAAACATACCTTTGCTTCTGGCCTCCACTAAAATTTGAGCCCCTAGGACCAACATTAGTTTCATACTGCTCAGGAAGATTTTTTATGAATTCATCTGCATTTGCAGTTTGAGCTGCAAGTTCAACTTTTCTCATATCAATACCAGCCATTAGATCCCTGTACCCAATGTTCTCAGCAATAGTCCCCGCAAAGAGTGTCTGATTACATATAGCAGAACAGCAGATCAAACATCCAGACGAGCAAATGTTTTGCTAACTATTATAAGCCTTGGTATTTTATGCAAATATATCAGCAATTGAAATTACCAATCCCAATAACTACTCCTGTGCTTCTAACTTATCCAATGCATTCAAAAGCATGAAGGAATAGAACAAACATCGAGTTGCAGCACCCCCACTCTTTTCCGGTTACGCCTCTACACAACAGACTCATTTTGCATATAATCAAGATCAACAATAATTGGAAAATTTATATCAGATAATAACCACAATGCTACTCTGTTCAAGATACACAAAGCTTTCACTGTGCTTTCGAAACACATACAATATCTCGAAGGTCAAATGTAGTCGAGCAGGAACTAGGAACTTCTAATCTCGCCTCTAGTAATACATCAAATTTTCAGCAGCAATGAGGGTGCTTAAGTGAACTAGGGCATAGATACAAATAAAAAAATTTAAACAAAGAATTTACACGTATTAATTATCCTTTCAAATGATAAGCATGGCGATTGCAACAGATAGAGATTTCCACTCAGTTATTCCACAAACACATGAATAAATAATTAAAGATTGTATAATGACAAAACAACAATGCAAACCCAAAATTATATTAGGATAAATTAATTAGGTCATCTGAGTAACATACAAATTTCAAATTTAGGTCGGTAGACTCTCCAAGCCGAGTTAAAAACAGAAATCGGAAAGGAAATTTAGACGGTAGTGCTAGTGCATACTCACTGTGTCTTGAGAGACCAGACCCACATGTCTCCTTATGCTTTCCAATCGTGCACTCCGAATGTCAATGCCATCTATCAATATGGAACCTGCCAAAATAGTAAAGGCAACATTCAGAAACAAAATTTTATGATAATAAAATGATACAAACAGTACCCATGACCAAGGATCATGAGAACTTATAAATGATGCATTGATGGACTAGTGCTCACCAAAAGGAGGATCATATAGGCGAAGAAGAAGTTTTGCAAGAGTTGTCTTCCCTCCTCCTGATGGCCCGACAAGGGCAATTGTCTCCCCAGCTTTAATGTGAAGATCCAATCCATCCAATACAAAAGGTATATCGTCTCCATATGTGAAAGAGACACCACAAAATTTCACTTCTCCAGTAACAGGGCCTAATTCAACTGCATCTGGTTTCTCAATCACCTATATATATCATTATAAGTTATAACCAACCGCCAGATCATTTGTACATAGACAATATATTGAATACCTACTTATGCATAAACAATTTAATAGTTTCAAAAGCATGCCCAGGAAAGGCAACCATCTTTCAAATGAGGGTCTTTTTTCACTCATTTGAAGATGAACCAATGTAAGTTTTTCTTTGTTTTACGGTCTGTTATACAAATAGGAAAATGTTCCTTAGCATTATGACTACTTGACTAGCAATCCTATGACTCGATGGGATTCCCCTCTTTGTCTGTCTCGTTCGAGCAGAAAAGGCCAATGGGTTACATTCCACCCCTCATCACCACATTCATATAAATCCACTATTATTCGTTAGGGAAAAAAAATTAGAGCTTACTAGCTTCTATTCTTATGAACGACATAAATGTGCCACAAGAATCTCAAAATTTTGGTAGCCAGAATTTTTTTTTTACGATCTGTTATACAAATAGGCAAATGTTCCTTAGCATTATGACTAGCAATCCTATGACCCGATGAGATTCTCTTCTTTATCTGTCTGATTTGAGCAGAAAAGGCCAATCCACCCCTCGTCATCATATTCATAATTCGTTGAAAAAAAAAAAAAAAAAATAGAGTTTACCACCTTCTATTCTTATGCACTAGAATTTCAAAATTTTGGTAGCCAGAAATGATTCCCCAAAATTCAAAAAGGCATATTATTAAGCTCATGTTTGGTGGGGATTAAAAACAGTTTTTTAGTAAATTTTAATAAAAGTTGTTGAAATGTGTGATTGAAAAGTTGCAAGTCTCATGAAATATGTAGTTAAAATTAATTGTTGGCTATAAGTTAGATTAAAATCTAGATTTTAATCCCTACCAAACATAGGCCAATTATCTAGCTAAAAGACAACCTAGTATTAGGAATATATTTTTAATTGGCAAATTTTCTACAATATAGAGGAAACCTATGTGATGGGGCCAAACATTTTGTTTACTCCCAACGTTCCATTTATATAGGCTGACTTTTCTTATTTTCTTGTCCCAATTATACAGTCATGCATCTTTACTGACAATGTTTTGTTTAGTTCGTTTACTAATATACCTTTATTTAATTTGTCTAGTTATAACCAATTTTTTCACTTAATTTTGAAATTGTACAATTATAAATAAGGGTAAACTAGGAAAGTTTATGGCAAAAATTGTTTTTTCAATAACATTAAATAAGATTTCTTAATTCGTGTGAAAAACAAAACCTATATAAATGAGATGGAGGGAGTGTTTATTTATTATTCTTTACTAAGAAGACAGTCATATAGGTAATTAGACCTTTTGAATGGTAAAAGCTTATAAAACCATAGAAGTCTACCTGAGATTTGAACATGGTCAAATTTAACAAGCGCTCTATAGCTGGTTCTCCTTCTTTTAACTCGTTATATGCTTTTCCCACACCCTGCGTAATTCTTTAATTTCAGATGGATACTTTATGACAACTGCATAGAAGAAAAACCATGATAACAAACAAGCATAGCATTAGAAAACTATTAATGGAACAAGAACTTCACATTACCGGAAGTGAAGAAATAACTGATCCAATTGTATGTTTTGAAGTATACAGAAAAAATAGATTAAACATTCTTCTTCAAATTGATCAAAGATTCAAGGAACAATCCCAATTCAGCATTTAGCTCAACAGTGTAAAATGACACATCTCAAAGAACGCTTCTAAATAAAGTGGTTCAAAGAAAATTACTTACAATTTTGGTAACCAAAAACTAATTAGAATTGCATACAATCCACGTGTCAACTTATAAAATCATAATTAATAAAAACTCCAAATAGAAACATAATTCACTAGTAAAACACACTATAATCGCAAAGAAAGGGATGCTTAAACTAGCAAAAGCCAAGTAAAATCAAGTTAGATGGAGAAGTAACTGAGAATCCATATAAAATCATATTGAAACGAAAAAAACGATTCATCATATGAACTATGAAGACATAAATGATTCATGACACGAGACAATTGGTTTGGTTAAATATGCCACTGATCAATTCTGATGCTTATATCTGATCTATTCTGATGCACACATGTTATCTAGAAATAGCAAAAGAATTAGTTGACGATAAAAAGAGGAGTAAAAGGAATAGATTCAGCTAAAAATGAAGTGAGATGTATACCACTTAACCAATCAAGAGAAAGCATGTTTAAACCGAACAATCACAAATAAGAGGTCCAAGACTAAACAGAAGGATACAGATAATCCTCTTAAAGCTCCAAAAAACCATGTGATAATTGTAAGCCAAGATTACAAAATCCCTAGGAATCTTGAATGGATCAGGGTATGACAATACCAATGAAAACATAATTTCCACAAAAATTTGACTCCAGTTAAATTGCAAATATGACGAGAGACAGAATACTTCCGAGTTTTTAAAACAGTTCCTCAAGAGTAGGGCTGCCAGTGAGCTCTCTTCAGAAACGCTACAGTTGTGCTTGAATCATTTATTACAGAATTTTATTTACTCTTAGAGTGGTTTAAACAGCTCATAAGCGCCATATAAAACCTTTGTCATGCCATGAACATTTTATATCACGCTTGAGCTCTCTTCAGAAACGCTACAGTTGTGCTTGAATCATTTATTACAGAATTTTATTTACTCTTAGAGTGGTTTAAACAGCTCATAAGCGCCATATAAAACCTTTGTCATGCCATGAACATTTTATATCACGCTTGAGCTATTTTCATTTCTGGAGAAAGAGGAAATGCCAGATATGATTTTGAGGCTTCCAACTAGAATAGATTCCGCTAAGCCCTAAACTTAAACTTGATACCAATTATAAGCATTATGAACGATAAGCTAAAAACTAGAAATATTGTATTACCATGTGATATAAAAAAAAATTCCAGTTAATCCTTGAACTACGTAGCACCAAATTTTTTGTCTAGAAAGATCTAAGCGTGTTGCTATTTTAAATTTGTGAAGAACCAAACACAAAATCTGTAGACCTTTTAGACATGAATTCAAATCTAACAGCTCAATGGAAAACCAAAACAAACACAGAAAACGCGGTCTTACATTTACATAACTGAGGAGTAAGAAACCATATGCATATGCAAGAGTTTTGTTATTGCAGCAAAAGCGAAAAAAAAGAATATTCACAATGGAAAATCATAAATATTAGCAAATATAGTTAGTTTGAATAGATAATGTTACCTGAATCGGCTGCATCAACAGAACCAGGGATGTTACGAATGAAAATACGGCAGAACAATCGAAAGATCCTCTTGAAATTACTAGTGAGGCAACACCAAATGCAAATAACACCCCAAGATACATTATTTGCACTATATGGGGAATAAAGGCCTTCATTTTCTTTTTTCTCAAATATGCAGATAGTTGAGTGGAAGCAAGTGATTGAAACCTGACACTTTCACAGGATTCTGTGTTGTTTGCCTTCACAAAAAGAATTGATGGAAAGACCTAGAACAAATTAAGAGTGAGCATACTAAAATAAAACAGATAATTTCGATAATACTTCACGGAAATTAGCAGAGAACATTTCATAACTGCATTTTTGGACTACTGACTTTAGCTAAGAAACATTTTTCTAACTGAGTCATGTGCAGATGAAGAAGGAACAGATGGAGTTCAGTGAAGAATATAATTATATTGTACCAAAGGTAAATACTTCATAGACATCTTCACTTTTCCCTATCAGAGGTTTAACATAAAAAATCTTATAAATAAAGATTGTCCTTGGTAGTTAACGGGCATAAAATCCATAATAAGCACCTAGGATATTAATGAAAAAAACCCTAAACAATATTGTCATCCATTGTTCCTTAATTAACCTAACAGTACCTCATTCAGGTATGCTGAGAGGGCAGCAATACGGAGATGTGCCTCATTGGATATCTCACGAAGCTTTTCTCCAAGGTACCCAGTTATGAATGCCATTGATGGAATCGCCTTAAGAAAAGCAGATATATTTTGATTCCTTAACTTTACTCCAAAAGGTAAAATGGAACCAAAAAAAGGGAAACTAAATTATGTCTATAACTTTCTCACCAGGGCAGATATTAATGATAGAGTAGGGCTCGTGATTACCATCTGGGTAGCCATAGCCACAAACTGCAAAGTGCTGGGTACAATTGTCTGAGAAAAAAATAAGGATAGAGAATGTGAAGACAGCAAGAGTGAGGAAGTGTGAAAGTAGGATACGGATTGAGGGAAGACTTGGACACATCTTTAGCATCATGTTGATAGGGGCTGTATTATACTGATCGAAAGTTTATTGTGATAATATCAATAAGTAAACAACTACATAACAGCATTACATGCTATATAAAATTATGAACATAATGCAGAAACAGCTGTTTAGCTATAATAGTATTACATCATTTTAATTTTACCCACAGTTTGAACAGTTCTTTTTGGATTTCATAAATTTTACTGACTGATAACCCCATGCTACGGTTCCCTGTGGTCCAAACCCGGTGCCTCATTAGGTTAGGAGCTGGACACGATAATTAAATTGCTATTTCAATTTTGTAATCTGGGTAGTACATTTAAAAATAGATATATATGTAGCTGACCTCAAATTACCGAGAAAAGACTTATTTTTCTAGTAGATTGTGTGATTTTATATTTATTTGCCCTCCTCAAGACTAGTTCTACAGTTATAACACCATAGAGTTTCGAATTTACAAGATCCCACTAATACATCATTTGGAACAACTTTCTATTTGAACTTCACAAATTCTCTCCCATAAGCTAACGTACACTGAGCTCACGTGGTGAACAAATAGTACTGTTGAGAGAAAAAAGCAACAGTCACTATCTATTGATGAAAAAAGCAAAAGAAGAAAATCTAAAAGCCTAAACATGCTGCTATTTGATTTGATAAAAAGTGGGTTAAACATAATTTGATAGATTTCATCACCAGGTAACCTTTTCATTAAAACTTATAGTATGCTAGAGGAAATCAAATCACAGAAGAAATTGAAACTGAGGTAACTTATTGCTTTATGCATCCACAGACCACAGTTACAAACATGCAAAATGGGATATTCAATACATTGTCAACTTCATCCAGTCATTAACACAATAAACACGAGGAAATTGGTGTAAATGACCTAGAGAAATGTAGGTATTTCCACAATGACCTTTGACCGGATATAATTAAAAAAAAAAAAAAAAAAAAAAAAAAAATTTCGTTTGACGGTAAAAGTTCAAAAATACCCTCCCTTTCACTTTCCTTTACCCCACCACGTGAAAAAGAAACGAAAAAAGCGAAAAAAAAAAAAAAAAACCGACCGCACCGACTGCAATCGACCGATCGACGCCGGTGAGATCGTGAAACTTTGGTCAAAGAACAAAACTCTAAACCATTTACTGAAATCGAACAAGGTTAGTGGAACAATATTGAGTTTCCTTTTGATTTCGTGAAAATGGCATGTTATTTCATCGTTTTTGTGGATTATTGTTAATTATTTGGTTAGATGATTGAGTATATAGGATTAGATTAAGTGGATTTGGTATTTTTTGGGGTTGAAATCGCCGGAAATGGAGTTTTTCCGGCGAACCAGCGTATGGAGAAGAAGGGACTGTCGGGTTGACCCGACTGTTTCGGGTCGGGTTGACCCGTAAACAGTCGGGTATAAGACCCGGCTGTTTCGTATTGGTCTAGTTTTATTCGAATTGGGCCGTCTGTTTTGGGCCGTCTGTTTTGGAAATGGGCCGTCGGTTTTGGGTTGGGCCGACTGTTTCGGCCTTAATTTTTTTTTTAAAACAGTAACAGTCGGCCCAACTGTTTCAAACAGTTGGGCCGACTGTTTTGGTCCGTTTTTAAAAAAAAAAAAGGTTTAATTAAAAAAAAATTTGTAAATAATATTTATACGGGTTAATTAATTAATTTATTAATTCAACAAAAAAAATATTTTCTTTATTAAATTAAAATATTTACTTAATCTTTAAAAATTTAAATTATGTAGTACTAAATTGGTAATTAACAAATAATGAATTAGTAATTATTTATAATTTGTTTGTAAATTCGTTATAAGTTTATTTTTTTAAAAAAATATTAAATAATATATGTAATTAAATATAAAAAATATTATTTGTACATTTAAAAATTTGTAATTAAATAATATTTATACGGGTTAATTAATTAATTTATTAATTCAACAAAAAAAATATTTTCTTTATTAAATTAAAATATTTACTTATTCTTTAAAAATTTAAATTATGTAGTACTAAATTGGTAATTAACAAATAATGAATTAGTAATTATTTATAATTTGTTTGTAAATTCGTTATAAGTTTATTTTTTTAAAAAAATATTAAATAATATATGTAATTAAATATAAAAAATATTATTTGTACATTTAAAAATTTGTAATTAAATAATATTTATACGGGTTAATTAATTAATTTATTAATTCAACAAAAAAAATATTTTCTTTATTAAATTAAAATATTTACTTATTCTTTAAAAATTTAAATTATGTAGTACTAAATTGGTAATTAACAAATAATGAATTAGTAATTATTTATAATTTGTTTGTAAATTCGTTATAAGTTTATTTTTTTAAAAAAATATTAAATAATATATGTAATTAAATATAAAAAATATTATTTGTACATTTAAAAATTTGTAATTAAATAATATTTATACGGGTTAATTAATTAATTTATTAATTCAACAAAAAAAATATTTTCTTTATTAAATTAAAATATTTACTTATTCTTTAAAAATTAAATTATGTAGTACTAAATTGGTAATTAACAAATAATGAATTAGTAATTATTTATAATTTGTTTGTAAATTCGTTATAAGTTTATTTTTTTAAAAAAATATTAAATAATATATGTAAATTAATATAAAAAAATATTATTTGTACATTTAAAAATTTGTAATTAAATAATATTTATACGGGTTAATTAATTAATTTATTAATTCAACAAAAAAAATATTTTCTTTATTAAATTAAAATATTTACTTATTCTTTAAAAATTTAAATTATGTAGTACTAAATTGGTAATTAACAAATAATGAATTAGTAATTATTTATAATTTGTTTGTAAATTCGTTATAAGTTTATTTTTTTTAAAAAAATATTAAATAATATATGTAATTAAATATAAAAAATATTATTTGTACATTTAAAAATTTGTAATTAAATAATATTTATACGGGTTAATTAATTAATTTATTAATTCAACAAAAAAAATATTTTCTTTATTAAATTAAAATATTTACTTATTCTTTAAAAATTTAAATTATGTAGTACTAAATTGGTAATTAACAAATAATGAATTAGTAATTATTTATAATTTGTTTGTAAATTCGTTATAAGTTTATTTTTTTAAAAAAATATTAAATAATATATGTAATTAAATATAAAAAATATTATTTGTACATTTAAAAATTTGTAATTAAATAATATTTATACGGGTTAATTAATTAATTTATTAATTCAACAAAAAAAAATATTTTCTTTATTAAATTAAAATATTTACTTATTCTTTAAAAATTTAAATTATGTAGTACTAAATTGGTAATTAACAAATAATGAATTAGTAATTATTTATAATTTGTTTGTAAATTCGTTATAAGTTTATTTTTTTAAAAAAAAATATTAAATAATATATGTAATTAAATATAAAAAATATTATTTGTACATTTAAAAATTTGTAATTAAATAATATTTATACGGGTTAATTAATTAATTTATTAATTCAACAAAAAAATATTTTCTTTATTAAATTAAAATATTTACTTATTCTTTAAAAATTTAAATTATGTAGTACTAAATTGGTAATTAACAAATAATGAATTAGTAATTATTTATAATTTGTTTGTAAATTCGTTATAAGTTTATTTTTTTAAAAAAATATTAAATAATATATGTAATTAAATATAAAAAATATTATTTGTACATTTAAAAATTTGTAATTAAATAATATTTATACGGGTTAATTAATTAATTTATTAATTCAACAAAAAAATATTTTCTTTATTAAATTAAAATATTTACTTATTCTTTAAAAATTAAATTATGTAGTACTAAATTGGTAATTAACAAATAATGAATTAGTAATTATTTATAATTTGTTTGTAAATTCGTTATAAGTTTATTTTTTTAAAAAAATATTAAATAATATATGTAATTAAATATAAAAAAATATTATTTGTACATTTAAAAATTTGTAATTAAATAATATTTATACGGGTTAATTAATTAATTTATTAATTCAACAAAAAAAATATTTTCTTTATTAAATTAAAATATTTACTTATTCTTTAAAAATTTAAATTATGTAGTACTAAATTGGTAATTAACAAATAATGAATTAGTAATTATTTATAATTTGTTTGTAAATTCGTTATAAGTTTATTTTTTTAAAAATATATTAAATAATATATGTAATTAAATATAAAAAATATTATTTGTACATTTAAAAATTTGTAATTAAATAATATTTATACGGGTTAATTAATTAATTTATTAATTCAACAAAAAAAATATTTTCTTTATTAAATTAAAATATTTACTTATTCTTTAAAAATTTAAATTATGTAGTACTAAATTGGTAATTAACAAATAATGAATTAGTAATTATTTATAATTTGTTTGTAAATTCGTTATAAGTTTATTTTTTTAAAAAAATATTAAATAATATATGTAATTAAATATAAAAAATATTATTTGTACATTTAAAAATTTGTAATTAAATAATATTTATACGGGTTAATTAATTAATTTATTAATTCAACAAAAAAAATATTTTCTTTATTAAATTAAAATATTTACTTATTCTTTAAAAATTTAAATTATGTAGTACTAAATTGGTAATTAACAAATAATGAATTAGTAATTATTTATAATTTGTTTGTAAATTCGTTATAAGTTTATTTTTTTAAAAAAATATTAAATAATATATGTAATTAAATATAAAAAATATTATTTGTACATTTAAAAATTTGTAATTAAATAATATTTATACGGGTTAATTAATTAATTTATTAATTCAACAAAAAAAATATTTTCTTTATTAAATTAAAATATTTACTTATTCTTTAAAAATTTAAATTATGTAGTACTAAATTGGTAATTAACAAATAATGAATTAGTAATTATTTATAATTTGTTTGTAAATTCGTTATAAGTTTATTTTTTTAAAAAAATATTAAATAATATATGTAATTAAATATAAAAAATATTATTTGTACATTTAAAAATTTGTAATTAAATAATATTTATACGGGTTAATTAATTAATTTATTAATTCAACAAAAAAAATATTTTCTTTATTAAATTAAAATATTTACTTATTCTTTAAAAATTAAATTATGTAGTACTAAATTGGTAATTAACAAATAATGAATTAGTAATTATTTATAATTTGTTTGTAAATTCGTTATAAGTTTATTTTTTTTAAAAAAATATTAAATAATATATGTAATTAAATATAAAAAATATTATTTGTACATTTAAAAATTTGTAATTAAATAATATTTATACGGGTTAATTAATTAATTTATTAATTCAACAAAAAAAATATTTTCTTTATTAAATTAAAATATTTACTTATTCTTTAAAAATTTAAATTATGTAGTACTAAATTGGTAATTAACAAATAATGAATTAGTAATTATTTATAATTTGTTTGTAAATTCGTTATAAGTTTATTTTTTTAAAAAAAAAATATTAAATAATATATGTAATTAAATATAAAAAAAATATTATTTGTACATTTAAAAATTTGTAATTAAATAATATTTATACGGGTTAATTAATTAATTTATTAATTCAACAAAAAAAATATTTTCTTTATTAAATTAAAATATTTACTTATTCTTTAAAAATTTAAATTATGTAGTACTAAATTGGTAATTAACAAATAATGAATTAGTAATTATTTATAATTTGTTTGTAAATTCGTTATAAGTTTATTTTTTTTAAAAAAATATTAAATAATATATGTAATTAAATATAAAAAATATTATATTGTACATTTAAAAATTTGTAATTAAATAATATTTATACGGGTTAATTAATTAATTTATTAATTCAACAAAAAAAATATTTTCTTTATTAAATTAAAATATTTACTTATTCTTTAAAAATTTAAATTATGTAGTACTAAATTGGTAATTAACAAATAATGAATTAGTAATTATTTATAATTTGTTTGTAAATTCGTTATAAGTTTATTTTTTTAAAAAAATATTAAATAATATATGTAATTAAATATAAAAAATATTATTTGTACATTTAAAAATTTGTAATTAAATAATATTTATACGGGTTAATTAATTAATTTATTAATTCAACAAAAAAAAAATATTTTCTTTATTAAATTAAAATATTTACTTATTCTTTAAAAATTTAAATTATGTAGTACTAAATTGGTAATTAACAAATAATGAATTAGTAATTATTTATAATTTGTTTGTAAATTCGTTATAAGTTTATTTTTTTAAAAAAATATTAAATAATATATGTAATTAAATATAAAAAATATTATTTGTACATTTAAAAATTTGTAATTAAATAATATTTATACGGGTTAATTAATTAATTTATTAATTCAACAAAAAAATATTTTCTTTATTAAATTAAAATATTTACTTATTCTTTAAAAATTAAATTATGTAGTACTAAATTGGTAATTAACAAATAATGAATTAGTAATTATTTATAATTTGTTTGTAAATTCGTTATAAGTTTTTTTTTTTTAAAAAAATATTAAATAATATATGTAATTAAATATAAAAAATATTATTTGTACATTTAAAAATTTGTAATTAAATAATATTTATACGGGTTAATTAATTAATTTATTAATTCAACAAAAAAAATATTTTCTTTATTAAATTAAAATATTTACTTATTCTTTAAAAATTTAAATTATGTAGTACTAAATTGGTAATTAACAAATAATGAATTAGTAATTATTTATAATTTGTTTGTAAATTCGTTATAAGTTTATTTTTTTTAAAAATATATTAAATAATATATGTAATTAAATATAAAAAATATTATTTGTACATTTAAAAATTTGTAATTAAATAATATTTATACGGGTTAATTAATTAATTTATTAATTCAAAAAAAAAAATATTTTCTTTATTAAATTAAAATATTTACTTATTCTTTAAAAATTTAAATTATGTAGTACTAAATTGGTAATTAACAAATAATGAATTAGTAATTATTTATAATTTGTTTGTAAATTCGTTATAAGTTTATTTTTTTAAAAAAATATTAAATAATATATGTAATTAAATATAAAAAATATTATTTGTACATTTAAAAATTTGTAATTAAATAATATTTATACGGGTTAATTAATTAATTTATTAATTCAACAAAAAAAATATTTTCTTTATTAAATTAAAATATTTACTTATTCTTTAAAAATTTAAATTATGTAGTACTAAATTGGTAATTAACAAATAATGAATTAGTAATTATTTATAATTTGTTTGTAAATTCGTTATAAGTTTATTTTTTTAAAAAAAATATTAAATAATATATGTAATTAAATATAAAAAATATTATTTGTACATTTAAAAATTTGTAATTAAATAATATTTATACGGGTTAATTAATTAATTTATTAATTCAACAAAAAAAAATATTTTCTTTATTAAATTAAAATATTTACTTATTCTTTAAAAATTTAAATTATGTAGTACTAAATTGGTAATTAACAAATAATGAATTAGTAATTATTTATAATTTGTTTGTAAATTCGTTATAAGTTTATTTTTTTTAAAAAAATATTAAATAATATATGTAATTAAATATAAAAAATATTATTTGTACATTTAAAAATTTGTAATTAAATAATATTTATACGGGTTAATTAATTAATTTATTAATTCAACAAAAAAAATATTTTCTTTATTAAATTAAAATATTTACTTATTCTTTAAAAATTAAATTATGTAGTACTAAATTGGTAATTAACAAATAATGAATTAGTAATTATTTATAATTTGTTTGTAAATTCGTTATAAGTTTATTTTTTTAAAAAAATATTAAATAATATATGTAATTAAATATAAAAAATATTATTGTGTACATTTAAAAATTTGTAATTAAATAATATTTATACGGGTTAATTAATTAATTTATTAATTCAACAAAAAAAATATTTTCTTTATTAAATTAAAATATTTACTTATTCTTTAAAAAATTAAATTATGTAGTACTAAATTGGTAATTAACAAATAATGAATTAGTAATTATTTATAATTTGTTTGTAAATTCGTTATAAGTTTATTTTTTTAAAAAAAAATATTAAATAATATATGTAATTAAATATAAAAAATATTATTTGTACATTTAAAAATTTGTAATTAAATAATATTTATACGGGTTAATTAATTAATTTATTAATTCAACAAAAAAAAAATATTTTCTTTATTAAATTAAAATATTTACTTATTCTTTAAAAATTTAAATTATGTAGTACTAAATTGGTAATTAACAAATAATGAATTAGTAATTATTTATAATTTGTTTGTAAATTCGTTATAAGTTTATTTTTTTAAAAAAATATTAAATAATATATGTAATTAAATATAAAAAATATTATTTGTACATTTAAAAATTTGTAATTAAATAATATTTATACGGGTTAATTAATTAATTTATTAATTCAACAAAAAAAATATTTTCTTTATTAAATTAAAATATTTACTTATTCTTTAAAAATTAAATTATGTAGTACTAAATTGGTAATTAACAAATAATGAATTAGTAATTATTTATAATTTGTTTGTAAATTCGTTATAAGTTTATTTTTTTAAAAAAATATTAAATAATATATGTAATTAAATATAAAAAATATTATTTGTACATTTAAAAATTTGTAATTAAATAATATTTATACGGGTTAATTAATTAATTTATTAATTCAACAAAAAAAAATATTTTCTTTATTAAATTAAAATATTTACTTATTCTTTAAAAATTTAAATTATGTAGTACTAAATTGGTAATTAACAAATAATGAATTAGTAATTATTTATAATTTGTTTGTAAATTCGTTATAAGTTTATTTTTTTAAAAAAAATATTTAAATAATATATGTAATTAAATATAAAAAATATTATTTGTACATTTAAAAATTTGTAATTAAATAATATTTATACGGGTTAATTAATTAATTTATTAATTCAACAAAAAAAATATTTTCTTTATTAAATTAAAATATTTACTTATTCTTTAAAAATTTAAATTATGTAGTACTAAATTGGTAATTAACAAATAATGAATTAGTAATTATTTATAATTTGTTTGTAAATTCGTTATAAGTTTATTTTTTTAAAAAAATATTAAATAATATATGTAATTAAATATAAAAAATATTATTTGTACATTTAAAAATTTGTAATTAAATAATATTTATACGGGTTAATTAATTAATTTATTAATTCAAACAAAAAAAATATTTTCTTTATTAAATTAAAATATTTACTTATTCTTTAAAAATTTAAATTATGTAGTACTAAATTGGTAATTAACAAATAATGAATTAGTAATTATTTATAATTTGTTTGTAAATTCGTTATAAGTTTATTTTTTTAAAAATATATTAAATAATATATGTAATTAAATATAAAAAATATTATTTGTACATTTAAAAAATTTGTAATTAAATAATATTTATACGGGTTAATTAATTAATTTATTAATTCAACAAAAAAAATATTTTCTTTATTAAATTAAAATATTTACTTATTCTTTAAAAATTTAAATTATGTAGTACTAAATTGGTAATTAACAAATAATGAATTAGTAATTATTTATAATTTGTTTGTAAATTCGTTATAAGTTTTATTTTTTTAAAAAAATATTAAATAATATATGTAATTAAATATAAAAAAATATTATTTGTACATTTAAAAATTTGTAATTAAATAATATTTATACGGGTTAATTAATTAATTTATTAATTCAACAAAAAAAATATTTTCTTTATTAAATTAAAATATTTACTTATTCTTTAAAAATTTAAATTATGTAGTACTAAATTGGTAATTAACAAATAATGAATTAGTAATTATTTATAATTTGTTTTGTAAATTCGTTATAAGTTTATTTTTTTTAAAAAAATATTAAATAATATATGTAATTAAATATAAAAAATATTATTTGTACATTTAAAAATTTGTAATTAAATAATATTTATACGGGTTAATTAATTAATTTATTAATTCAACAAAAAAAATATTTTCTTTATTAAATTAAAATATTTACTTATTCTTTAAAAATTAAATTATGTAGTAGTACTAAATTGGTAATTAACAAATAATGAATTAGTAATTATTTATAATTTGTTTGTAAATTCGTTATAAGTTTATTTTTTTAAAAAAATATTAAATAATATATGTAATTAAATATAAAAAATATTATTTGTACATTTAAAAATTTGTAATTAAATAATATTTATACGGGTTAATTAATTAATTTATTAATTCAACAAAAAAAAATATTTTCTTTATTAAATTAAAATATTTACTTATTCTTTAAAAAATTAAATTATGTAGTACTAAATTGGTAATTAACAAATAATGAATTAGTAATTATTTATAATTTGTTTGTAAATTCGTTATAAGTTTATTTTTTAAAAAAAATATTAAATAATATATGTAATTAAATATAAAAAATATTATTTGTACATTTAAAAATTTGTAATTAAATAATATTTATACGGGTTAATTAATTAATTTATTAATTCAACAAAAAAAATATTTTCTTTATTAAATTAAAATATTTACTTATTCTTTAAAAATTTAAATTATGTAGTACTAAATTGGTAATTAACAAATAATGAATTAGTAATTATTTATAATTTGTTTGTAAATTCGTTATAAGTTTATTTTTTTAAAAAAATATTAAATAATATATGTAATTAAATATAAAAAATATTATTTGTACATTTAAAAATTTGTAATTAAATAATATTTATACGGGTTAATTAATTAATTTATTAATTCAACAAAAAAAATATTTTCTTTATTAAATTAAAATATTTACTTATTCTTTAAAAATTAAATTATGTAGTACTAAATTGGTAATTAACAAATAATGAATTAGTAATTATTTATAATTTGTTTGTAATTTTCTTATAAGTTTATTTTTTTAAAAAAATATTAAATAATATATGTAATTAAATATAAAAAATATTATTTGTACATTTAAAAATTTGTAATTAAATAATATTTATACGGGTTAATTAATTAATTTATTAATTCAACAAAAAAAAATATTTTCTTTATTAAATTAAAATATTTACTTATTCTTTAAAAATTTAAATTATGTAGTACTAAATTGGTAATTAACAAATAATGAATTAGTAATTATTTATAATTTGTTTGTAAATTCGTTATAAGTTTATTTTTTTAAAAAAATATTAAATAATATATGTAATTAAATATAAAAAATATTATTTGTACATTTAAAAATTTGTAATTAAATAATATTTATACGGGTTAATTAATTAATTTATTAATTCAACAAAAAAAATATTTTCTTTATTAAATTAAAATATTTACTTATTCTTTAAAAAATTAAATTATGTAGTACTAAATTGGTAATTAACAAATAATGAATTAGTAATTATTTATAATTTGTTTGTAATTTTCTTATAAGTTTATTTTTTTTAAAAAAATTACAAATAAAATATTAAATAATATTTGTAATTAAATATAAAAATAAAGTTTTTAAATGTAAAAATGTATTTATTCATTTAAATTTATTTATTCATTTAAAATAAGTTTTTCCCAAAAATTTATTTTGGTAATTAAATAAAAATTGTTTATTTAAATTGTAATTTTTTTTTTACTGTATTTTTGAAGTTGAAAATCTGCAAGTACAAAGAATTGTAATTAATTATTAAACATGTTCTATGTCTTTGTTGGTAGTAGTTATTTTTCAGATTGCTTCATGTGATGTTATTATACGTTATTATATTATATATTGTACAGTGTTGTAACATTGCTCATTTTGAATTTTTGTAGGATGGAATATCATCTGGATGACGAGTTGAGGCGGATGGCGGGTAAAGCTACTTGGAATAGTAGCTTTGACGCATTTTTGATAGTGGAGGGGCTTTTGGATGAGCAGCACATACAGATGCTGCGACAGTCTTTCATCTGGCCCTTACGTGAGTTGCGAGAGATACAGTTTTCGGGCCAGATGATCGACGCATTATTATGTAGATTGCTGAGTCCTGTCGACGGGGATGCCCTCCACTTCGACCTCGGGGGCAAGGTCGCCAGTTTCGGTCCTGCCGAGTTTACACTGATGACTGGGCTACAGTTGACCGGGGATGAGGTTGCTCGACGAAGCAACAGGTTGCTGGATGCCTACTTTCCGGGACAGGGGACGGTGCTTCAGCCGCAGTTGATCGACGCGATCAGGAGATGTGACCACATGCTAGATCGATTGAAGCTAGGGTTGGTCTACATTCTGGAGAACGTTCTGCGGTGTCACCATAAGAAGACTGCGATCGATCTCCTCCACTTAGAGATCGTGGATGACCTGGATGGCTTCAACAGCTATCCTTGGGGCCGGAGGTGTTACGATGACACCGTCCACGTCTTCACCCGATCGCACTCGAAGCCCAAGGGGGCAGTGCGTAAGTACGATGTCTATGGATTGCCCCTAGCAGTGCAGGTACATATTTAACGTTCTAAGTGTTCTTGAAAAAAAAAAAATTATGTTGTGTATAACATATTTGTATATGTTGCAGATCTGGGCATACGAGACCGTCCCCCTGCTGGGTAGCCGCTATGCAAAGCGGCTGGAGACACGTTGTCCCCGGATGCATCATTGGCGATCATCCCGACAGGATGGCTGCCCATCTGGGAGACAGTTATCGACTCTCCTCGACGATCCGACTGTGAGTATTGTAAATTTTTCATTTATATTTTATGCAATTTAAAATATCGATGCAGTTTAAACTAATAATAATTCAAACGTCAATATGTCAGCTAGAAGTAATAACAGAGTTGACGGCGTCGATGGAGGAGGGTCCAGGCGACCAGGCGACCGATCCGGTCTTGGACCGAGATAGGGTATGTGATTTGACCGATAAATTATGTACAAACAATTTCAATAAGATTGAAGTTATTAATTGTGTATGTTGACATTTTTGTAGGACCGCGATCCAGTTGATCGACGATCACCTCCGCCATTGGCATCCCCTCCGGCCAGGTCGCCCCCTCCGCCCATTGTGTCACCTTCGCGGAGGGCATCCCCGGCGCCCATGGCATGGTCGCCCCCTCCACCCCCAGCATGGTCGCCCCCTCCGGCCCGACAGTTCCCCCTTGGATCTCCTACACCCGGCCAGAGCCAGAGCGATGATTTATTTGCCCGGTTGACTGTACTTATCACAGGGGAGGTCGGCGAGCTACGACGACAGTTGACCGGCCAGATTGCAGATTTGCGCCGAGATTTGATGGATCACGGTCGTGATCTGACTGGCAGAGTCGACTCTCTGTCACACGATGTGTATCTGCTGCGTGGCCACGTTGTAGATCTTCAGGAGGAGGTCGCGTCGCTTCGGTCGGCTGTTAGTACTGGTGGAGTCAGAGAGGCTGACCGAGAGGGGGACGGAGGAGGGGACGGAGAGGGAGGTCACCCACAGTACTGGGGAGATGCGGACTTCGCGGATTGGTTGTTCTCGGAGGAGGGGAGGACGGAGGAGGCAGCCCCGACGGGGGAGGAGGGGAGGACGGAGGAGGTGGTGGAGGAGGGGGAGAGGGATGAGGCACCCCCGACGACGGAGGAGGTGGTGGAGGAGGGGTGGAGGGAGGAGGTAGCCCCGACGGCTGAGGAGGGGAGGACAGAGGAGGTGGTGGAGGAGGTAGTTGAGGGGGGGAGAGGACGCCGGCCGTGACTGGGGGTAAGAAGCGTGCTGTTGACGTGGTTGAGCAGGCGGTTGGCAAGAGGCCTAGGATGCCGTCACAGTACATTGTTTCTCCCTTCACGGCCGAGGCCAAGAGGAGGACGTTTATTGATGGAGGCGTCCCGAACATGTTTAGGGAGGTGGATAGCGCCAAATGGAAGGCGTTCCAGACGGAGTGGAGACGGTGGAGGCCCGGGTAAGTATTGTATTTAATTGGTTAGTGAATTGCGAAATAATTACTCGTTACATATTGTTTAATTATGTTTTTTGTTGTATACATTCAGGGTTCCCCGCACGATTGCGGGAAAGGCGATCCAGAACGTCTATAGCTGGTTCCATGACGTCACCCAGTCTGGTACTTGGCTCGCTGACGATGTAAGTGAATTTATTTATTATATGTATATAATTGTACAATTAATTGATAAACTGATGAACTGATGTATGTACATTTGAATGCAGCACATCGACATTATTATGGATCTGCTGCGTGACCGAGCTGTGAGACTCCCGAAGTCCTTTTGCATCCCAGGCCGACTCATTATGAATATGGAGTTCTTTCAGGCCATTGGCATTGAGTACGAGTCGTTCAGGCAGCAGACTGGCGACTACGTAGTGCCGGATTATTTGGCCGATTGGATTTTCGGGTTGTCACCGAAGGTCGGGGGGAGGCCATGGACTGGTTGTACACATATGTACATTCCAGTCTGTGCGAACCATCACTACATTGCACTGGAGATCGTCTTTACCGAGTCGAAGGTGTATGTGTATGACCCCGATCACTCGTGCTTGACACAGATGCAGCTCGAGCAGATCTGCGAGCCGGTGGCTGTGATCGTTCCCCGGATGGCTAGACTAGCAGATATCTGCGTGGAGGACAGACTAGCCATCGTGCGGGACACGACTACGGCGAGACAGACCATATCGTAAGTATTTGTTATTTTTTTAAAATTTTAGACTTTCTTCTTATGTTTATTTATTAATACTAACCAGTTATTGTTTAATTGCAGCGGTGATTGCGGCATATACGTCATCAAATATATAGAGTTTTTGAGTATAGATCATAAGGTTGATTCTATCAACCAGTCATGGATTCAGAACTGGCGCAATAAGATAGCAGCGGATTTATGGGAATTTAACTGCGACCCGTAATTTTTATAATTTTTTTATTGTATGTAATTTTGTAGCTATTGTTTAATTAAATTTTTTGTTATTTATGTACAGTGTAATCATTTGTAATTTGTAATTTGAAATTTGAAATTCTTTATATAATTAAATTTTTTTTCAATTGTAATTTAAATTTTAACTTGGTATAACAAAATTAACAATTACACCTTATAAATAAAAATTTATTTAGTTATATCAATATATTAAATATAAATTAAAGAATATAAATCTTTTGTAATTAATATTTACTTATTAATGTTTAATTAATATTACCATAGAATATATTATTTAACGAACATCGATAATAATAATTAAAAATTTGATGATGACTAAAATTAAATACTGGATTTTTAATAACATAAATATTAAAGATATTATTCATTTCGTAAATCCGCTTACATGTCACTTAGGGGAACATGACTGTTACAATTTTGACGAGTATGGCCTACGGCTCTGCACCTGCCACACCTACGCGGTTGATGAAACTCTCCGGTGGATGGTATTCTAGACGTACGTGGACGTCCTGGACCACGCGGTTGAACTTCTGGTGGTGAAACAGTATTAAGGTGGCTAATGTTGTCGGGAACTTCCCACTCAGCTTCATTAGGTAGAGGAAATATAGTCTCTGCATACGCTGCTCTCCAAGAATCAGCCGTGTAATAACGAGAGCATAATGTTCTCGCTGCAAAGCCTCGATATATAGCCACCGCGACTGCGTGCTGACATGGAAAACTCTCCAACTGAAATCGATTACAAGTGCATGTGTTATCACTCAAGTCAACCATGTATGCTGTAGTACGTGTACATTTCACAAAGAATCGAGACTCATCTAGTGGTTCCACATTAAATTTTCTCGCAACAGCTGCAGCTTTACAGAGTTTCTCCTCTTGAGCTGGCGCTAGCATGGTCGAACAATTACGTGATTCCGCACGCCGATCGTGAAACCACTGCTGCAACTTGTTACGAATGTTCTCAATCATTGCGAGGATGGGTAACTCTCGATCCTTCTTGAATAACGAATTTAGAGACTCCGCATTGTTCGACGTCATCATGTTGTACCGACGCCCTGGAAAGTGTGAGCGAGCCCAATGTTCGATCCCCATTTTTGTCAGATACTCCCAAGCCGGGAATGATTTGCTTCCTATTTCTTCCATGAACCTGTTACACTCTTCAACACTGTATGCTTCGGCCGCTCCTCTAAATAATTTCCCGATGCCTTTGCCCCGATACCTAGTCTTCAGGTTGCCTTGTATATGGTACATGCAATAACCATGATGTGCCTCGGGAAAAACTTCAGCGATACCATTTATCAAAGACTGTCCCCGATCAGTTACAAATGCAAGGTCCTCGACTTCCCCAATTACTTCCCTCAGCTTTGTGAAGAACCAACACATAGACTGATCATTCTCACTATCGACTATGCCGAATGCAAGAGGGTAAATTTGGATATTGGCATCCTGGCATGTAGCAATAATCAACTTGCCTTCGTATTTAGATTTCAGAGTTGTACCATCGACTAGAATTATGGGTCGCATGGCATTTCGAAATCCCCGAATGGACTGTCCAAGAGCCATGAAGAAAAATTTGAAGCAATTATCGCCCTCCGTCTCGATAAAATATGCCGATCCAGGATTAGTTTTCTCCATGTTGTGGCAGTACCTGCCCAATTTAACATAGCTCTCCTCCGCTGATCCCATTAAATCCTGAAATGCGCATTCTTTGGCCTTCCAGGCCTTCTGGTAGCTCAAGATCACTCCATGATCTCGACGGTAGTCGTTAATGATGTCCGAAGGCCTGTAGATTGTCCGTGGGTCCTCATACCTGTGCATTATCTGTCGACCAATCAACCAAGCACGGGCTTGTCTGTGATCACTTCGACCAATTCCCACTTCACAAGTATGTTCCCGTGTATACTTGCGAACTACAAAGCACGCGTTCGTGTCCATCTTCGCCGCTCGCAGACGCCAATTGCAATTGTCACCGACGCATGCGATCGACAACAACGACTGCGATGATTTTTTCACTTTGAACTCAAAATTGTATTTTATTGCAAGTAGGTGTAGAGATTCCTGCAAATCTTTCTTTGTTTGAAACAATTGTCCGACAGCCAAATCATCTTCATCGGGAACCACGCGCGAAGAGTTAGAGGACGGTCCACTCATTCCAACTGATGAAGTCCCACCCTGCTCATGTCTCTGACGAGAAGCAAACAAATCCTCATTTGTAAATTCATTTTGATTTTCGTTGTCCTCAACTACAGATGGAATTCTGTGCGTAACAACGATATCACGTTGAGGAGCATCTGTCTCTGGAATAACCACATTATCATCACGAGCTATCTCCACAGTAGCCCAAAAATCATTACCATTGTGATCCCCTCCATTCAAATTACCTTCGACGACATCCTTCATCACTAAAGTCACGCAAAGAGGAGTCGTCTCCTTTTGGTTCAGAAGGAATAAATAATTTACTTCAGCATCAGAATAAATCCTTATAGGTGCCATGACAATTGCTTCGTGCTGGCTGAATATAAATTTCAATTCCATATCGTACTGAGAGGTATCAACATTCAGTTTGTTCTGTAAATCACTATACAATTCTTCATATGATGTACTTGACGATAACGCAATCGCGATAGTACGTATTTCGCTCGTATATTTCCATATCCATCGATTTCTTTCATCTCGTTCGAAATCACCAAAGTAACAGACCGGGACTACATTCATATCTGTATGACGAAATAGAATTTACATTTAGTCATAGGGGGAAAAAAATGGAATTACCAAAAAAAAAAAAAAAAAAAAATTTGTGAACAGTCGGCTGTCCAAGCCGGCTGTTTGTTTAAACAGCCGGCTGTTCAAGCCGGCTGTTTAAACAGTCGGCTTGGACAGCCGACTGTTCTGCCGGCTGTTCCCAGAACAGCCGGCTGTCCAAGCCAGCTGTTTAAACAGCCGGCTTGAACAGCCGGCTATTTACACAAACAGCCGGCTGTTCAAGCCGGCTGTTTAAACAGCTGGCTTGGACAGCCGGCTTTCTATCTCGTCTATTCCAATTTCTATCAGATCCATTTCCTCAGATGAATTTTTTTAGAAACGTATACTAATTTCTGAAAGATACAGATGAATTTTTTTTCTTTTTCATGCTTAAAAAATTTAGAGATCTATTAACAATTTAATCTACAAACACATTATACATCATAATAAATTTTATCGATAGAAACGTATACTGATTTGATGAAAACGAAATTAAATATGCGTAAAATGTACTTACTGAAATTATAGTGATTGAAGCATTCATCGATTTCCCAGATTTTATTATTGAGGCTGATGAAAGTTGAAAGTTGAGAGAATTTTTTATCTGTGTTGGAATGGACAGATAAGAAAAAAGAACAAGTTTGAAAATTTACGTAGTGATTGGTTTTTATTTGTGAAATAAAGGGTATTATTGTCTTTAAACAAATCAATATTTAGTAATTGTTTTATATACTTAAGGTCCTTTTTGTCTTTTTACGATTTGGAGGTCATTGTGGAAAATTTCTTGTTTTTTAAGTCAAAGTGGAATTTGAATGGTTTGACTGGGTCAAACTTAAAAGTACCCCCAATAAACACCCTGATAACTAAATAAACACAGTTATAAATTAGAAAGCCTCAATCACAATACAAAAGTAAAATAGAAAAACTCACATCCAAGAGAGAATAAACAGTGTCACCAACATCCGAGGCCTCAGCCGTTATCCTATAAGCAACATCCCCAGGCAAAACACCCTTCTCACCTTCAAAGAACCCCAAGTCCCTTTGCAAAACCCTGTTAAATACATAAACCCTGATCTTATAAACACAATTCAATGCAGCCTCCCACAAAAACGCCTGCTGCAGATAACTCGCAATAATACGAACCAAAACAAAAACCCCCAAAACCAAACCCTCTTTTCTTAGGTGCATAAGATTCGCAGTGGTCAATAGAGAAGGAAATTTTCCCACCAGGGGGACTATTTTGGAGAGGGAGTAGACAGAGACAGCGCTGCAGATCCAGCCGGATAGAATTGGCCGCCAGTCGGACTGGAGGTAGGGCTTGAGGGATATGAGAGAGGTGAATTTAGTTGGTGGAGAGAGGCCGTTGGGGGAAGTGGCGGCGGCGGTTGTGGTGGGTGTAGAGGATGATTTGCAGAAGGAAATGGAAAAACGGTTAGCATTTGAGGTATTGTAGGTGTATGTACGGTTAATCTGGAGATGAAAGAGAGAGGGGGAATGGGATTGTGTGACATGAAATATGAACACCATTTTGTGTTGGCTCTGAGAGAGAGAGCAGGAATAAAGGCAGTGGGAGAGATCTGTCTTTAACCGCCATTATCGAACAGGTTTGATCCGTGGACGGAAGGACTAAATTGTAACAAATATTTTAGTTCAACTGTCAAGTTGGAATAATATTCAAGTTCAAGGATCAATTTGTAATATAATGAAATTGAGTGATTATATTCAAGTTCGACACATTGCGAAAATTAAATTGTACTCTATAGCAGTTCCATGTAATTTGAATGATTATATTTATGTAAGTCAACCGATCGCCTACCTATTGGCTTAATAATCATTGACAGCTCGGTCAGATTCCTTGGTGTAAGGTTTACTACTCAATATATTCGATATTGTTGGCAAGATCTTAATTGGAGTGGAGCCATTATTGAAAAACTTCAAAATCAAGCAACTCATCCTCATCTATCCAACTATAGTTGTTATTAATGTTATAAACTGTATGGTGTCAATGTTATAAACAATATGGTGTAACTGGATTGACGGGTAGATAAGACTATAAAATGAAAAAATACTTAAATATCGATAGTACTAGACAATATTACGAAAGGAAAAAAAATCAAAATATTATTCGTTGTATATGTACAATATAGCCGTTCTAAACATGTACTTCCACATGCTCCTCTGGATCCATTCTAACTCACTCAAATTCCTGAATCCTCCACTATGATTCTTGTTACAATGATGGCTGTGCTGAATGTTTGTAGGCAATTTTCTTCCTTCCTCTTCTTTATGTTTCTTTTCTGCCAAAGCTTGTTCATGCACCACAAACATTCTGCAAATCATTACCAACAATGCAAACTTGGGTCCAATAGAGTTTCTTTTTCTTCTTTAATATACGAGCCATTAGAACGATGATTTTGATGGCTGTAATTGTAATTACCTTGGAAGCAGAAACTTCTCATGAAATGGGATCAACCTGAACATCCTTGTTCTGGCCTGGATTCAACTCTTTTTCTGATCAACAGATGGAAATCCCCCAGAGCTTGCCATTTTCTGCAGGAAATTTAGAACAATTTTTCCTTTTCCCAAACATTTTTACAATATCAAAAGAAAGCTTAGTGTACTGTAAGTATTATGCCCTAGGTCCAATCAACTTTGGGCATAAGTACTTTTGATATATGTTTAATGCATTTATTATGGCAAGATCTATTATATTAAATAATAGAGTCCGTAGATTCAAAACTCGGTAATTTGTTAATCACAAGGAGTTGTGATTGTAAGATACAAATTACATATGATTGAATCTTAAATCATCCGTGGTCGTAAGTAATAACGAGATACGGATATCGTTATTACGAATAGACCGCCACGTGTGGCATTCCTTACTTGTGAAGTAAGTAACTAATCTCACAAGTTAAAGTGTAGTGACACTTAAATGAACACGTGAATATTTTGTTATAGAACAAAACATTGGAGACCCGCTGAGAGATTCCACATGGATAACTATCTGAGTGTCAGTGGTTAATCTCTAACGTTCGGTAGTGGAATTGATCATTCGACTTGAGATCATCCTAGTACCTTATGTGGGGACAGTCATGCTTTGGTGATACTGGAAGTTGCTCTGTCAAGGGCCGCTAATACGGCATCGTTTGGGTATGTCAAGAATCATATGAAGGTTGTGAATGATCAATAGAGGATTCGTCGCTCTTAGATAGTAAGAGTTTATGATCTACATTTCATCCAATTAAGTTGATAACGAAATCCTTGGCCAAGGTGTACCTATAAGTCGAAAAGGAGTTTTCGACTTACATTGAATTAATAAGTTGAATGAAAGATATGATCGATAATTGAGATTGACACAAATCCATATCTCGTAATTGATCGGATCATATTGACGAAGGGATTATAGTTTCACGATAAACGAACGAGTTTGGTTTTGTCATACCACATGATATTTTTCGTCACATGTATTGCCCTGACACATTGCTAGATGTCAATCTGGGACGACGAATGTGAATTAGTGATAAATCAAAATGGTGTTTTGATTTATCGTTTTTTATTAGATCGAAATAATAATTCACGTCGTTAGGTATCGTGATTGGGAACATAATGGGTCACACACAAAAGGAGAACTAGAATATTGAGATCCGCCAATTAATTAATTGACAAGAGTTGGATAATTAATTAATTGAATTGCTTATTAGTATGTCCGAATTAATTAATTGGATTAATTAATTCATGGACCGAATTTAATTAATTGGATTAATTAAATATTGGACCGGGTTAAGTTGTAGGCCGGGCCAAGCCATTTTGGGCTTATTCCCTGTGTGGATTTCATTGGAGGCTGGACAATTGGACAGCTGTGGGAGACAGATCGAAATTGCTGGAACTACAGGAATAGCAAAGGAGTTTACAGATCTGAATAAAAATATAGTTTTCATCACAGTTTCTATCTAAACACAAAGCAGATCCTTGGATGGGAATTGAAATTTAATTAACTTTTCGCTGTGCATGATAAGTAAATTCCCAACATGTACATGTGAAAATAAATGACACTTGGAAATGGTACATGTTAAAATAAATGACACTTGGAAATGCAGGTCTTACTAAGTTAGTAGAGATCCATTACAGAGAGACTCAATACAGTAGCATGAGAGTAACTCCACCCATAATTATAACAGAGAATAAATGAATTTCACACGTTAAAAAAAAAAAAAAAAACCCTTAAGTTCGTAAAGTAAATGACTAATATGTCCAACAAAGTGTCACACCACGAACTTCATCTCCATGCTTCAACCCGTTCTGTTGGTGAATTTAACCGGCTAGTGATCCTTAACTCTTTGCTCTTTTCCGCGTCCATAGAGACATGAACAACTGATTGCTGAATAATCCTTTCACCTACTTTCTTAACATTTGAACTGCTCGATTGTACGGTTCTCATTGTCTGGTTTTTTGAACATGGGATAGGTTCACTTCGCAACAAAGTGTTACCTTTATCAAGTTTATTAATTTCTGTGTCAACCAAATGCCATTTTCCACCCGGAAGGATATTCTTGATAGAACTAAGAAAACCATGTGTAACATTACCAGTTTTTGATTCAGTCGGGAAGGAATTTGGGTTGTACTTTGATGGTAATACTTCAGCCACATTAAATTGTTTCTCTGTGTTGGCCGCGTTAATTATTGGTTTGGATGTGCCATCACGATAATCTCCATCAGAAGGCTTCAACTTTGAAGCAGGATCAGTTTGAACCATACAATCTTCTCTTTCTCTCAAGGTTTTGACTATCAATGTCCTTAGAAAGTTCATTAATTGGACCGCGTACATCAATGCTGTCGAAGGATCTGCCATCTGCAGCTAGCAAATATTAGCATCGTTGGACCAAATTAGTGTTAGTGTGAACGGAAAAGGAAAAAACTCAGTGGAAAAAGACTTTTTGATGTATAGTATAAATTTCACTCCTCAAGAATATTGAACCACCTTATTCAGCACAATTTTCATTAGCGACTGATAACAAGAATTAAATTCAGGACTTGTTTGATACTATGTTAAACCACTTCATCTAAAAGCCATCAATGTTTGGCTCATGTTTATAAACAGTTTATAAACACTCAAGACCTTTTTATCCACATATTTCGAAGACCTGACAAATGCTACTTACTTATCCATGATTCATTTATATACACTTCCTAAAGATGTTTAAGAGACAAATTTTTTTTACATTTAGTCAACAAAGAACCATATTTCTGCTGACCTGCGTCATATTTGGTGCAAAAACCATGGCAATATTACGTGCATTCATTTTGTTCAGATCTTCAAGCTGAGCGACATCAGCCATTAAGTTAATTGCCCAATCCAATAGAGCAGAATTGGTATGTGGAAGAAGCTGTACAAGCTGAGTGCACTCTTCTTCCGATTGAGCCCGCATAACCTCATCTGGTGAGAGAGAGTCCAACACTCCTCTCGGGAGTTCTCTGAACCAAGCCTGCACAGCACCATTATGTAAAGTTGATGCAATATATAAGCTAAAAGGTCAGAACTTCCCTAATGCAGTAGGGGGCACAATTGGGGTTAGACACATGCGCACACCTGTGTATTAAAACAACCAGAACAATGAAAATAGAAAATAATTGCATTGAAGCAGAATAGTTCTCGCGTTTCACTGAAAATAATAGGCAAAATATACCTGTTTTAGCCCCTACTGATAAATTATTTCGGAAACAGATTTAACAAAGTAAAATTTTCCACGTACAAATTAATTAACTATTTTGATAAATATTATAACAAAGTATGCAGGTGCACGTATTGCTGGCAACATTGATCAATCTTTAGATCTCTCCCCAGTAAGGCCTGAAATTCCCTAAAGTGGAAACCTTCATACAGTGCATGAGTTAGTAAGTGATATATTAGCACTACATTCTGGTAAGAATTTACACACATTAATATCTTCTGATTACTAAAGGTCTGAAGAAAGGATTCAGTTAAAGTACCTTAATAAGACCTGCTAAACAATGAACCTCAATATTGTCTGGTACCTCTCCATTATTTAATTGTTCCCTGGCAAACTCTTCCTGGCCATTCTCAGCATTAATTCTGAAGATTCCTTCAGCCTTCAAGTTCAAGTGCACTATATCAGTATTTCCCAGATTGGAAACAGTATCAGCATATGATGACTTTGTAACTCTGTAATTATATATTTGTTTAAGCACAGAACAAAGGAAAAAAGAAAACTAAGAAATTTTTACAAGGTCATGATACCTGCAAACCACCTTGGGAGTACAAGCGTCTTTGCATCATCAGAAGTATTGTAGGCACACAATTACCTCGGGGGTCGAAAGAAAGCTGCATAGACTCTGTTGAAACTCCAAAAACTCTTGTACTGTCAAAGAATAATATCCAGGTCAACAGCATGAAATAAAGTCAGGCAGTGTTGTTTTGTTATCTAACAAGGGAGTTTGGCCACATATGATGTATATTCCATACGAATAAATAGAAGGCTGACAATCTTCTGAAAATTGGAGCAAGCTAAAGCTATTCTCTCGAGGGATAATCTAAGAAATTTGAAATAGCCAATGTAATAATAAGAATGCAATTATAATCTTCAAAAAACGTTGATCAAAATACTCTCAAACCACAGAGGGTTTTATATTGAGAAGCTACGAAGACAAAATGGTAGGAAGGGTAAACTGGGATATGCAAGCGATACAGAACAAGAACAAGTATATGAAACAAAACATAGTGCAATACTTCTATGAAATTAAGTATAAGATTATGAGAGTTTCAAAGCTTATGATAAATGATATGACGCAGAATAAAGAGAATCTACAAACATCTTTTCGAAGTTTAAAAAACAGAAATTTGTGCACAATATGTCTTTCCTTTTGCTTCTCGTTTACTCAATTTCTGATAGTTTACATTACCAGAAAGAGTGATCAACATTGATAAGTAGATAGATCACACCATACTTCTCCCACTTGCAGAAAGTGAAACCTTAGGAGAATGTAAGGAATTTTTTACAGTGATATCCCCAATGAACCAATTTTGAAGAAATTTTTCACACGCTTACAAAGAGAGTTTATGGTACCTTGTTTCGTTCATAATTAGTTAATTACATGTTGGATGCAGAAGATAAGAATAAAAACAAAATTGTATTCACATTTACAACTTATTCAGAGGAAAAACTTTAGCCCATTTTCCATAATAAATCAAAATGATCTGTGTGCCTTAGTAACAAGATTATTCGTTAAACAATGATGTTATAGCTTCTAAAAAGTGTCAAAACAAAAAAAGTACTTGAATTGAAAACACAGTTTTCCTTCGTCAAGCATGTTTTATCATTCATTTAATTTACGCAACTTCTACCACGAAAACATCAAGAAAAAAAACAGAACCATATACTCTAACAAGGAGAAATTAACAACCAATTCGAGAAAATTATTCCTGAGAAAAATCAATACTACATGCTAATAAATGCAGCAAAAGAACAAAAGAAAACAGAAGAAATAACACACAGATTTACGTGATTCCACAAAATCATCTACGTCCAATTCATCAATGAAGTTTAAAATTATAAACTCCCTTTGTTCTATCAAATGTTTCTCTACCCGATACTCGATAGACACACTCTCACAGCATGTGTTTTTTCTACTATTCTAAAGTTTTCATAGCAACCAAAAATCCAGAGAAAGAGCTCCCTATAAGCAATCCCATACATGGTCACCTTCCCTACTAATCGTCTAATCTTTTTTCTGATTTTCCAATTGACATTCAGTATCAAAATAAAACTTCATTTTAAAGTTTAGAAGACCAAAAACTGACCTAGCACTGGGAGGCTTTCTGGGAACTTCAGGTTCAAACTCATCAGGGAGTCCAAGAAATCCATTGAACTTATCAAATGTTACATGGGCAACATGCCTAACATTAGTAGGCCACCCAATTTCCATTAATTCTTCAACCCTACAATTTTCAGCTGCACTTTTACAACCCGCCAAAGATTTCCTAAAAGCAGTCACCAAAGCAGCCAAAACAGACCATTGATCCCCCTCCTCTTCTTGTTTTTCTAAATCCTGTAGTATTTGAGTAGTATTATTTCTCCTGAACAACTCTACCGAATGAGTGTTAATAAGGGAACGCAATCCATCATCCATGGAGCTTGAAGGTGAAGCCATTGGTGATGGGGAATGGAGAATGTCTGCCATTTTTTTCCAATGCTAATTTGTGTAGTGTGTATGAAGATTGGGATTTATGCGTGAGTGAATTTTAATGGGTTTTCTAGATTGTTTTGGTAAATTAATTTGAACTGTTAATGATGGGTTGGTAGATTAGTAGATTGCTTAAGAGAAGACTAGAATTGGATAAACAATTGAATATGAATTCTTGAGACCTTGGTTGAGTAGATTTTGTTCAAAGTAAAGATTTTATGGAAGGTGAAACTTATGCATCATCATTCACTCCCTCTCTCTGCTCATTGTTTATATTACACTTAATATTGAACGGGTATTACACGTTATTCTTTAACATTTTAGGAGTACAGTGAAAGTAATATTTGATCTCTCATTTACCATTTTGATCAAAATATGAGATGCATGTAAGCATTTGAAAATAAAATGTTAATTATTATATATGCAAGTAAATAGTAAAATACACTTAAATGTGAGTTTTAGAATTACAACTAAATGTATAAAATGAAGATGAATGATAAATACGATACATGGATTAATGTGACTGTTAATTAATTTAGAATTAATATCAATGAATATATACGTGACAATGAATATTAAATCATTTATACTAAATGAATACGGGAAATACATGCATGAATAAGAATTTTGTAGTATTTATTACATTTTCTAAAATAAATACATATTAAAAAACGAAAAATTTGATATTATTTAAATAATTAAATTGTAATGGGGTTAAAATCGTCCGAAATATGATTCACCCTTGATGTGATATTTAGAATTTTGTAGTAATTATTATATTTTCTAAAATTAATACATATTGAAAAACGAAAAATTTGATATTATTAAAATAATTAATTATAATGGGGTTAAAATTGTCCAAACAATTATTCTCTCTTGATGTGATATTTAATATATTATAGATATGTTACATAAATATTCATTCTGTAGGAACGGTAGTTTATCAGAACTATGAAGAATGTAGAACAGTAGAATCAATCCCCCGTTTGGCCCCATTGTTTTGGAAATGAAAATTGATGGAATAGTGTTTTTTTCTTAAAAAAAAAAAAAAAAAAAAGTGGTTGTAAAAGAAGGAAAAAATTTTGATTTACGTGTAATATTATTTTATAAAAGATTGTACGGTTGAAAATAGGAAAGAGAAAAATAAAATGTAATTTAATGATATTCAAACATAATCAACTGTTTGGATTACTAGTGAGTAAAATGAGGCTTAGACTCTATTGATATAGTTGAATTTCATTAATCGTGTTCGTTAAGTGAATTTTGTATTAACTTGTTATTCGAGGCAATAAAAATATCGAAAATTAATGCATTAAATAAGAAATTGTCATTTAGAACTAATGCAGATAGTGAACTATCATGAATAGCATTATTCTTGATTAAAATGTTGTATTTTTACGTTGCTGAGTAGACAGTAGTTTGAAACCAAACAAAATCGCAAAAATATTGATATGAAAAGTAAAATGATTTGATTTGAAAATTTTCAAACCGCTTTAAATAATGAATAAAGCTGGTCAAACAAAAAATTTTGACAGGTTTTGGATCCAAGTGTTGCGTGGCAGGCAACACCTTGTTGGTTGTGTTTAATTTATTTTTTTTAAGTATCCAATCGTCGTTCAACATATCTATTTTTTAAACCCTGTATACAATCCCTATTTTTCTAACATAACTGTTAAATAATTTAGTTTGAAAATAGTTCAAAAACCAACTTTAGCACTCCATCCCACCAGCGAACGGAATTCGTATGTTCATTTAATTTTTTTTATATATGCACAACTTTTTATAAATATGACGAATTATTTCATTTAAAACGTAATAATCGCTTGGCAAGACAGACAGCATTTCGTGTTTAGTCGGGAACCCATACAAATCTCTTTTTGCAAGCAAAATTGATTAGAAAAGTCCACCATCTGAAGAGGATTAGTTAGTGGAATTTTAAAGAATCGATTAAATAATCCATTTTCTTAGAGAAAAACAAAAACAAAAAACTAATGAATAAACAAATCTCAAGGTTAACTTGGATTTCGTGGTATTAATTACCTTAAAAATAATGCCTAAACACACGTTAAAACGACAGGTTAACACCAAATAATTTTATATTTTAAGCGAAGAATATTTATAAATTAATATATAAAAATTAGACCAATTGCTTTTATTAACCTTTATAAACTTTTAGTAACATCACACAGATCAAATAACTTTTAAGAGTTCAACAAATTCCGTACGATTATGTTCTATGCATTCATTACTAGAAATGGGAGGCTATTTAAAGAATTAAATGCTATTCACAACACAATTGGCTGGTTGCTTTAACACTTCTTAAATGGTCTTTCACCTACAGGCAGTTGAGCATATAACTCCAGAAATAATTTCATCTCAGCATGTATGAAACCGAACATATTTTAACAGTAAAATATTTGTTTACTACCCAATAAAGTCCAATTCGACATACCAAATACGTTCAATAAAAGTAAAAGTGCATCAACCAGATCGTTGAGCAACGAACATATACTTTTCTTGTTGGGATATGGGATTTTTTAAAAAAAAAATTTGGCTGTGGGGGTGGGTGTCGGATGTTCAATAAGATATGAAATAATTATATCTAGTAAAAGTGGTGCTACAGCAACAGTCTAATTAACAACACTTGATAGATTCAATTAAATATATTGTGTGACATTATGAATATATCATTTAATGTCATGCATTTGCCACGTAGACTGATACTTGATACCAGTTACGCTTACTCATATAAATATGACTAGAAATGATCGTGCACTAGTGGAGAATGTAACAGCTCTTATCAGCAGGCAGGTGAACTTGTGCAATACATTATCACAAATCAATATCCATAATTGAGAAGAATATACAGATCATAAGTAAAGGACACTGGGAAGGTTAGAATGCAGTGGTTAAGCAGTTAGCGAGCCAATAACAGAACATGT
The DNA here is from genome assembly GCA_019395295.1 of Osmanthus fragrans. Classification (NCBI taxonomy): domain Eukaryota; kingdom Viridiplantae; phylum Streptophyta; class Magnoliopsida; order Lamiales; family Oleaceae; genus Osmanthus; species Osmanthus fragrans. The sequence continues at coordinate 4,655,214 of CM033343.1, forward strand.
GACATACTTACACAATTCATGGTTTTATTAGTCTAATAATTTTTGGCCTTGTACCAAACCCCATGTGCAAATTTCCCCTGAAAAACACCACTTGGGAACAATAGGCAATTCACATCTTTTGATTGAAATAAGAGTCTAATGGGAAGGAGGAATATATACCGATATACAAATACAATAAAATCAACCGATAATGGTGAGATCGTCCGAATGTCAATATTCATCAGCCTTAGTTGACTTGGCACAGATAGTTATATTGACCATCGATACTAGCTATGAAACAGAATAACTGCTTATAATTTGAACTCCAAGGGGCAGGAAACTGTTCAACTTTACTCGATAAAAGGCTTGAACTTACACCAGGTACAGCTATACCAAGTAAAGCACACCTAAAGCCAATGCCACCTCCATACGATCTTTGCTAATTTTTCCCAGTGAGGCACATATGACCTCAAAAAAAAAGGAGAGGAAAAATGGACATGTATCCAGCAGAATCACAGATAACATCTCAAAGAGTTCTAGGTAATAAATCGGATGCATTTAACTTGGCAAGCAAGATTATGTTAACTTACAGAGGCATGTAACTTGCACATCACAACATTCAAGTCCTAAGCCACAAGGAGCTATAAAATACAAAATATTGAAGGGAATAATTCTCACAACAGCGTATTTTAAGTAAATCTTAGAACAGGTTTTTTTGGCGTCATAAAGCTTCAAAATCCGACATAATCCACTACAAGCTACATGAATCCATACCCCTGCAAATTTACAATTACTGTGGTCTACTAACGGGTTCCAGTGCCTCAACAGTGACTACACTATTTCCCCTGATGACCTGCAGAACGAGAAGGAAAACCAAATTCTCAAGTTAGACATGATCAAAAGGACCAATGAACAATGACAGGAACACCAAAAGATCAGGACTGGGTAAGCTTACCACCATGCCAATTTCATTTTTCTCATTGCCATTCACTTCGACAGTGTTGTCCACCACCAGATTCATAAACTGATCAAAACCACGAAGTGTTCCAACCACCATCCGATTCGCATTCAGCTTGACTGCAATGTTAAATGCCAAATATTTAATAATAAGTCAGAGTACAAAATTAGCCCAATGAAACAGAAATGTGGTGCTCAACAGCTACAAAATGGATACAAGACGCATGTGAAGTTTTCTTGAAACAGGTGATGGGAATTTGTATTAAGCAATATAAAAAAGGACATGGTACAAGATTTAATTAGATTGAGGCTAGCCACAGACACAATGCTTTTATAAAACTAAGACAATTCTCCTAAAGCAGATATTTTGATGGACATCTTAGTAGTCTACCAATTGTAGCAGATATCAGAGTTGAGCACAATAGGACAATTGAATTTACGGGGGAAAAAATATTTCTGCTTCTTGTCTGTGTACATAGGAGGGTTGTATGGAAATTTATAGATAAATGACCTGTTATAATTTGCAGATGCTTCTAACAAAACATGACTAGATATATGTACAACTTATTACCATAATGGACATAAAAAAATAGAACAAATTGAAATCTAATTGCCACTCTACTAGTCATAGAAGGAATGGACATTAATACAATAATGCTATAGTGAGATGTCCCGAATATTTAAGAGCAAATATTTTATATGTAAAGGTTGGAATTTATTATTATTTAAAAGTTGAACCAGGAACAATGGAAACATCCTAAACGAAGATTTATAAATTCCTAATAATAATTTTTATGTACTAATAAAACTACATTAAATTACAAGCAATGTGATATTTCATTGCCGAAATTGAAATGATTCTCCCTATGACTGATTTCACAGCCCAAACAAACCAATGACTTGCCACCATACAAAATATTTGTCAAATTATGCCCTATTGATTGGTGTAAATATCTTAGAACCCGCTAATTCTGAAAGCATTAAGATAGTTGAATGTGACAAAACCTCAGCCTAATATTGACCCAACATAACAATACAATTGAACTCAAAGAAACCATCAATATTAAAAAAGAGAATTTTGAGCCTGCACTGCTAAAGCCCCATCCCCATGCCATGGAAAACTGGAACATCCCAAAAGATGTGAAAAGAAAAAAACCCTTAGTTGGCAAATATATTCAAAAGCTTGTATCCTGGGAAAATTGCAGTTCCATTTCACACCATTACTTCCTTTTGCAATGTCGTCCCCAACCTTTCATTTTTCGTGTCCATGGTCCTTAATGACAATTTAAATCTAAATATTCTATTAAGCTTTCACAGCCCTCCATGTTCTTAAATAACTAAGGGTAACAAAGGAATATACTATACACATGGGGAAAAAAGAAAACTCAAAAAACAGGAGAGAGAGAGAACAAAAGATAATATATTCTTCTCTAGAGCTCAGAATTTTCTTCTATATACGAATAGAAGTGGCAGTGAATATGTCAGAAGCAGTTGCAGCAGAGATTGAAAGTGCCAATTGGATAAATGAGGCATTTATAGAGGAGTTGAAGTTATATTAGGGGCTGGGGCTGGAGCTGGGAGCGCGAGGAAGATGAGTAATTTTCCTCTCTTATATATATTTTCGTTTACTTAAAGTTTAAATAGTGTAAAGACATTATTACTCTAGATTACTCAATTAAGAAGCGGATGCACACATGAAAATCCATCACAATTTAGACTAAAACAACGAGCTACTATTATCTCTATCAATCTGCCATATAATGTGAACACGGGTAAAATCTTCCTAGAATTAATTCCCAAGACAATATTTTTCTCCTAAGTCAATCACATGGATATATATCGCGTGCTCAAGAAAATGTCCATCGACATTTCTACATCAATTTCAAGTTAGCTAAAACTTTCTCAGCAAATGTTACCAGGAAAACCAAATACTTGGAACTTCGAAATGTGTTTATTAGTGTAAAAATCGAAATCCTTGTCACATAAAAAATAAAATATTTATTAAAATTGACACTCATGGCATTCGATATTTAAGATAGAGACCATCAAGTCAGATAAAAATATAAGGAATCAAAAGCCACGAAAAAAAAATATGATAATGCTTCACTGCAATTGAATATTTTTCCCAGCATGTGTACATAAGGATTAAAACTTACTTTGCAGCTTCTTGTCCATGTACCTGTGATAGAAAAAAAAAATCATTAATAACAAAAGTTATTATACAAGTAACTACTATTAATACATATATAAGGTGCAAAAATGGTGACAAGGATCCATACAATACGTGAAAAAAGATAACTTACTTTTTAAGATCCGGAGGCTGGCCTGATCTGCTCATGATTAAAACCTTAGCCGGAGAAAGTTTTAGAGAAAGAGAGAGTCTGCTGCTACTGGGTTTATCGCAATTCGAAACCCTAGAAAATGAGGAGTGAGAGAGAGGAGGGTGGTGGGAGCTAATTTTATGAAGGTCCAGGTTCGGTGTCAAAATCATAATGGGTTGGGCCTCGTTCATGGACATTACGACATCCATGCGGATGGCTTCTCAATTCTGAGATGGGCCTAAATAGGTACACATGATTAGCCACAGATCTGGACCTATAGCGGGCTGGATTCTCCATTGAAATGAGTACGGAAAAATTACCTAGAAACCTACTTTTAAAAATTAATTTTCAAAAAACAAGCAGATTAATTTTTATTTCACCAATCAGGTGCTAATTAAGTTTTAATAATTATAATTAATAAAAGTTTAATTAAACCTAGTCCCTGTTTGATATTCATTTTTCTCTCTCTTCTTTTCAACCACACATTTTTCAATAAAATAATATTACACGCAAATTCAAAAAAAATTCTTAATTTTTAACCACACATTCTACGTCAATCAACTATTCAAAAATGTATTTTCTCCCCAAAATGACTATCAAACAGGGGCCTAATATATATTCACTCCCACCCCACTCCCACCCCACATTAATACCACTCATAGTCGCCATCTATGGAGGACAAATATAAAACTTTTCGGTCACCTTGGCCACCGGATCAACACAACGACTTGAATCCCTAGCTTTCCTCTACACATCCCACCCAAGAGTTGACCCTAAATTCGACAGATCAGGCCGAAACTCACTCCAAAAACAACTGATCGCACAATACAAAACTTTTGGCAACTCACTTTCCGGCCACTTCCAACCTAAGTCCAACACGCTGGTAGACTCCCCTGATCATGGCACACCTAATCATGGTCACAAAACACCTACTCAACCACCTAATCAACAACTGCAACCAAAACTTACGCAAGCAGTCTACTTCAGACGAAGATTCCGACGACGGTGGTCGATCTCTCGGACCATCCCTGTCAGCACCCTCTCATCATGGCGAAGCTATTCTACCCGTGGGTCTTCAACAATTTTGTACAAATCATCCAATTGATTCCGAGGTGGTGTGTGGTGCGTTTGGAGGCTGTCGAGATCGACTTTGAACATGTGACCAAATTGGATTAGTTCATATCAGATTTTAAAAGCCAAAATTTTGATTTATTAGATCAACTATGTGGATTTTGAGATTGCAAGCAATGTAGATGAAGAAGAAAGCAATAGGAAGACAATGTAGAAGGTTTGCAATGTAGATGAAGAAGAAATCAGTTGCAGTTAAACAACCACCTCATTTTTTTGTGAGATGTGCAACAAAAGATATGGGCATTTTTTGGTGGTGGTACCGGCATGGGCATCGCCGAAGGTGGTGTTGCCCAAAAGACAGTATGAATTTATCGGTGTTTTAGCTTATTTTTGGTGCGTTTGGGAATGTATTAGGAATGTTGGTCGAGATTTATATAGGTGGTTGAGGTTGTCATGCTTGTGGTGGAATCTGACAACTTGGGCGGTAGTTGGTTGGTGTTTGGAGGCTTCAAAAGAGACGTGCCTTAGGATTTGTTAAAGGTGTTGATGATGGTGGTCAGTTGTCGTGGATTGTGGTGTTGGTCTTTGGTGTATGCAAATTTGTTTGTGGTGATCTTATGTAACTAAGTATGTATTTATTGTGTCTAAGTGTGACCAACTCTGTATTCATTGTGACCGTCTGTGATCAGACTAATAGTGAGTCACAAATTATCGTAACGATGTTGGAATGGGCTGAAATTTGGTAGTCTGATTGGAAACAGCTCGAAAAATTGGACTCAGGGCGGAGTCCCGATATCTCATGATTTTAGCCAAATTTCTTCATTTAAACCTTTAAATTTTTATTTTTAGTATAATTCGCTTTGATTTTCCGCTATTTTTGGCGCGTTTTGATATTTTATGTTTTTAGGGTTCTTTGTGTGTGCAGATTTGTTTATGATAACCTTCTGTAATTAAATATGTGTTAGTTGTAACTGGTTGTGATCAATTCTGTGTTAATTGTGACCGACTGTGACTTAATCACATACGGTCACAGTTAAAATTGAATTGGTCACAGACAATCACACTAAATGCAAATTTGGTCACAGTTAGTCACACTGAATACAAATATGTGATTACAAATGAATTTGTAATTGTGACATACAATTTGTGTCTTGTGACTAATAAATAAGCTGTGATAAATTAACTTGATGATTTATTACATACAATGACTTGTAATAAGTTAATTTAATAAGTTGTCTCATATCATTAATATTCCTTGGCACAAATTAATTAATCGATCACAGTTACTGGAAAAAATAAATATATCACAATGTGCACAAGTTACAAATTCAATAGAACTAATCACGGATTATTGGTAAAATAAAAAAAAGTTCGCCGGAGCGGCTGCCGTACCGAAGCTGTCACCAGAGTAATCGTCGGAGCCAATGGAAAGGTGGAGGAAAAGTGGTGTAGTGGGGTGATAGAATGGGATGGATGAGGTAGAAATAATTAATATATATTATATTATAATTTAATATTTAATAAATTTATTTAGCACCTGATTTTTGAAATAATTTGACAAGTTTGTTAGTTTTGAAAAGTAAATCTTATATGTAGGTGTTATGCAGTGTTCCCATTTTTAAAAGTGGAAATTACGCTCCTTACATACTTTTTAATAAAATTTCAACAATTACTTTGTAATATATTTTATTCTAGAATTACTGTAAAATTGTAGTAAAAATGAAAAAGTGAAAATCACTTAACTCCTACATGATAATCAATTGCACTAAACACGCCCCCTTACGTACGTGAATCATGTCAAAATCCCCACAATTGCATCTATTCATATTCATTCGCATATTTGTTTATTTCATGGATATTGGTGAATATGTTTGATTATTTAAAGGTTTTGGAAGAATTGGCCAATTGGTGGCTAGAGTTGCTTTGTAGAGAGATGATGTTGAGCTTGTTGCAATCAACGATCCGTTCATCACAGTTGATTATATGGTATTTGTATATTGAATTTTGCTACTTGTATAACATTCATTGACAACATTAGTTGACAATCATCTCATATGAAGGGGGACCCACGATTTTTTAATTCATTGTGGGTCCCTCTCCTATGTGAGTGATTGTCAACCAATGTTGTACTTGTAGTATGGTTGTTTTTTATTTTCACTTATTTTTTAAATCTTATGTACACTTGGTTTTAGTTTGGGATATCATGCCCCGGATCTGTTTCGTGAGCGATTTGCTTGACAATTCATCATATTATTGCTTTCACTCGTCGTAAAACCCAACTATTACTCTTAAATTATTTTAATGATTACTCTGATTGTAATTAGTTGTCACTTTGCCCACATGATTTAGATATAATTCTTATATACTTGATCGAGCTCCTTGTGATCTCATTGAGAGTTTATTTGAGTTGGATCTGTCCTTGTTAATTATCTGTCTAGTAGTTATGGAATGAGTTTGTAGTGATGTTATATTTTGCACAATTGTTGACATTTATATGAAGTATGATAGTGTTCACAGTTAATGGAAGCACCACGAGCTAAAGGTCAAGGATGATAAGACTCTTTTGTTCGACGAGGAGACTAACTATTATTGGCAACAGCTACTCATATGTAGCTTTATATAACATTTTTGTTGATTGCCTTGTGTGTGAATATTGATCATAGGCTAGTTATTGAATCCTTGTTTCCAAATCAAATTGAATTGTATTCAATAGAATGTAACATGTCAACGCACTGACACGCAATGTGTAGGAGGTGATACGACGATCCCTGTGCTTAAACTTCAAAAAGAATTTCAATGAACTATCATTTGATATCCGAATCGGGAACGTCTCTACATTAACAATTTACTCAAATTTCAGACACGAAATTCTCTTATCAAGCTTTAGTTCACTCATTATCATGTCAACATGATCAACTTATTTGCATCCCAAGGGAACAAGAAGTCCAAACGTATCTGCCCCATTTACTACAAATACGTTTACATCATCCATACCTGCAATTAAAAAAAAAAAAGGATTTATGTGGGCATTACATATATTCAATGATTCAACATTATTTCGTACGATGCATGTTACCAAAATCAAGATCTTTATAAATTAACTTATATGAAATTTGAAGTTCACTTGTCATACGTCACAAACATAGACATTACAAAATCTATGTTCCAGTTTTTTTGAATTTAGGTATCACAATTTGTTACGGGCAATCCCAAATGGCCCCACACACACCACGTGGCCGAATCCACAGTCTGCCGCCCATCCGAACCCTCCATGTCGAACTGGTGAGGACGAACCTCCATTGATGAACCCCTTGTGACCGAACTCTTGTGCGGTACCGAACTCTTGTGCGGTACCGAACTCATGTCACGTAAACAGTACGCAGTATGGCCCTCCTATAGAAGATCTGGTGGAAAAGATCTTCTAACAAGTGGATGATGTGACAACACGCTGCAATTACGGCTGCACCCATCCCGCGTGTCAGAGTTCAAACATAGGATGTCACAGAGCATTAAATGCACTGAAGTCTATGACAAGAAGTTCAGCCGTTGAGATAAGGCCACGTGTCCACTCATCTAACGGTCCTTACTCACCCTATCTTACTATATAAGCTCACACATTGTGTCATTTGAAGGTAATGCTAAATTGACTTCTCAATACTACTTAGCAATTCTCTCTATATTTTACTGTTCTCCCCAAGGCCGACCCCCTTATACTTCTTGGAGGCTCACGTTTTAGCCTTCTCACACTCATATATTTCCACTCCAACTGACTTGATCGTCGGAGTGCGCGCGCGGCCGGCTCCCCCCCCATCTTTGGAGAAGGCCACGTGCAACTGACGGTTTGTCCTAGTGTGCAGGAACAAAGGCTGAACCGGACGTGAGAGGCCCTGGGATCTGTTGACAACTCATAGGTGCAATTTTTGAGGTCAACAGATTGGCGCCGTCTGTGGGAAACCACACATTATAACCACGAACATCCTAGTGGAGGAAGCCAGTCGAAAGGAAGCAAAAGCCTAGCCTTGGAGAAAGGTTCAGGTTTCTGGAAAAAGAAACGAAGGAAAAGCCCCTCCCACTGATTTTAACCGCAAGTTCGGAATTTGCTGTAGCAATGAGTTCCAGCAACTACGGTTCTCATAGCCAAAGCCACCAACGGGGGGACTCCCGTGACAGAAGCCGTCAACAGGAGGCCTCTGAAGAAGAGGTTCTCCGAACAAACGTCAACATGCGGAGACCCCATCACCTTCACAGACGGGGCGGTACAACAGCACGCCTAGTTAGGGAGGTAGGAGAAATGGCAGCAAACATGAGGAACTTAACAGAACAAAACGCTGCCATGCAGCAGCTGCTTCTACAAATGCATGGACAGGCTGGATACCAACCCCCCCATCATGAGGCCTATCAACAGGATGATGAAGCCGAAATTTCCGCACAACATGCAAGGGAACCGAGCCCCCTGGAAAGGGAGGTAGGCATGGATACATCTTCAGCTCACATCCACACCCACCTCGGCGGGGACCCCCTTCAAGGGGGGGGAAACTTCCCTCCTGAATACGCACGAGACCCGGAGCCAAGGAGGTCTACTAGTGTGTTTGACAGAATTGGCACATCAGGGCTTAGGAATAGGCCCCAGCGACCCCCTCCCAATGTGAGGCGACAGGAGCAACAGGAGCCCCAGGAGGTTCGCCAGCCTAGGAATAGGCGTGAAAGGAGGGACGCTGCGAACCAGCAAAACTTGGCAGGAACCGCTCAACCGCCTCGGTATCAGGCGGAAGAAGGGGAATCTAGCAGCCCTTGTAGGTCCTTTGAGCTCGATGATGATGATGATAGCTTGCCATTCTCGCGCGAGCTAAGAAATGCACACGTCCCCAGTCATTTTGTGCCCCCAAAGATTCCAAAATATGAAGGCAAAGGAGACCCGGCTAAGCACCTCAACAACTACAAAACACACATGGCTCTAAGAGGAGCCACACCGGCGTTGAAATGTAGAGCATTCCACCTCACTCTCACAGGTTCTGCCGAAATATGGTACAACCGCATACCTGCAGGAAGCATCAGAAGCTGGCCCGACCTCAAGAAAGCCTTCTTAAATCAATACCTGTCTAGTAAAGAAGGAGAGGCTCCTATACAAAGGCTTCAGGACATGAGGCAGCAGGCGGGTGAAACGTTGAAGAGCTATTTGGCTCGTTTCACTGATGAAATGACTTATTGCGAGCAGGTAACGGATAGGGAGGCCCTATCGGCACTCAGAGGCGGACTTAACATGAATACTCTCTTTTGGAGAGATGTGCGAAACAGAAACCCCACTACTTATGATGCCCTTGTGGAAATGATGAGGAGCGAAATAGTCAACGAGGAATTGATTGGCCACCGCAACAGGACCTCTTTGGGGCTGCCACCCACTCAAAGACAAAGACGAGGCCCTGTGTCGCACTTGGTAACCCAGCAATGGACCCAAGCAGGGCAAACAGTGGCCCCTACATCAGGCCAAGCACTGGCCACAGCCACTCTAAACGCCGTACCCTCACTGGCATATGAGGAAGTGGGTCCCAGTGGAGATATGCAACCAAGCTCCTCAAGGGGGAGGGGCAGAGGAAGAGGCAACGGACCTAGGAATAGGCTCTATTGCACATACCATAGGACATTTGGTCACAGTGACAGCAACTGTTTGACGAGGCCCCCGAACCAAGGACAAACGGGTCGGAGTGAGGCTAGAGGTCCTGCGAACCAAAATTTGAGGACTGCCAGCAGGGAAAGGAGAGATCCCGAACCCAGAGATGGGGAACAAGGAAGGCAAACAAGGGACCGATCGCCTCGTCGAAGAAACGACAGGCCTAGGGACCGTCCAAGGAGTGCACAGAGGCAAAGAGAAGCCCATCCCAACGCAGAACTGGACCCCATCAGGGAAATAGATACTATAATCGGAGGACCCCACATTGGGGGAGAGTCTAGGAACGCTCAGAGGAATTATGCCAGGGAAGCCAAAGACTCCCCCATGACAAGTTATTCTGTCAACGGTTCCTACCGTGGGACTCACACCATCTTGCCAATCACATTCACGCAAGAAGATACGGCTGATGTCCACTACCCTCATTGCGATGCCTTGGTAGTGAGGGCCATAATCGCCAGAAATGGCTTGAATCGTATGCTTGTGGACAACGGAAGTTCGGTCAACATCCTTTTTGGCACCGCATTTGATAAGATGCAGGTCGGTTTCGATCCCACCCCAATGACAGCCCCGTTGTACGGATTCACCGGGGATAGCATCATCCCCAGGGGGAGGATCACATTGACGGTGGAAATGGGAACACCCCCCTTCACGGCCCACCACCGCATGGAGTTTTTGGTGGTGGACCACAGGTCGGCATATCATGGAGTCCTGGGTCGACCCGCGTTGAACGAATTAGGGGCTGTAACATCCATTCACCACCTGTGCATGAAGTTCCCCACTGACAGGGGTATCGCCACTCTACGAGGCGACCAGATGGGTTCGAGGAAGTGCTACCTAAACTCCCTGCGAAAATCCGAACCCCGCAGCACTAACATGATATACTTGGACACGGAAATGATCGACGCCCCTGCAGAAGGGTCAGCCCCTGAAGAAGGGAAAGACGTCGAAATGGTAAGTGCGGTCATAGAAGAAATCCCCCCTGAACAAGGCGGCGTGGATACCGTTTTGGATCCAAGGATTACGGAATCCAACTCTCAGGCTGCCCCAGTCGAGGAACTAGAGCCTTTCCAGGTGGATCCTGACGACCCCACCAGGGTCCTGCAAGTTGGGAAAGAGTTGGGGGGTGAACAGAAGGGGCTATTGAAGAACTTCCTCCTTGCAAACTTGGATATTTTTGCATGGAAGCATGGAGACATGGTGGGCATCGACCCCAAAGTCAGCTGCCACCACCTCAACATCGACCCCAAGTTCACTTCACACCGACAAAAGAGGAGGACGCTGAACCCAGAAAGGTATGAAGCCCTGAAAGAAGAGGTTCATAAGCTGGTAAGCAATGGGTTCATCCGTGAAGCGACCTACCCGAAGTGGGTGTCGAACCCCGTACTGGTAAAGAAGCATAATGGCAAGTGGAGGGTCTGCATAGACTTCTCCAACCTAAATCAGGCCTGCCCAAAGGACAGTTTCCCACTTCCAAGGATTGACCAACTTGTGGATGCCACTGCCGGACACAAACTACTGAGCTTCATGGACGCCTATTCTGGATACAATCAGATCCCCATGTACCCACCGGACGAGGAAAACACCTCATTCATTACGGATCGAGGTCTTTATTGCTACCGGGTGATGCCGTTTGGTTTGAAAAACGCAGGGGCCACATACCAAAGGTTAGTGAACCGCATGTTTGCAAATCTTTTGGGCAAAACAATGGAGGTTTATGTGGACGACATGTTGGTAAAGAGCCTCGAAACTGAAGATCATATTGAGCATCTTACCGAAGCCTTCGAAGTTTTGCGAAAATTTCAAATGAAGCTGAATCCCCAGAAGTGTGCCTTTGGTGTAGCCTCCGGGAAGTTCTTGGGCTACATGGTAAATCAAAGAGGGATTGAGGCTAATCCTGATAAGATTAAGGCCCTGCTAGATATGACGTCCCCCCGCAAACCAAAAGAGGTGCAAAGCCTCACAGGTCGGCTCGCTGCGTTAAACCGGTTCATCTCGAAGGCGACGGATAAATGCCTTCCTTTCTTCAAAGTCCTAAAAGGAGGGAAGAAGTTCCAGTGGAATGAGGAGTGCGAAGCGGCTTTCCAAGGGCTGAAGAAGCACCTTGGGCAAGCCCCCCTCCTCTCCAAGCCCAAAGAGGGAGAAGCCCTATCAATATACTTAACCGTATCAGCTGACGCCGTGAGTTCGGTTCTTGTGAGGGAGGAGGAAGGTACTCAATTGCCTGTCTACTATGTAAGCAAGGCTTTCACCCCTGCAGAATCTCGATATTCAGACATGGAAAAGCTCGCCTTTTCACTTATGACCGCCTGCAGAAAGTTGAGGCCTTACTTTCAGGCCCATAGCATCCATGTCTTGACGACCCTCCCCCTCAAGCAAATCTTGCAAAAGCCGGACGCCTCTGGAAGGCTAATGAAGTGGTCCATTGAGTTGAGTGAGTTCGACATTTCATACAAACCAAGGGCCTCGGTGAAAGGACAGGCACTGGCAGATTTCATAGTCGAATTCTCTGGACTGCAAGTCGATACAGAAATTGAAGAAGCAGAACCTCCAACTTGGAGCCTTTTCACTGACGGTTCTTCCGGTGATACCGGTTCGGGAGCAGGGGTTATTCTGTTGAGTCCGGAGGGACACAGACTTTGCAGTGCCATTAGGTTCGGATTCAAGGCTTCGAACAATGCTGCAGAATATGAAGCCCTCTTGGCAGGCTTAAAATTATCAAGGGAAATGCAGATAAGAAGGTTAACCGCCAGTAGTGATTCGCAGCTAGTGGTTAGCCAAGTGAGAGGGGATTATGCGGCAAAAGACAAAAACATGGCTTCTTACCTGAAGAAGGTCAAAGGGCTCGTTTCCCATTTTGAAAAGTTCGACCTTGTGCAAATTCCAAGGTCCGAAAACACACATGCGGATGCCCTGTCTAAGTTGGCTAGCAGTAAAGATTCTGAACTCCTTAAGACGGTGCCCATTGAACACCTCGCCCAACCGTCCATAGCCAAAGGGGAAGAGGTTATGTGGATAGAAGGAACCCCTCTCTGGATGCGGCCAATCGTCGCCTTCCTAAAAGATCAAACCCTCCCTGAGGACAAAGAAGAAGCCCAGAAGCTAAGGCGTCGAGCCGCATATTACGTGCTCCAGGACGAAGTGCTGTATAAAAAGGGGTTTTCGATGCCCCTTCTAAGATGCACCGGGGGTGATGAGGCCAAATATGTTTTGAGGGAAGTCCATGAAGGAGTCTGCGGAAACCATACCGCCGGTCCGGCCCTAGCCTATAAGATACTCAGACAAGGGTATTACTGGCCAACCCTGAAAAAGGATGCCATCCAGTTCGTCCGTGCATGCGATAAGTGCCAGCGCTTCTCCTCCATCCAACGTCAACCATCTCAAGAGCTGACCGCTGTATCTAGCCCATGGCCCTTCGCCAAATGGGGCATCGACCTGATAGGTCCGCTTCCCAAAGGAAAGGGAGGTGCTTCACATGCAATTGTGGCTATAGACTATTTCACCAAGTGGGTGGAGGCCGAACCCTTGATAAAGATCACCGAAGCGAACACTTCAAAGTTTGTATGGAAGAACATCATATGTCGGTTCGGAATTCCCCATTCGCTTGTGTCGGACAACGGAAGGCAGTTCGACAATAAGAAAGTCAGGGAGATGTGCGAGGAGCTCGGAATCAAGAAACATTTTTCTTCTCCACACCACCCCCAAGCCAACGGCCAGGTAGAGGCTGTAAACAAAACAATCAAGCAGATTCTGAAAAAGAAGCTTGATGCATCGAAAGGGGCGTGGGTGGACGAACTACCCCATGTATTATGGGCGATACGCACCACCAGCAAGACTGCAACGGGTGAAACCCCTTTCTCCATGGCATATGGTGCAGAAGCGATGAGTCCCGTTGAGGTAGGGTTGCCATCGCCTCGTCGCTTGCAGTTCAATGAGATCTCCAACGAGGAAATCAGGCGATGCGAGCTGGACTTTCTTGAGGAAAGAAGGGACGCCTCGCAGGTTAGGCTCGCCACTTATCAGAGGAAGATGACGAAGTATTATAACAAGAAAGTGAAAAAGCGATCTTTCAGAAGGGGCGACCTCGTGCTGAGAAGAGTTTTCCTAAATTCTAAGGAACCCGGCGTCGGAACCCTTGGCCCAAATTGGGAAGGCCCCTACCGCATAACCGAAGAGATCAGGGCAAGTACTTTCAGGATCGAAACTCTTGATGGGAAGTTGCAGTCCCACCCCTGGAATGTTGAGCACCTAAGGGTCTATTATCAGTAATCTTCTTTTCTTCGCTGACCAGTTATCGAGGCATACGTTCATAGCCTCCTCTATTTTGTGTTTACCTTCTCATATATGGAATGGAATTTTGCTGTTATGATTGTTTCCACCGCCTCAACTTTGTGAAGACGAACCGTTTCACTTTGTAGCACCTTCTGTTTTAAGAAGTCTGGCACCCTACAAATCCCAAGTCAAAACGGTTCGGCACGGCTTGAGTGTGGCTAATAACCCACGGTATTCATCAAGCCTTATTTAAATTGATTAATATACAATTTACTGGATGAGCTATTAGACGAACCGTTTCACTTTGTAGCACCTTCTGTTTTAAGAAGTCTGGCATCCTACAAATCCCAAGTTAAAACGGTTCGGCACGGCTTGAGTGTGGCTAATAACCCACGGTATTCATCAAGCCTTATTTAAATTGATTAATATACAATTTACTGGATGAGCTATTAGACGAACCGTTTCACTTTGTAGCACCTTCTGTTTTAAGAAGTCTGGCACCCTACAAATCCCAAGTTAAAACGGTTTGGCACGGCTTGAGTGTGGCTAATAACCCACGGTATTCATCAAGCCTTATTTAAATTGATTAATATACAATTTACTGGATGAGCTATTAGACGAACCGTTTCACTTTGTAGCACCTTCTGTTTTAAGAAGTCTGGCACCCTACAAATCCCAAGTTAAAACGGTTCGGCACGGCTTGAGTGTGGCTAATAACCCACGGTATTCATCAAGCCTTATTTAAATTGATTAATATACAATTTACTGGATGAGCTATTAGACGAACCGTTTCACTTTGTAGCACCTTCTGTTTTAAGAAGTCTGGCATCCTACAAATCCCAAGTTAAAACGGTTCGGCACGGCTTGAGTGTGGCTAATAACCCACGGTATTCATCAAGCCTTATTTAAATTGATTAATATACAATTTACTGGATGAGCTATTAGACGAACCGTTTCACTTTGTAGCACCTTCTGTTTTAAGAAGTCTGGCATCCTACAAATCCCAAGTTAAAACGGTTCGGCACGGCTTAAGTATGGCTAATAACCCACGGTATTCATCAAGCCTTATTTAAATTGATTAATATACAATTTACTGGATGAGCTATTAGACGAACCGTTTCACTTTGTAGCACCTTCTGTTTTAAGAAGTCTGGCACCCTACAAATCCCAAGTCAAAACGGTTCGGCACGGCTTGAGTGTGGCTAATAACCCACGGTATTCATCAAGCCTTATTTAAATTGATTAATATACAATTTACTGGATGAGCTATTAGACGAACCGTTTCACTTTGTAGCACCTTCTGTTTTAAGAAGTCCGTCACCCTACAAATCCCAAGTTAAAACGGTTCGGCACGGCTTGAGTGTGGCTAATAACCCACAGTATTCAACAAGCCTTATTTAAATTGGTTAATATACAATTTAACGGTTCGGCATGATAGTTAATATTACAAGTCATCTGAGTTATTACCATGGCGAACCCATGCGACTTCTTTAATAACTTATCTAAGTTGTTACCTATCATCAGTTCGAAAGCTACTCAACGAGGCCATACATGGCGAAAGTCGAATCAATGCAACAAAGAGAAGGAAAAAAATACAAAGAATGGTTCTATTAGAAAATATCAAATTCAGTTAAGTACAACTACTTTACTTCAAAAAAAAAAAAAAAAGAACCCCCAGCACTATTTGCCAACCTCCACCACCTCCTCAACCACTTCTTCAGCCACATCCTCAGCAGGAGTCGACGGTTCGGCTGGAATGAACTCCTCCCTCACAGCAGTAAGGTCCACCTCTGGGTGAAGTTCTGCAACCCTTGCAAGAACTTCACCATAGGCAACATTCCTCCAATACAAACCGAGGCCGTCATACTCAGCAGTTTCATGAAAGTGGGCAACATAATCGTTCACTGCTGCATCTCCCGCCTCAACCAACTGCTGTTTCAAACTGGCGACCTCAGCAGTCAGGTCGGTCACTTGGGCCCTCAAAGCCGTCCTATCTTCGTTGGCCACCTCCAATGCAGTCGAAGCAATCTTTTGCAAGTTATCCGAGTTCTCCACTCGCTTTGTCAGTGCATTCACTTCAGACTTGCACAGGTGGACCTCCTCTTTAAGTCCAGCATTTTCAGAGGAGACTTGCCCAACCTTGGCCTCCAACTCCTCCTGCTTGGCCCTGAAGGCTTCAATGACCTCATCTGCCGTCGAGGCCTCTGCCTTCAATTTTGCAGCTTCCAACTCAGCATTGGCAGTCCTCTCCTCCAGCTGACGGTTCCGGTCCTGCAGCCTCTTCATATCCATTTGGGCATTAAAAATGAAGCCTTGGGACCGAGCCTGCATTGCCAGTCCAGCCTCCAGCATGTCAGTAAATTCGCAAGTCTCAGCATAGGATGCATACTTGTCAGTCCAATACTTATAATTGGTCCTAGCCGCTGCTTGGGCTTCGGCCGGCAGCATCTCCAACGCTTCGGGGGCAATTTCATCAGTTCGGCCATCGAGGAAATCTCGGGCCTTGAACTCAGTTGGACCCTCCATCCTGGTCTGGCGCCCCCGCTTCTTCCTAACCAACCCACCCTCATCCTCGTTGCCTTCATCAATGTCAATTACCGGCAACGAGTTCAACGGCCTCACGTTGATGGGCTCCCGCAAGGACTCCTCTATTGAAGTTTGGCGTGATGGAGGAGGAGGACCCTTATTCTTTGTCAGAACCAGCCGCCTCTTCTTGGGCACCCCCCCAGCAGAAGGTTCAGCTTTTTCTTTCCCTTTAGCCTCCACATTCTTTTCTGGAGGGGGTGGCGGATGAGCCTTTGACAGCCGGCTCAGTTCTTCCCTTTGGTTCTTATAAGTTGACGAACCCGTGCTTAAAGGCTTCTTGTTCTTCGCCTCGGCAAGACGACGCATGTGGAACATGTCCAGTTTGACATACTCCTTGTTCAAATGTTGCTCTGAAACCGAGCCAAGTGGTGCAGGTTAGCAAAGAACTGCACATAATAAAAAACATATATATATGTATTATAGGTTCGCAACTTACCACGGGTCGACATCAGTAAATGTGTCACGAATGGGGCTCGTTTGGCTATGACGTTCTTGAAGTCCCTGTTCTCCGAAGGCAGTTCGTATATGGCCCTCACAACGGCCCACTCGCAAGGTTCAAGCTCGAACCGATCTGCAGGAACTAAAACATTTTGGAATCAGAAACACCACCAAAATAGAAAACAACAAAGCAAATCAATAACCAGGGACTACACTCACTATACTCATGGTAATGGGTCGGCACAGTTATCTCTGGGACTGCATCCCCCTCCACTGTCTGCCAGCGACCCCTTATCCAGAACCAAGAGGACTTCCAGTTCTTAATTGAAGAAGGAGTGTCCCAGATGAAGGGGGAGTGCGAACCCCAGGGGTTAATACAGTACCACCCCCTGCACGAATCGCCCCCACTCGAGGCTCGGGGCTGAAAAAGAGTTTGAAAAACGTGGGGAGGCATATCCTCGCCAAGAGTGACCTCCTTCCACAAAAGGAAGGCCCCTGCCAGTTGGCTCCATGCATTCGGTACCAGTTGGGTCGGAGCCAGGTTGTACTGCCTAAGAATATATCGAAAAAAAGGGTGCAAGGGCAACCTCAACCCCCCTGCCAGGATGGCTTCGCTCACCGCTACACACCCCTCTCTAGGGTAACAGGCCCGCTCATCAGGGGTCGGTACAAACATTTCTATGGTTTCAGGGATCCTATACCTCTCCCTATATGTCTCCAATTCACTCGCCTCTACATTCGAAGCCCATTCGGATGCCCCCCACTTCATCCTATAATTTATAGGACCCTCCGGCATCATCGCAACACTGTGGGGTCCCCCCATCGCATCCATTATTCTGGAAGTGGGAATGGGTGGGGACATACCAACCTCTGCATATAAAGTGGCAGTCTCCTCATCTCCCAAAGAACCCCCAACACCCCTATTTCCTGAAGACGATGCCATCGTTGTTGAAAGAAAGAAGAAATCTAAGCAGTGAACTACACCTAACACTTACGATTGAAAAAGCTAGGAGAGGAGCCGGTGCTTGCAAAAAAGAACAACAACTGGACGGAGTATCGCGAAGGCAGAAAGGAAGAACCTGGAATACTTAGAAAATTTTTCTCTCGCGAAGTGAAAAGCGTGAAAATGAAGAAGAAAGCCCCTTTTATACGAAATGGAATCTTATCCCAGCCATTGGATTAGCCCTGGCTTTGATCCAAGCCTCACACCTGTCCCCGCATCAGGGACGTTGAAATGAAAAGGCGCTATCACTATTTTTTGAATCAAGGGTCATGATCAGCGCGTGCAGTGCACGCACACACGACTCGAGTCAATACGCCAGCTGTCCCCAACAATCATTATCACGCATTAAATGTTTACGTAATACGAAAAAAGTAACTGCCCTCGCCGTAATTATCTTTGCACCTTGGAAACCAGCGTCAACAACAGGCTCGCCTGCAAGGCTTCGCCTCGTCAACAACAGGCTCGCCTTCATGGCTTCGCCTCGTCAACAACAGGCTCGCCTTCATGGCTTCGCCTTCATGGCTTCGCCTCGTCAACAACAGGCTCGCCTTCATGGCTTCGCCTCGTCAACAACAGGCTCGCATTCATGGCTTCGCCTCGTCTACAACAGGCTCGCCTTCTTGGCTTCGCCTCGTCAACAACAGGCTCGCCTTCATGGCTTCGCCTCGTCAACAACAGGCTCGCCTGCAAGGCTTCGCCTCGTCAACAACAGGCTCGCCTTCATGGCTTCGCCTCGTCAACAACTGGCTCGCCTTCATGGATTCGCCTCGTCAACAACAGGCTCGCCTTCATGGCTTCGCCTCGTCAACAACTGGCTCGCCTTCATGGCTTCGCCTCGTCAACAACAGGCTCGCCTTCATGGCTTCGCCTCGTCAACAACTGGCTCGCCTTCATGGCTTCGCCTCGTCAACAACAGGCTCGCCTTCATGGCTTCGCCTCGTCAACAACTGGCTCGCCTTCATGGATTCGCCTCGTCAACAACAGGCTCGCCTTCATGGCTTCGCCTCGTCAACAACTGGCTCGCCTTCATGGCTTCGCCTCGTCAACAACAGGCTCGCCTTCATGGCTTCGCCTCGTCAACAACTGGCTCGCCTTCATGGCTTCGCCTCGTCAACAACAGGCTCGCCTTCATGGCTTCGCCTCGTCAACAACAGGCTCGCCTTCATGGCTTCGCCTCGTCAACAACAGGCTCGCCTTCATGGCTCCGCCTCTTCTACAACAGACACTTCTTCTATTGACATCACGGTCAGGCCTTCAAGTCCACGCACTATATAAATAATCATACATGGACTTCGGGGACTAGTTGTTACGGCCACCTTTCTTTTCTTTCTTTACTTCAAGTCCACGCACTATATAAATAATCATACATGGACTTCGGGGACTAGTTGTTACGGGCAATCCCAAATTGCCCCACACACACCACGTGGCCGAATCCACAGTCTGCCGCCCATCCGAACCCTCCATGTCGAACTGGTGAGGACGAACCTCCATTGATGAACCCCTTGTGACCGAACTCTTGTGCGGTACCGAACTCATGTCACGTAAACAGTACGCAGTATGGCCCTCCTATAGAAGATCTGGTGGAAAAGATCTTCTAACAAGTGGATGATGTGACAACACGCTGCAATTACGGCTGCACCCATCCCGCGTGTCAGAGTTCAAACATAGGATGTCACAGAGCATTAAATGCACTGAAGTCTATGACAAGAAGTTCAGCCGTTGAGATAAGGCCACGTGTCCACTCATCTAACGGTCCTTACTCACCCTATCTTACTATATAAGCTCACACATTGTGTCATTTGAAGGTAATGCTAAATTGACTTCTCAATACTACTTAGCAATTCTCTCTATATTTTACTGTTCTCCCCAAGGCCGACCCCCTTATACTTCTTGGAGGCTCACGTTTTAGCCTTCTCACACTCATATATTTCCACTCCAACTGACTTGATCGTCGGAGTGCGCGCGGCCGGCTCCCCCCCATCTTTGGAGAAGGCCACGTGCAACTGACGGTTTGTCCTAGTGTGCAGAAACAAAGGCTGAACCGGACGTGAGAGGCCCTGGGATCTGTTGACAACTCATAGGTGCAATTTTTGAGGTCAACACAATTCATACCCAATGTCAGAGAGTGGAAAAATATAGGTCCTAATCTTAGCGGTGGCAATGGGCTCGGCCCTTACTGACACGAGCTCGGCTCGTGCTCGTGGCTCGTTTTGCAATGAGCCGAAAATGGGTGAGCTCGGCTCGGTCCATGGGCTCGTGGCTCGGGGGCTGGGGACGAGCCGAGCTAGAGCTCACCCTTTTTTTTGTTTTTTTTTAAAAGTAAATCTAAAAAATATATATTAGTATATATACATTTTTTTTTAATTTTTTTTCCAAGCCACGAGCCAGCTCAGCTCGTGGCTCGCATTTTCGACTAGCCCACAAGCCTCATCCAAATAACGAGCCGAGCAGGTTCGGCTCGTGCTCGGGCTTGTCTTTTTTACGAGCCCGAGCCACTCGTGACTCTTTTTGCCAGCCAACGAGTCGCTCGACTCGATTGCCACTGCTGCCTAATCTTTTTTGTCTTCTTTTTCCTCTTTACGAATGAAAGAGGAGGAATGTTTGATTAGTTCTAATCAATTAAATAATTCGAATATTTTTTAATTATATTTGACATTACAAACTCGCAGTACGAAATCATGTTTAATCTGAATAGCGTATGCATATATGCTACCGTATATTTGCAATCAAATCAATACGAAATTGGAGTGAATATTCTCAACCGTTTAACAATATTATCATATGAGAAATATGAATCTGAACTACGTAAAAGTTGAATTGAATTATATCTAATTGTAACACATAATAAATTCCGCAACGTTACCCTATAATCTGGAAAATCAAGATTGTACGTTTCAACAAGAGCCTTTGATTCTTGATGGAAGAAGAAAGCAAATATAGTATGACCTTCTCCAGATGCGAAATTGGATACGTTTTGCTCATTTCTACTTTTTGACTTTAAGAAAGACTTACCATCTTCCTTCTAGGTTTATAATTATCTAATTATGATCACTTTGTATGGAAAAATGCATTATAATAATTCTTAGGAACCCATATGTGCTAGAAATATCTCAGGATTGTAGAGAATATAATGAGTGATTTTGCACGAGAGGTGTAAGGAAAATTGACCACAAGAGAATTGAGATTATGAATAAATCAACGACACTTAATTAGTTGTGTTCTAGTATGGTGTGCAAGTTCAATGTTGGCTAATCACACACACTAAGTCGAGCATCGGATAAGTAAAAAAAAAATTGATGTTGTTTGATCTTGCTAAAGTGTTACTCAAATTCAAATCTGAAGCATATGGTAAGCAATTTAACGTTAAGTCTTTTATTTGTGATTTGTTTAGGATAGTAATATGTTTCATACCTAGGTTTTGTTTTATTTTGTTCGAGGACGAACAAATGTTTTAGTTTGTGATGCTTGATAAGTGCATTTTGTACACTTATTTAAGTTATATTACTAAACTTTTATGTCGTTAAATTATTAATTTTTACTTAACTTGAGTTAATTTTCTTTTGTTTTCAGTGTTAGACCCATTTTAAAACAATTGGAAAAGAAAAAAATGATCAATTGGCCGTTGGATGAAAATTTGGAGATAATATTCTACACTTTGAAAATTGAAAGACTTGAATTGAATTAAAGGGGATACGAGTTGCACAAATAAATTTTTATCAAGGACTGAAGTATCTTGTATGGGAAGGTGAGACCTTGGTGAAAATAACACTAGTCTAATTGGCCCTTGGTATTTCAATTGAAATAAAGTTCAAGGAATTAGGTTCTTTTTTAAAAAAAACTAAAGCTGGCAGCATATTATTGGAAGAAAATAAAAGTGGACTTTGCATGGACTTGCAATTGGAATAATATTCAATCAATTTGCTAGGAATTGGACTCTTGTTGGATTAATTAAAAAGAGTTGCCTGTGTATAATGAACTTTTAACTTTTGATTTTATTTATTTTTGACATTTAAACCACGTTTTCAATTCTTAAATAATTGACAAGATTTTTTTTTTTTTTTTTTTATACAATCACATGATCACTAGTTGTATGTGATTTGTTTTATCCTCGAACGATGAAAAATAAGTTAGACATAGTGTCAATTGTCGTAGAGTCCGATAGAAAATAGAAATATATCACTATACTTTACATGATCTTTAAGATTTCATAAATCTTTGATGCATTTTTATATATCCGCATCAGTCATAAAAATAGTCGGATCACATGTAAAAATATGTTTACTTTTACTCGAGAGAGATTGTTAAACAAATCAGAAATATTGATCTTTATAATTGAATCGTGTTGTCAAATTTAGAAGTTTCAAAACTAAGGGGGATTGATATAAGGGAATTCGGGATCTTAGTACGCTTTTCATCATCATATTTTTATAAAATTTGCATTTAGTTATAACATTGTCATGATTTTAGTTGACTTAAGTCTTGCATTCATACGTATATTATTTAATTTATTAGAAAATTCACAACTTCAATGATTTCGATTAATGTTAAGTTAATTTGAATTTGAACTAATACAATTTTTATGAGAACGATACTTGGACTTAAAATTTCATTTTACTACTTGTTAACGAACTGTGCATTTGTGATATTTTGATCGAACTACAACTGATTAACAAGTACTTTGGGAAAAACAAGTGATTTTTTATTTTTATTTTAAATGGTGAATGGTTTAGTTTAATTTCAAGTGATTTTTAACTATTGAAATCTAAATCGAACAATTTTTCAAACGATTTAGTTCGTTTTGAAATGGTTGAACCCTTAAACCACGTGGAACCAACCAATGGGTTAAAAATAGCACTTTCGATTCGATTTGAGAAGTTGACTTTTTCTGTTCACCCCTAAATTCATCACTTATTGCTCCTCAAATTATGAAAATCATTTAGTTGATAGTCATATTGTAACTAATTCTACACATTGTGACAATGTTCTTAGGCCCTGTTTGATTGCACAAATTTGTCATAGCATTAGAAAAAAAAAATTCTATCATTTTACTATTCACTTGTTTGATTGCACAAATTTTTCAGGGCAAATTTTTTCCAAATTTTCCAAGGTACAAGTTGTTGATGCACAAAAGTTGGAAAATATTTTTTCACCAATTTTGATGGAAAAATATTTTTCAACTTTTTGACCGAATTATATATATATATATAGCAATTGAAACACATTCCAAAGTCAATGATAAAAAAATTTATCTATTTTATTGACAATTTGCGTAAAAAACAAAGTCAAAAGAAAATTTTGTCAGGTGAAAAATTATATCAATCAAATACCTTTACTTTTCAAACAAATTCCAGGCAAATCACTTTCTTATCAAACATTTTATTTGTCATCTATTTTTTATCTTTCTATCAAACGGACCCTTGGACTAAAAGGTTAGAGCAAATGATTTTTTTCTTCTTTTAACACTTTTATGATGCGGTGTATTTGTAAATTGACTTGTCAGGTATAAATGCAATTAAGTAATTTTCGTTAATTTAATGAGTAATTGTGATGGATTTGTGAAATTTTAAATCAAATTAATGTCCATTAATTCATTCAAGTAAAGTATCATCAATTTTTCAACTGATCAACATCAATTTTAATCACATATTTCATAAGTTCTACATAAGGATGACAATTTAATTTGTCTCGTCCCTAATGGGACCCAAAAAACCTGCTCCGACAGGTTGACTGGACAAGGCGGGATGTAAGGGGTCGTCCCGTGACGGGTTGCAAGGCGGTGTGAGGATGCCCCGCCCCGTGAAAAAAAAATAATTAAAAAATAATTTTAATAAATTGTTAGTTTTAAAATATTGTTGAATGTATTTACAATTTTATAACATGTTTATAATTCAACAATTATATTATACAATTGTCAATTTAAAATTTTAAATAACTAACAATTGTTTATATTATTTATACATTCGGTCATTCAATCTTTTTATTATAATTAAATTATATAATCTGAATTTACGAATTATGATAGTTAAATAAATATTTTTTACTTATAAAAGATTTATACCAATTAATCAAAGTATGTTAATATCTTGATCGAAAAAAATATAAAATATATGGAATGACCTGTAGATTTTGGGTTAAGGGTTGAACTTTAAAATTCAAATAATAACATAACTCAAATTTTTGAAAATGAAAAAAAAAAATAATAATAATAATTAAACGGGGCAAATTATTTCCCCGTCCCACCCCATCCCATCTAAGACGGGGTGGGGCGAAGTTGGAGAGAGGTGGGGCTGAGGCAGGATGGAGGTGTTCCGTCCCATTGCCATCCCTAGTTCTACAACTTTATCAAAATTTCACCACACATTCATCAACTTAAACGTGCTAAAACTTTATCAAAAGTTTCGTCAAACAACCTCAAAGATAAATTAAAATTTAGTAGCGCAATTGAAAATTCAATAATCATTGATGAAATTATCCATTATTTATTCAAACCAACAAGTTCATTAATTCATCTCCTTTCCTTTTATTAAATTTTTTTAGCTTCATTAGTTTCAGCTCTAAATTCTACTATTCCAAAACATTATCACAAAGATAGACACGGTAAATGTTTATGAATAACTTTTGTACTAGTTGAATACTTGTACTCTTCTCAAAGTAACTAGTAAAGAACCAATGAAATTCACATAATTTTATAGTATTGGCGTGTTTTATAAAAAATTTCGACGATAATCAAAATTTCTTATGATAAATATCTCACTTCCAAAAATCATGATAGAGAACTATTGGGTTTTGCCTATTATCAAGAAAACAATTGGAAACAACAATGTTGATCTATGACTCATTCAACTTTTTTTCGTTTTTTCATACACAGGTCTATTTAATGAAAGAAAAAATCAAAATGGCCAAACGTCCTTTTCAATAGATTCACGAGTGTTATGCGCTTATTTATTACTTATTTCTATTTATTTATAGTTTAAATTGTTTATAAATACTTTCCAGACGAGGCTAATAAAGTATATATATTAACCACTTCATTTTGCAATAGGATTTGGTGAAAAACTTTGGAAAATGATTATCCTTAATGCTTCAGTTACTTTGACAACCTACTATGGAATTCGAAGTGTATTGAAAATCTCAGGTGGTCGGTAGAAAAGAAATTTCACGGCTAGAGATACTATGCGTGTGACTTCATAAATTTCATGAACCTAACTAACCTACCCGATCAAAGATTTTACGTACCTAACAGTGAAATCCTGCAAATAAAGCAAAAACGACTCTCACAGAAAGTACATAATTTTAATACCGACTTACATTATGAGATTTGCATTCGGGTTATAAATTGCACACTTTAGTTGTACTAAAGCTAATGTAGGACATGCTAACACGACTTAGCATGATATAACTTCGGTGTTATCTCATAATCACGGCTCCTGATTCTATTTTTGTGCTTGGAGTTCGTTTCAACTCTAGATTCCAAACTTCACCAAAGACTTAAAAATCGACAACTATTCATTTTCTACCATAAAACCAAGGAAGAAAAAAGAATTTTCTACCAAACTAGCATTGACCCGTGAAGTTTTTGTTACTCCCAAAGTCAAGTATTCTTCTCGATGAAAACGATCACTCCCACCATGTCTTGTTGTGAATAAAGTTTGTCATGTCAACCGTTCTCACCCAAAAAATAAGTCAATTACTCCCAATGTCATATGGAAAATCCTCTACCAGAATACAAACAATGCCGCCTTCGTTTACTTTTATATATTTTTTAAGAAAATACCTTTATTCTTTATTTCTTTTATTGAATTGAGGGTCACCACTCTTTTTCTCCCGTAAGAAAGTCAACTTAAAATAAGGCTGTTGGTTCAATTATACGACAGTTATAATTAATTGTGAGCTTATGCTAGGAATTACCCTATTTCCTCTATATGGAAGAAAAAAATTAAGGAACCCGTAGACATTGGCAAAATAACAATTATTGTTAACCAAGGAAAATGATTCACGGTAAAGATAAGATAATATTTTGAGCACTGGTTTTGTCGGTAAAAAAATCCAATGGATTCAAGTAGAGTTTTCTAGAACGTATCAAAAAATTGACTCATTTCGAAAATCAAATTAATGATGGTGGATATTGAACATGATTGAATAATTTTCTAAAAATATTTTATAGTTTGTAGAGAAAGCTAACTTCAGTAATTCCGGCCGGTTAGGTATAAGAAGGTTTGGTACTTGGTTTGATTATTCTTACCCCAAATAGAAATATTAAAAAAAAATAATAGTAGTTTAGATTATTTCAACACCAATCAATTGTTATTTCTTAATGCTTCACAACCCAGGAAAAAAAATTAATTTTTGCTTGTGAGAATTTTCTTTTTAAGCTTTTTTTGGATATGTTATTTCTTAATGCTTATGAAACAATAACAAATAAATTTCAATGTATTAAAGTTTGAATCCACTTATACACATGGCGTCTCTTCATTTATTATTGTGATATTTATTTGCTCTTAATTATTGATAAGTCAAAGTAAATGAAGAAAATCTCTTGATGGAAATAAATCGCTACCATAGGCTTTCAATTGTTTCAAAAGTCAAAATTCCTTTTGGAACATTCCCCCCACCCCACCACCCCATAAAACGACACCACAAAACAACCTCCACCCAACATTTCCTTCAATGCAACAGTCAAGTTCTTCCTCTTCCACCCCCCTTTTCTCTATTCAACAAAATGTTGGGAAAGAAGCTTGGTTCAATGAAGAAACTAGCCAAGAAGGTTGAGGTCATTGGCAATGCCAACCGCCATCTATCACAAAAGTACGAGTGTTTGCTCAGGGACGATGAAGGAGGAGCCTCCCCGACCGCCGCCACCACACCCACAGGTACTTTTGCAGTGTATGTAGGCGAGGATCGTCAAAAATTCGTGGTCCCAACAGCTTACCTTTCCCACCCTCTGTTCAAGATATTGCTAGAGAAGGCCTACAATGAGTTTGGATTTCAGCAAAGCAATGGCCTGGTTATACCCTGCAGTGTCACTGTATTTCAAGAAGTGATAAGGGCAGCTGAATGCTGCAATGGAAATTTTGATTTTGGAGACTGGGTAGAGGAGTTTATTTAGGTAACACAATATATATGAGCCTGTAAAATGCATTCAGTTCATCAAATAGGTTCAGCAGATTGTTTAAGACAATGCCAAGTTTTAGCAAAACTTGAGAATTATGATGTAGTTATTCAGTTAATCAACTTTAAACAGTAGCAATGCACAAGAAATTCAGCAGCTGTAACCAGTAATGGTCGTCCAACTTTGTTCTGCATCTTTTATTCTAAGCTCTTCTTTTTTCTTAGCTACATT
Organism: Osmanthus fragrans; assembly: GCA_019395295.1. Lineage (NCBI taxonomy): Eukaryota > Viridiplantae > Streptophyta > Magnoliopsida > Lamiales > Oleaceae > Osmanthus > Osmanthus fragrans. The sequence continues at coordinate 4,682,846 of CM033343.1, forward strand.
CGACAGCAAAATGAAAGTTATAATAATTTTTGCTGCATTTTGAGGCCTGCTAGAATGAGCGACCATCAAAGTTAGTGCCAGTCCCTCTGTGAGATCTTCGTCAACTTGCCAATGCAAGTTTTCACTACAATGCAGATAAAGAAACGAGTTTTCCGCACACCTCTCTTGTATACAGAAAAGGCCCCCTAAAAATCTTTTATAATGTAGCTACATTATATTGATCTCATACAGCCATGAAATGCCCAATATATAAGCTCAATATAGGTCAATCTGAAGTAGAGGAAACAATTGTATCCACATAGTCTAGCTAGTTTCAAATAGATCAGGATCACTGACTAAAATGTAGAGTCGGTGGATGTTTTTATTTTAGATCTAACCAACCTGATGAATTGCTCATATGGGAAGTCAGTATTTGGCTTAATACACAAACCTGAGAACACATTCTGAAGCCATCAGTTTTTTGAATACTTATTACGTGTCTTAACGACAAGCCAGACAAGAATGAGCTGATAGAAAATGGATCATAATTATGAATTGGAGAAGTCCAAGCTCCAATTAACACATCTATGGCCTAGGAAATATAAAGACGTGCCATTTTCAGTTGATATTGACTTACCTTCTTCCAGAGCTCCAAATGCGATGCTTCAATACATGCAGACGAGCTAATGAAGTCGGGCCTAATCACCGCCCTTGCATTGTACACACAATTTTATTATGACACCCACAGAAGAATCCTAGAATGATTCACTTCTTCCTTCCATAGACATCAGTTCGTTCAATTGTTGTCACCAACATTGTTGCTTCCATTCAAAAGAATTCTTTTCATTTCATCCACAAATTCATGCATTTGCTGCCTTGAGTGTAATGGGGAAGGATACACACATGCACAGTCCAATTCCCCATCTCTTATAGTGTCAAATATAGCTAAGGATGGGCCTACACCATGAACTGAGGCACATCCCATGAAGTCTTCTAGCCCCATTCCTTGACGCTCTTTATTTGAATGGTTGATCACAGGGTCCTCAAAGACAGATATCAGTGAAGTTCTTAGTGATCCTGATGGTGTTAAACCTGGGTTCTCTATTGCTTTGCACATCAAAAAGTTAATATCGGCCATATCTGAAAAATGCTTCTTGTTGTTCTTGGCATTAGCAAAGGAATTGTAGGTTCGTTTTGCCAGCTCCCATAAATTATCCACACCCCTGACATCATGGGTGTTCAAGATTGCAGAATGATAAAATCCTGAAAAATTTAGAACATTTCGTGTCAGAGGCACGAAAGAAAGAACGAAGAGCAGAAAATGGTTTACGTTTGCAATCAAAGTCAATAGCAGATAATTTTACCAGTAATCCTGCAAAATTTGGAACATTACGTTATTTACCCAACTTTTTGCATACAAATTCAAGCGCAAATAATTTTATCTTCAATTCAAATTTTGCTAGATTTTATCTTGTATTTAGAGCTTGCTTGGCTAACCTTGAAAAAAAAGGTAAGAGTTATTTTTAAGTTTTTGTCATGTTTCAATAACTTACTTTTAAATAAAAAAGTTGTTTTCCTTACCTTACTGTTTGTCGAAACAGTGACTTGCGTATTTCTCACTTTCACCAATAAAAAGAATAGTTAGTTTTTATATTTACTCATTTTTGGTTATGAACTCCAATGCAGTCTAATATAACAGGAAAGAAAACCAAGAACATTCGAATCTAAAATGTGCCTGAAAGATTAACACAGTGATTGCTTGTGGTTCTACTTGAGTTGTATTTCCTTATGTCTCACAAGTCTGTAAATATAGGATAGCTTACCAATATGATGGCTGTTAAGAACTGGTTCGAGATTGGAGCGGCAGTCGGTCAGCGTGACAATGGCATATTTTTCCCACTGATCATGAGGAAGGCCTTTCGAGGAATGAGCAGCAATTATTGCAGAAGACGCTAAGAGCCCACACAATTTTATATCTCTTGACATGCAACCCTGTAAAATTAATAATTCAAATCTATAGAACAGATGGTTAGGACAGCATCAATTGTATAGAACCTAAAAAACCAAAAACATATGAGACCCTTGACCATTTTTTTCTTTATGCCTTCACAATTCAACTGCGAAATACAATTTGTTTCACCTCCACCTCCAGTGAAGTCCTTGTTACCTCCACGTGGAGGCCTAGGATTAATAGGCGAGTGGAGGTGGGGGCCTAGGCTCGGAATTAGGATCACCCCCACTTATAGTCACCCGAGTTGAACCAAGCCTAAGTCCTAATAGATTAAGTCGTAAGCCTCACATAGATGACAGCCTTGGATTTGAGGGACTATTGTTATGCCTCCACCTCTAGTGAAATCCTCCTAACCTCCACAAGGAGGCTACATGGAGGCTTAGGATAGATAGGCTAGCAGGGATGGAGGCCTAGCTCAGGGATAGGATCACCCCCATGAACCGAGGAGCAAAGAGTGGAGGCCTAGGTTAGGTTTGGAGACAACATCCCGTGGCTCATACATCAGAGGCAGAGCCAGGCCCAAAGCCTCACCCGGGCATCGAAGACTCAGGGCAAGCCTTCGAGTGCTAGACATCAAGGACCCAAGGCATACACCCTCGCGCTTTGCTAAGTCAGATGCCTTGATGGAAGCTTGAAAGCCCAAGCTAAGGGCCTTGGCACTAGTACTACCCAAGGCACAAGAAGCCCCCATGAGGCCTTGGGAGAAGGCATTCATGTTGACAAACATGGGGAAGTGAGCCAAAGATACTTTGCTACAATTTCTAGTGGCTAAACGTATTTAGCCTACGTTTGATCCCCATTAAATTAAATTTCATTACATTCCATTTTTCTCTCTCCTATTTTCAACCACACAATCTTTCATAAAATAATATTATACGTAAATCGAAAACTTTTTTCAAAAAAAACACTATTACTCTCATTTTCGTTCCAAAAAATGGGGGCCAAACGGGGGCTTATGTTGTTTCCCAGTAAGGAAGGTGTCAGGCCATGATGTCACATGTCATGCCACTCCAATAAAGAAAAATGAATGATTGGGTGAGACAAAACACGATAGAGTAATTCTGACACGTAACAATTACCATTTTAGGCAAAATCACGAGGTGCAAGTGGATGTCTCATCAATGGCCCACTTCAGGGAAGTGATTGTAACAGGTCGGTCACCCACTCCTTCGAAATGAATGTCTGGGAAAAATCTTGCCCAGAGAAGTTGAAAGGCTTCTTGCGCCTTGCACTATATAAATACCCCCAAACTAAACCAAGTATGTTAAGTCATAAACCTAGTCAAAACACTCAGTTTATCTATCCACACAACATTCTATATTCTCGCTTGATCATCAAGGTACAAACAATCGTTGCACCGATTTGGCATAACGATCTTGCATTCTAACGAGTGCCCCTAGTGTGCATGCCATATACAGGTGGATGGAGAGTTTGCGAGGTCTATTGACAACAGGATTATTAGGTCCTTTTTACCCAAGCGAACACATAATACAAAGATCATAAACATAAGTAAAGAGAACATGGAGAATTTTCGTCCAAAGATCAAAGGTTAAGTCGAAGTCTAATCCCCGTTGAGCATCCATGAAAGGATAATGTTCAAGCACTAAGCATCAACCTAAAACAGTAAGCGTCCTTTTGATAGAAAGATGGAAAATGGGTGGCAAATAAAATATTTGGCAGGGAAGTGATTTGCCTGGAATTTGTTTGAGAGGAAAGGTGTTTGATTGGTATAATTTTTTACCTGAAAAATTTTTCGTTTGGCTTTGTTTTTTAAGCAAATTGTCAATTAAATGGATGTATTTTTTTACCATTGACTTTGGAATGTGTTCCAATTGCTAAAAAAAAAAAAAAAATATTTGGTCAAAAAGTTGGAAAATATTTTTCCACCAAAATAGTGGAAAAATATTTTCCAACTTTTGTGCATCAACAACTTGTACCTAGCAAACATTTTTCATGGCAAATAAAACGTATCAAACAGCCAAAAGTAGGAATTTTCCTAGTTCCATGGCAAATAAATGGTATCAAACACAGCCTAATAGAAGTTTACAGGATACAACCTTAAAACAAGAACCACATAAATGTAGAAACTTCACTAAAAAATCCGTTACCACACAAGGTGGTTGTTCACCAACTATCATTGAAAATCTTATCTCCTTCAAACATATAAAAACACTTAGTTTTCATTCCACAAAGTACTCAAAACAAAAGAAGAAGAAGAAGAAATGTCGAACAGTTGAACCAACAAAGAGAAAGAGAAGACAAAGAAATCGCCGTCTAAAGAGAGAGAGAATTGAAATATTATTCTCTCTCTAGCCACTATTTAAATTGACAACAATATTTAAAGCAATATTCTAGCACATATTTAAAACAATATTTAAAAGGTCAACCAGATTTGAGGTCAATACAATTTACACATATTCTAGCATTTTTATTTAAGCGGATATAGATTTTTCTTTATTATTTTTATCCATGTCAAGGATTCATTTTGGTTCAAACAAAATAATCAATATGGTTTTAGTTTAGGGTTTGGTGACCGAATGAAATCCACAATGGAACTATAATATTGAAGTGCTAGACTAATTTTTTTGTAAAAAAGGCCATTCTTCTAAAAGAAGTCCTCTCCGCCTCTAATTTCCATCTGATTCATTATAAAATAAAGCTCCAAATTTGTTAAATCTAGCATTGTTTTGCTGCTGCCGATTATCCAAAATCACAATATGACCACCATAATGTCACTACTGCCAAACCATCATCATCAATGCCAAGCATGCATACATGTGTAATATACATACATGCGTAGTGATGTCAATAAGCCGACCTGAGCTAGTCCGCGAGCAGAAACTCAAAGCTCGGGCTCAGCTCGAGTAAAAATGGTTCGGAAATTTTTGCCCGAGTCAACTCGAGCATTAGCCAGCCGAGCCAGCTCGGGCTTTTTGGGTAAGAGCTACTGGCCGACGAGCCAAAACTTGATTGCACACTCCTGTGATACATTTCCTTTAAAATAAATAGAGGCACAATCCTTTCGCAAAGAAGTACCACCTTAAGTATGTTCTTATTCTTTCCTTTCTACCATCCATGTTTTGCAGTGGAGACGGGTGTTCTTAATTGTGACAACATAAGTTAGTAAGCAATATCTCTTCATTCTATTGCTCTTCAGGGTTTTTTTTCGAGGGAGTGGGGATTGGACTAGGAATGTAATTCGAACTGTCAAACCAAAAACTGCGGTGAACCGAACCGAATGGGCCAAAAAAATCGAATCGATGGCGCAATGGGGTGGATATGGTATTTGATTTTAATGAACCAGTTCAGGGCGGGGTGGGTATGGTATTTACACTGTCGCCCCATCCCAAACCGATGAACCATTAAAAAAATTAATTGGACAATTAATTGGGCTTTTCATTATGCTTTCAATTATTATGTCCAGTCAAAAATTCATTTCTAGTCCAGAGCCACCTAAATTCAACTAACGTTACTAAACTCATTCATCCAGGTTATTGTTTAGTATTGTTATGTTGATAATATTGTTCGTTAAATTCGAATTTTGCATTTAGGGATTGGATATTGTTTATTAAATTGGCGTTTTAGTTTTCATAAATTATTTTTTTCAAGTTGACGACTGGTGCTATAAAAAAATAATTTATTTTCGTGGTTATGGTGCGGTTATGATATAGCAAAAAATTCGTAGTTCGGTGATGGTTGACCGAACCGACCCCCAACCGAACCGTTGTCATCCCTAGGTTGGACGGGATCTGTAGCAAGAAACAACTTCCATCATCCAAAAGAACAAGGATAAGCCTAAGCATATGCACCAATTCGGTGATGGTTTTGACCGAACCGACCCCGAGCCGAACCGTTGTCATTAGGGGTGGGCGTGGGTTGGGTTGGGTCGGTTTTTTTTCCAACCCAAACCCAACCCAACTTGGTCGGTTTGATAAAAAATCAACCCAACCCAACCCAGTTATTGATTTAAACCCAACCCAACCCAACCCGATCAAAATCGGGTTGGGTTGGGTTGGGTTGGTCGGGTTGGGCTTCGGCCCAATCAAAGTTAGATTCGATTTATTTGTTAAATTTGGATAATTTTTTGGAATTTGAAATTACTTGAAAATTTACGCTTTTTAAACACACATATAAGGAATTCTTTCTAAAAATAATGTATAAATAAGTTTAAAATTTAAGAAGCATTTTCTTTTTTACAATTTTTTGAAATTCAATCACTTCATTATCATGTCTTTAATTTTTATTTTAACGTCAAATGACATTCATTTTAAATAGTGTTCATGTGAATCGGTTTATGTGAAGAAAATTGACATTTATATATTATAAATCATTATCTTATCTTTACTATTATGTCTATTTAATTTATTTTTTTCATCTTAGATATTAATTTTTTGAATTCATCGGGTTGGGTTGGGTCGGGTTGGGTTTTAATTCATAACCCATGACCCAACCCAACCCAACTTTAAATTCAATTTTTCAACCCAACCCAACCCAATTGAACTTAAAAAACCAACCCAAACCGATCGGTTTGGGTTGGGTTGGTCGGGTTGATCGGGTTGGTCGGGTTTTTGCCCACCCCTAGTTGTCATCCCTAGGTTGGACGAGATCTGTAGCAAGAAACAACTTCCATCGTCCAAAAGAACAAGGATAAGCCTAAGCATATGCATAAAACAAGTACTGAATGACAAACGACTAGCCGACAGTTGGATAGAAGTGTGTAAACAGCAAAACAACTTGTGCAATGCAGGATAATTACACAAGGATACATCAAGAGTATAACAGCCATTTCTGTATAGACTATCAATCATTGTTCATTCGCAACAAAATATTTTATTTGTGTGTCGGTTAAAAAAACACATGCTTTTGGGGAGAGAGATACTATTTCATCAATTGAGTCACTGACATCTAACATTACTATAAAGACAGAACTAATAGCAAGCATTCTTAACTTTCAAAGCAAAACAGTGATCAAAATCAATTCATAAACTGTAATACAATGATTTTGCATTCCTTTTTTAGGGTCCATTTGGCATGGCTTCTGAGAAGCCCAAAAAAAACTTTTGAGATCTAAAAGCTGTTTTTGGACCCGTTTGGCTAATTTTATGAAAGTTCATCTTCTAATTAGACAAGCTTTTAAAAAAAGTTGGTCCAAAGTGACTTACTCAAAAAACACTTATGGAATAGGAATAGGAAGCTCTTTTAGAAATTAGTTTTCAAACAAAAATTAAGTTAGCTTTCCCATAATGCTCTTCCACAGGAGGCAAAAGCAAAAACTCGTGCCAAATGGGCCCTTAATTGACTTGGACGAAACCACAACAGACAAAAGTCTACTATGTTGACATTGAGATAAATTCTACTCATATTACTACAAGAGACTTAAAAAGCCAGTATAATATGCCTTTGTTTGGCCCCATTTTCCTATCATATATTTTTTTCTTTTTCTACTTTCAACCACACAATCTTCTATAAAATAATACTACACGTAAATCGAAAACTTTTCTTTCTTTTTCAACTACACGTTCCACAAAAAAAAACACTATTCCAAATACTACTTTTGAAAAAAAAAAAAAAAGGGGGGGGGGGGGGGGGGGGGGGGGGGGGGGGGGGGGGGGCTCAAACAAGGGCATAAATTCAATCAACATTCAATTCAAATTAACAGCTAGCAAATTTCGCTTAAAAATGCATCACTTACAGATAGAATCCGATCAGTGTCTTCCAAAGTCAACTGCAGCCTCACAACTTGTGACATCCTAGGCGACTCAGTATCCTTAAAACTTAGATTGGCAAACCTTAAACTATTCAAAGAATATCCCAACACGTCGACTCCACGAGCCCATAAGGGCTTATTAGCCTTCCCACTAGGAATGTAATCCTCAATTCCCAAATTAACCTCCATTTCTTTTCCTAAATCCGATGAATCCAACCCCTCCTCGCCAATCAATCCCAATAGCTCCCGTAACAATGCCAACGCTGATGTCCTATCACATGCTGAAGTGTGCAACCTGAGGGCCACAACCCAATTGTCATTTTCCAAAGTGTACACGCTGACAAAGAAAAGATCGATGTCCAATGAAGGGTCATGATTCTTCCACGCATTCTTGTTCAGCTCGTGTTCGAGGATACGGTGAAAGGGAGAAGTGGAGGTGGGAATGGGATTGCCATTGTCAAGGGTTTGGAGAATCTGGGACGTCGACTGGAGATCGAATGGTTGGATTTGGAGTTGGGGAATTGGGGGTGTAATGTATGAATAAGAATTAGAAGTAGGGTTAAAATGGAGTTGGGAATTGAGAATCGGATGGGAAATTTGAAGTTTATGGAGGGCATTTCGGAGAAGTGTGATATCCAGATGTTTCGACACGAGGAGGGCCAGTACAGTTATACCAGTGCCACCAGGCACCGCCTTGCACCAGCTAAGCTCGGTACCTCCAACAGGGCGGCGCTTGGCCTCGACTGGCGGCGCGTTGGACATGGTTCTGTAAAGTAATGTGCAGTTGTATTGTTCTGGAATTTTATGCTATCACGGTTTGTAACGGATAGATAAGCTGAAAATTATTTTCTTCAGTATTCTTTTGGCTGACCCGTGGAAAATAGTAAATTACAATTTACACCCTAAATTAGTAAATTGTTTTCAATTATAGCCTCTTTATATGTACTAATGTACTATTCCCCTTTTAAAGTTATCTGTTCACTTTACATCCTAAGTTGTCTTCCATCTAGCCCTTTATTGGTTCTATTCTTCTTTTCTTCAAATTATTTGTGCTAGTGGCAGGGGTCAGCACATTTATCCCGTTAAATATTTACTTATTTAAAATTGAATTGTGATGCGTACCCACGTAGAAATTGAAACTATAAAATTTACAATGAGATTGAATCAAACCCAAGAAAGTTAAGAAATCAAAGTTTTGGATTTGACCCAAAAATAATTAACCAAACAACCAACAATCGCCGACGATATGTTGACCTCTTGATCACAAGATTTGTAAATCTCACCTGAAAATTTGAACGCTACAAGAAATAATCTTCATAAGTTCGGTAATTTGCTTAATGAAAAATAAAGGAGTTGAAAGCAACTCGATTAATATTTTCAAATTGGTTAATTTGCAATATATATATATATATATATAATGATTCCTATTTATAGGAAACACATAAAACCCTAATCTACACGAATTTAAACTCTAAAGAATACAAAAGTTATCATAAAAAAAGAGTTTGAACTAAAATAAAAGATTTTACAGACATTTGAAAAATCACGCCTCGAATTTACTTTATGCGGTCACATAATTATATGACTTGCGGTAGCATAAAACAAACGTTCAGCCTCCATTTTGGTTTGGTAATAATCTATGTGGTCGCATGCCGTTTATGTTATGTAGTCGCAACTTTAAATTTTACACCTCTTTTTCCTTGTACAGAATTTCTTGACGATTCCAAATTATACTCATGAGCGAAAATTCGATACCTGAGCTGAAAGTTATGCTCATTTTATCCACAATGCTCTTTTTTCATATATTTCAAACCATGAATTCAACGCACCAAACTTGATCACACTTTCATGTCCATGTTGTAAGTTGTTAATTGGCTTGTTGCATTTGAAATCTTTGCTTTCGCATCTCGGACAACTCATTACATGGTCACATTGATCCTCTATAACCCTTGATCTTGTCTTTGGTTTCCATTCAAGTTGAGTTGGATCTTTGTAAGTTTGTTGTCTTTCTCGAATCACATCATCAATCTATTTCAATTGAATATTTTATAATGTGAAATTTCATAAACTCGAGAGCAATATATTTTTGTGCCCAAAAAAAGAAGAAGAAGATGCATTCAGCTTATATATAAAAGTATACCTTGACTTTGTCAGCATGCTAACAAATCAAAGAAGGTGATGACAAAGAATAAATCTAAAGTTAAAAAGTTAAATTGAAATATGTTCCAATATTTATTTCTTACAAGTAAAAGAAGTAACTTGTTTTGACATTAAAAACGAATTACTTTCAAAATAACTTAGTAATTTTCAATTTTGAATAACTAAGGAAATTGTTTATTAAAAATTACTTATTTACTTTTAGGTAATCTATTTATACAGCCAAACATGCACCCTTATTTTTAATATTATATTTATTATTAAGAATAACCCTTATTAATTTGTTATTTTTAACTCGAAATCTCTTCATAGACCAAATTTCTTTTAGCCTTGGCATCTAAGCCCCTATATGAATTAACTTAAAAAGTTAATAAAAAATTAAGTCAAGCCAACGATTAATTTTAATTACATTTCATGGAATTTACAGCTTCTATTATTTTTTTTATCACATATTTTATCAACTTTTATTAAAATTTACTAAACCAAACAAGGGCTAAGACTTATAAGGCCAAACTTTAATATTGGTATAAATCACAATAGTCCACCGTTCAATTTAACTTAATAATACATTAATCTTATTTCTCCAAATAAAATAAACCCTAAACTTCCTTTAGAATGCATTGGATTCAAATCCAATACATCACAAGAAATTTGTTGAAGAAATGACATTTTAGGTTTAACAATACAACACAGACTTAATACATAGTCCAGAATAACAAGTATCCATCAACCAATCAGGCAATCAAACTAGCATCAATCAAAACCCTCTTCATATGATCAACCAGTTCATTGATCTGCTCCCTTGAATGCAATGGTGATGGATAAACACAGAGACAATCCAATTCACCACCTCGTACCGTGTCAAAAATGGCAATGGAAGGTCCAACTCCATGGATAGAAGCACATCCCATGTAGTCCTCTACGCCAAGCTCTTTCTGCATTTCATTAGAACTGTCCAACACGGGATCCTCAAATACAGAGATGAATGAAGTTCTAAGTGATGATGATGCAGTTAATCCAGGATTTTCAATGGCTTTGTTCATCAGGAAGTTTAGATCAGCCATGTCTGAAAAATGTTTGTTGCATTTCTTGTAATCTGCAAAGGCCATGTAACTCCTTTTCGCCAAATCCCACAGGTTTTCAGTTCCTTTGACAGTGTGTATGTTGAGGATTGCAGAGTGGTAGAATCCTGAAACACAATGTATCATTAATCTAAGCATCGTCGCGCTAAAAATTGGTAGTATTACCTAAATAACGTAGGATCATGCTACACTTACTTACACTCTCTTACTAACTCCTTTACTTACCACTCACAATAGGGGGTGAGGACCACATTGTCGGATTATTTTATTCACGCGGGTCCCATAATGCAATGTGAGTAGTAAATAATGCGTGTAGTAATCCATTTTGTACATTTAGTTTAATCCAACAATGTATAGTGTCAAATGAGATCATCTAAAAGTTTTATTTAAATTTGGTCGGTAAACACTCCCATTCATGTGCAGATGGGATTCAATTATTTTCATCAAAGGTGCTCAGTTTGACTCTCGTCGTGTCTCCGAGCCTAGGCAGTGAAAAGGGTTTTCTTACCAAAATGTTGACTAGAAAGAGGTGGTTCAAGAATAGAGCGGCAATCTGTAAGAGTCACCACTCCATATTTCTTCTTTGTCTGATCAGGATTGCCTTTAGAAGAATGCGCCGCGATTAATCCGGCAGCTGCTAGAGCTCCACACAGTTTAATGCCTCTAGATTTGCAACCCTGAATAGATTTACAAGTTGAAGTCTTCTTAAAAGGAATAATATTGTTATAGTAAACCTAAATACTGGATTAAACAAAGACTTACGACAAGAATTCTGTCCGTGTGCTGTGTGTTCATTTGTAATCTCACAACCTCGGAACATCTGGGCCACTTCACATTCTTAAACTTCAAATTTGTAAGTCTCAACGAATTCACAGAATATCCCAACATGTCCATGCCATGAACCCAGAATGTTTTCTTTGCCAACCCACTTGGAATGAGATCCTCAATTCCCAAATTACCCTCCTTATCATTCTCTATTCCCTTCTGCACCTCGCCTTTCTCACCGTCACCGTCCTTCGCCAGTTCCATCAGCTCCCTGAGCAAAGACACTGCCGTGGTCCGGTCGCATATCACCGTGTGAAACCGAAGCACGATAACACATTTTGCATCAGGCAATGTGTATACACTAGCAAACATTACATCGATGCCATTGGATGGGAAGGAGTTGGGATCAGACCATTTGTTGCTGTTCAGTTCATGCTCCAAAAGTAAATGAAATGGAGAAAGGTTATTAGAGTTTCCTTTGTCGTTCAGGTTTTTAAGGAGCTCTAAGGTTGATGGCGGATCGAAAAATTTGATTTTGATAGGCGGAGCAACATCGGAGCTGAGGAATGAGAACTCTTTCGTTGAGGTGTTATAGTGAAGTTTGGATCCGAGGAGAGGATGGCTACTTTGGAGCTTAGCAAGTACGTTGTGTAGAACCGAGATTACGAACGGTGGTTTAGCCATTTGCAGCCCCAGCACCGTGACTCCAGTGCCACAAGTCACCGCGCGACACCAACTGTGTTCAGTTCTACCCAGTACTCGAGATTCAGGCTGATAAACTTTAGTCTTCTGATCTGTAGTCCTAGCCATCTCGTACTCGACGGTTGGGAGGACGGATGTGTATTAAAAAACAATATATGTTACTTAGGATAAATTGAAAGCATGCATGCATTGGCCAATCGGGTGATACATATAAAGGAATTGGGAATGGACCCCAGTGTGAGAGAATGTAATTAGTGTTTAGGACCTTGCTACATCACCATGTTGGATGACCTGATGGTTCATTCGGATCCATCCGTGGGGGGCAAAAATATTAAATTTAATGAGGTAGGACCCGATTCCCATGTGAGGGGAGTGGTGGAGTCGGGTCATTGATCCAAAGTATCAACCAAAGTGTTGAAATAGTTTAATCCAAGTGTTTAAAATGGTATAATTTATGCCAACTACTATCCAAAATTTTCTATTCACCCAACGAACTATTGACATATCATTTTAAAATAATATATTACTTGTGCTTACAATTAGGTGACACTTTAATATAAAATGATGTGTCAATCGTAAATTGATGGACATCAAATTTTGAACAGTAGATCTCAACTAATGTTGAAGAATGTTCGTGCCTTGAGTAAATTGAAGAAACCCAAGAGTACATTTCAAAACAGTCACGTAACATGGATATCACCCATATTTTAGGTATGGAGCCGAAAAGATATTAAATGCCATTAAATTGTGGGTTTGAATGTTTGCACCAGAAAGCTGATACTCGAATCCCTTTTTTCTCCGGTGTGGCCCTATCCCTACTTTGCCTGTGTATATTAACTGCGACTGAGAAGCAGATTTTCAATTCACTTTAACATGATGCAGTGAATGACTTATTCATAGTGTGCGTGTGTGTGTTGCCGGTTTAAACGCAGTGAATGACTTATTTATTTTGTCTATAAAAGTTTATAAATTCAAACATTAATCTCAACTGTACGTTCATAATAACTGCTCATTATCGACTGCCTCTCTGGTTTTAAAACATATTCATATCTGAGAAGTATTTATAAACGGTTTAAGTTATAAATAAATAAAAATAAATGGTAAATAAATCGATAATACTTGCGAGTGTCTCAAAAAAATGTGGATAAAAAGTTTTACGGCCGATTACTTGCACATAAAATTACAACGTTTAAGTTTGGGATGACAAGTACTTCTATCCAACTTTTGAAACTCAAAAGCATGTTTGAGAATTGTTTTAACTTATAAATATATAAAAATATGCGGTGGATAAGTAAATAATATTTGTTGATTTTAAAAAACATGTTAAAAAAAATTGATTTAAATTATTTTAAACATGATGTCCTGTTTGATTCCAATTTTGGGAGAAATAATGCATTTTAAATAGTTGATTGATGGAGAATGTGTGATTAGAAATTAAGAAAAAAATTTGGATTTTGCGTGTAATATTATTTTATCGAAAAATGTATTGTTGAAAAGAAGAGAGAGAAAAATGAAAATCAAACAGGACCTTAGATTACATTTATTTTTTAATTTTTTTTTTTTTTTTGGCACTAGACATCCTCAATCTTTTGAAATTGTAGCAAAGCTCGTTCTTCCACCCCCTTTGACAGTGTAAAATAGGGGTGGAAAAAAATTTCGAACCGAACCGAACCCGAACCGAATCGAGCGATTTTTCGTAAGTGAAATATCCGAACGAGTACTTAAATCAAGAACTGACGGGTTCGGTTCGATTCTCGATTCTAGACCCAGAATCGAAAAATCGAATAAGAACTGATTTTTTTTAAAAAAAATTTATATATGAGATAAATCAAATTATTTTAATTTTTTAAAAATAAATTAGCAAATATAGAGCTTACATTGAAGAGATTGGGTTCTATGGGGACATTAAGACATATAATAAAATATATATTATATTTTTTCTTATTAAATTTTATTAGTTGAACAATTTTTAGTTTATTTATGTTTGTTAATTGTGATTTTTCAATTTTTCTTGTAGAGTTTCTTAGTATCTAATATGACAAGTCAAGCAGTTGATGGTTAAATCAAATAGTTGGTAAGTACTATTGTATTAGCAATATTTCAAAATATTTTATCTCTATGAGTCTATGACTTCTAATTTATATAGATCACTGATATTTTAGTATTACTAATTTACTATCTACTTTTTGTTATTTGTATATATTTGGTAAATTAATCTTATTGTACAACTTATTATTTATATGTTATTAAATTTGAATATGTTACTTTGTAAAAACTAATATTAAATATGTTAGTGTTGTTATAAATGTTTAAAAAATTTAATTATAGTATGGAACCGAACATAACCGAGTCCGAACGGTTCCAAAATTATATTTGGATCCGACGGTTCCGTTTACTAACTACCCGAAAATTTTCAGTTCGGTTCGATTTCGAATCTGATTGTGCCTAGACCAGTGTAAAATAGATTTTCTTCAAAATCGAATCGAATCTGATCGTGCCTAGACCAGTGTAAAATAACGAATTTGTCTCATTTTTAAATAAATACAAAAAAGGACAAAAATTAAAAATTTCTGAACGTGATATTACAGCTTCTCAAGAATATTGACCATCTTAGGCAGGATGTGGCGATGTGCTTTCATTTTCACTAGAACTATTTTTCCTTAGATAGCAGTTGTCCGGTCATGATAACATTAAATGCTGCATGTGTCTGTTTTTCTGCTTATGCATCTTCTGTCTAAAGGCCTCCATCGATGGAATCATGCTACTTCATTTATTTATTCGTTCAAAAATTTCTCGGCTCATAGATCCAATTTTATGAAGTTAGTTTAATTTTTTTTTAGTTTGGATCCGTGCCTAAAAAATATGGAAATTATGTTATTTTGCTCGAAAATGGATGACCAAATGAATGATCGATCCTCATATTGCGCGTGGATCCTGCGTGAATTAAAAAATGTCACAGTGTTCGTTAATTCATTTGATCATTCATTATGTTAGTGTAGCTTGGTGCAAAAAATGGAATGAGGGGTGTGTTTATGTAAGGTATGCAGCAATTTAATAATGATTCAAACGGTTGGCATGTGACTATAAAAAAAAATAGTGGAGACTAGATTGATTATTTTTAATAGTTAAGGATCAATTTGATAATACAGCAATAGATTAGATACCACAATGCAATTTTTTCATTGAGGGTAGATGTAATTTACTTCAAGAATTCATTGCCACATGGATTATGAATCTTGGCCAAATTGAAGTTCGTCCACTGAAAGTGACTTGACCGCGCAATGAAAAACTTTACAAACTTAGCCATTTTATGTTAAGATACAAAAATACACTTTTATTATTGTAAAAATAGTCAAATTCTTTGTAGGGATAATATTAATTGGAGGAAGGAAAAAAAATAGCAGGGAATTGGGATTTTTTTAGGGTATTTTCATCCATTTTTAAAGAAAATGGCCACGGATTCAAGCCTTTCAATTTTTGGCCACTTTTCAAAACAGGGTGTTTGGACATTACCCACAATCTCCTCTATAATTTTTGAGTTTTGATGAATATTGTTTCCTTTAAAATAGCCATGATGAATGTGTTGTAAGTAGGGTCGGGTGTAAGTTAGGTCGGGTCGGATCGATTTTTTATTCAACCCCAACCCAACCAGCTACTTAGAATTTTTATATTATATTTTAGGTATTAAATTTTTTTAATTCATTGGGTTGGATTAGATTTTAGTTCACAACTCGAGACCTAACGTGACCTCAAATATGATTTTCCAACCCAATTTAATTTAATTGAACTTAAAAATCAACCCAAACTGATACAATTTTGAATTGGATTGATCGATTTGAATTGATATTTGCCCAACCTTATTTGTAAGTGTCTTGGATGTGTATTTAATAATTTTACACATCGTTATAAAAATAGAATAAGTTTTATAATACGATCTTTAATAGCAGATAATTCATAAATCGCCATAATTGATTTCTATTTTGTACACATGAAAAAAAATAAAAATAAAAACACTTTTGTTTACCAAGTGTTCAAACGTTGATTTGAAACATACACAATCATTATAAAATAGAAGTCTATTAAATGCTTAATTGATTATTTTTTCAGTTGAATGTCTTTACAACTCAATTAAACAAATTCTCCTTAAATCTATAGCAATACCAAATCAACCCTAAATATGAGTGAGTTCAGTAAACGATAAAGCACCATTGATTTGTAGTATTTACAATTTTAAGAATTTATTTTTGTCGAGAACTGGATAAATATGTGTGAAATTCGTATAAGTTTTCAAGATATGCTTATTTTATTTATTTATTAGTTTACAATGATTAAAACATTATTTTTTTTTAAAAACGCTGTATTTTGTTCAAGCTTGGCCAAGGCATGTCAATGCTCGTGAAGCTTAACCCCCACACATTACATGGATTCACCTTATGCCCTTTTCAACTTCGACAATAAATGCCTTGATTTATTTAATGCAAGTAGCCCCACCGTCCTTATGTAACCGTGCATTGTTGCCTTGTCATGTACAACTGAACCTAACCCTCCCATGCTTAGACCATATCTCCCATGGTTATATTATTACTGAAATCATTAAATTAAAAATTATAATTAATGAACTAAAATATTGTATTCTTTAATAAATAAAAAAATAAATGAAATACGACAAATTTTTTAGTTAATCGTCAAATTCTTTGTATTTATACATAGTACTCATGTCAATCAGCCTATATCCTACATATATAAAAAGAGTGAGATGTTGATTTTTCCTACATATATAAAAAGAGTGAGATGTTGATTTTACTGTAGAAAGTAATTGTCCTAAACGGTGTCGTGTGGTTTTGAGTTTTTTTTTTTCTATATCCTACTTAAAAAAAAAAAGTTGTTATTTAATTTTTATTTTGCTCTATACACTCCAAAAAAAAAAACTAGATATTTTTGTAAAAAAAATAATAATAATAATGTGAGTGTCATAAAAAAAAATAAAACAAAAAAAAAATGATGTCTCGCACTGTGCGAGGCACTGCCTCGCCTTGTGCGAGACATGCAATACCCCTGTTTTTTTTTCCTCAAAAACTTATGTTTTCGCCTTCATTTGCGGATTTAATTCGGGATATCAAACGAAATCGAAATATTACATTCTTAATATCATTTTGAATAACTCACGGCCTAATATTTCACGACGTTGATGGTGTGTGAAACGGCCAATTGTAGTGAAAGTTATGTTACGTCAAAGTACGCCGTTCCAAACTAATATTTCAAAAATTTCGATAACAAACTAACTTTACAAATTCTTCGACGATTCTACGCTAGTCGAATCCATAAATCTTCTATATTCTCTCGAAACTCATTTCGAAAACTATATTGCAGATATATCGAATAATCTAAATGAATATCGAATATAGTTAAACAGACGTCAAACGCGTGTGTTAAAAAAAACGAATAACTCGTCTTTTTGAATATATTACTTATATTTTTGTCTTCATGGTCAAGCTCATTACGGAACATCAAACGAAGTCGAAATATTACATTCTTAATATTATTTTGAAGTACTCACGGTCTATTATTTCACGACGTCGATGGTGTGCGAAACGGTCAATCGTAGCGAAAGTTACGTTACGTCAAAGTACGCCGTTCCAAACTAATATTTCGAAAATTTCGATAACAAACTAACTTTACAAATTGTTCGACGATTCTACGCTAGACGAATCCATAAATCTTCTATATTCTCTCGAAACTCATTTCGAGAACTATATCGCAGATATATCGAATAATCTAAATGAATATCGAAAATAGTTAAACGGACGTCAAACCCGTGTGTTAAAAAAGATATATAACTCATCTTTTTGAATATATTACTTATATTTTTGTCTTCATTGTCAAGCTCATTACGGAACATCAAACGAAATCGAAATATTACATTCTTAATATTATTTTGAAGTACTCACGGTCTATTATTTCACGACGTTGATGGTGTGCGAAACGGTCAATCGTAGCAAATGTCACGGCGCGTTAAAATAGAACTAATATTTCGAGAATTTCGATAACAAGCTAACTTTAAAAATTCCTAAACAATTGTACGCTGGTCGAATCGATAAATCTTCTATATCATCTCGAAACTCATTTCGAGAACTATATTATAGATATATATCGAATAATTTAAATGAATATAAAAAATAGTTAAACGAACGTCAAACGTGCGTGTTCAAAAAGACGTGTAACTTATCTTTTTAATAAAACTTATGTTTTTTCTTCATTTTCGGGCACATTAGGAAATATCAAACGAAATCGAAATATTACATTCTTAATATTATTTTGAAGTATTCATGGCTATCATTTCACGAATGTGTGCGAAATGGCCAATCGTGGCAAATGTTACGGCTATCAAAGTAGGTCGTTTCAAACTAATATTTTGAGAATTTCGATAACAAGTTAACTTTAAAAATTTCTAAATGATTGTACGTTGGTCGAATCGATAAATCTTCTATATCATTTAGACTTCGTTTGATATTAATAATACAATATTTCGACTTCGTTTGAATTTTTAAAGTTAGATCGTTATCAAAATTCTCGAAATATTAGTTTGAAATATTAGTTTGAAACGACCTACTTTGAAGCGTCGTAACATTTGCTATGATTGGCCGTTTCGCACACCATCAACGTCATGAAATAATAGGCGTGAGTACTTGAAAATGATATTAAGAATGTAATATTTCGACTTCGTTTGATATTCCGTAATGAGCCATAAACATTCAGAATTTGTTCCCCTTTATCCTGTACTTTTAATCATTTTAATTTGAATATAGTTATAAAATAAAATGAAACTCTACCCAGTTATAATGTTTTAAAACCGTTGGCTTCATATTCATTGAAATCTTCATTTTTTTTTTATATTTTGTATATTCGGTTCTATAACATAATTTGTCTATTGATTATACAGTTGTAATATATAGTTGTTTTTCTTATTGTATATATACATAACATAAAGTATAAATATGTAGTTATTCACATTGAACAAGTTATTATCTTTTCTCTCATTTTATAAATAACATATTATTTTTCCTACTGCTTTAACAGAAATGAATCCAAAAATGTATTTATATGTTGTCTATCTTATCTCACACCTCAAAATAAAACATAATTTCACGCATTTAACATGCTAACACTTCCTACAAAATAACCTAACATGTACATCGTACGGGCAATAACTAGTATATAAAAAAAGTGAGACATTTATATATTCTAAGCCATTCTCGTCTTCACTACTGTGTCTATTTAGAATTTTTTTAATTTTATTTTAGGTATTAATTTTTTTAATTCATTGGGTTGGATTAGATTTTAGTTCACAACTCGAGACCTAACGTGACCTCAAATATAATTTTTCAACTCAATTTAATCTAATTGAACTTAAAAATCAAACGAAACTGATACGGTTTTGGGTTGGATTGATCGATTTGAACAATTTGAATTGATATTTGCCCAACCTGATTCGTAAGTGTCTTGGATGTATATTTAATAATTTTACACATCGTTATAAAAATAGAATAAGTTTTATAATACGATCTTTTAATTGATTTTTATTTTGTATACATGAAAAAAAAAATACACTTTTGTGTTACCAAATGTTCAAACGCTTATTTGAATCATACACGATCATTATAAAATAGAAGTATACTAAATGCTTAATTGATTATTTTTTTCAGTTGAATGTCTTTACAGCTCAATTAAACAAACTCTCCTTAAATCTATAACAATACCAAATCAACCCTAAATATGAGTGAGTTGAGTAAACGATAAAGCACAATTGATATGTAGTATTTACAATTTTAAGAATTTATTTTTGTCGAGAACTGGATAAATATGTGTGAAATTCGTATAAGTTTTCAAGATATGCTTATTTTATTTATATATATTAGTTTACAATGATTAAAACATTTTTTTTTTAAAAAACGCTGTATTTTGTTCAAGCTTGGCCAAGGCATGTCTATGCTCATGAAGCTTAACCTCCATACATTACATGGATTCGCCTTACACCCTTTTCAACCTCGACAATAAATGCCTTGATTTTTTTCTATGCAAGTAGCCCCACCGTGCTTATGTAACAGTGCATCGTTACCTTGTCATGTACAACTTAACCTAACCCTCCCATGCTTAGACCATCTCCAATGGTTATATTATTACTAAAATCATTAAATTAAAAATTATAATCAATGAACTAAAATATTGTATTCTTTAATAAATAAATAAAAAATAAATGAAATACCACAAATTTTTAATTTTATCGTCAAATTCTTTGTATTTATACATAGTACTCATGTCAATCAGCCTATATATATAAAAAGTGGGACATTTATATATTCTAAGCCATTGTCGTCTTCACTACTGTGTCTATTTAGATTTTTTTATTTTATTTTAGGTATTAATTTTTTTTAATTCATTGGGTTGGATTAGATTTTAGTTCACAACTCGAGACCTAACGTGACCTCAAATATGATTTTCCAATCCAATTTAATCTAATTGAACTTAGAAATCAACCCAAACTGATATGGTTTTGGGTTGGATTGATCAATTTGAATTGATATTTTCCCAACCTTATTCGTAAGTGTCTTGGATGTATATTTAATAATTTTACACGTTATTATAAAAATAGAATAAGTTTTATAATACAATCTTTAATAGCAGATAATTCATAAATCACCATAATTGATTTTTATTTTGTACACATGAAAAAAAAAATACACTTTTGTGTTACCAAATGTTCAAACGCTGATTTGAAACATAGACAATCATTATAAAATAGAAGTATACTAAATGGTTAATTTTATTATTTTTCAGTTGAATGTCTTTACAGCTCAATTAAACAAATTCTCCTTAAATCTATAGCAATACCAAATCAACCCTAAATATGATTGAGTTGAGTAAATGATAAATCACCATTGATTTATTGTATTTACAATTTTAAGAATTTGTTTTTGTGGAGAACTTGATAAATATGTGTGAAATTCCTATAAGTTTTCAAGATATGCTTATTTTATTTATTTATTAGTTTATAATGATTAAAACATTATTTAACGTTGTCTTTTGTTCAAGCTTGGCCAAGGCATGTCTATGCTCGTGAAGCTTAACCTTCACACCTTACAAGGATTCGCCTTACGCCCTTTTCAACCTCGACAATAAATGCCTTAATTTATTTAATGCAAGTAGTCCCACCGTGCTTAACTGCTTATGTAACCGTGCGTCGTTGCCTTGTCGTGTACAACTTAACCTAACCCTCCCATGCTTAGACCATCTCCAATGGTCATATTATTACAAAAATCATTAAATTAAAAATTATAATTAATGAACTAAAATATTGTATTCTTTAATAAATAAAAACATAAATGAAATACCACAATTAAAAAAATAGCATTGAATTTAAAAATAATTATTACTAGATTAGAAATTAAAAATAAATGTTTAAATATAAATAACCATCACATTAAAATAATTTTAACTAAATTAAAATCTATTAATCCTAGAAGATAATATGTATATATATATATATTGTAAAGGGCTTCAGACAAAACAGGGATAATTGAAAACTTCAAATTTGGTGTAACCCATTAGAGATGGTCTTATCTAATCATGCATCGTTGCCTTCTCCCATACAACTTAACCTAACATCTATGTTTTTCAGCGATAAATTTGCTTTGAATATACAATACTCGGAAAATACCAAAGTTTTACTATTGTTGAAATGTTAAAGATTCATTTTAGCCAAATTATAAGATATTAGAATTCTGAGTGGAGTTCATAATTAATGTACTAATGAGTTCATTAATTAAATAAAAACACTTTTTTTTTTTTGGTTGAAAAAAAGTAATAAGAATTTAGAAATAATTTCTATTATATAGTAGTAATTTGGTAGAACACTCAAGGCTACATCCTTGACGTGTTGTAAGGATGGTGCAGCGCATTAACTGCGCACATGCCACATGCACATTAAGTCCTATTTGGTGGGTACGAATGTCAAAATTTTAGTAGATTTTAGTACAAATTAATAAAAAAATATAATTGAAAAATTGTGAGTTTAATAAAATAAGTGGTTAAAATTAATTGTCAAATTTTTAGATAAAATTAAGCCCTTGTTTGATATTGATCAAAATTTATATTTTAATCTAAGTCAAAGTCAATCATTAATTTTAATCACATATTTTATTAATCTCACAACTTCTCAATCATATATTTTATTAATTTTTTATCAAAATTTACTAAAAAATCTGATTTTAATTTCCACAAACAGAGGCTAAGATTTTAATCTTGCCAAACATATTGGCTAAAGTTTTTTGAAGCGTTATTAGCGAGCGCACGTTTTTGTTTGGTTTCCATTTTCAAAATTTATTTTCGACCATACATTTAATGAAATCCATGACTTTTATCAATTTTAAACCATATGTTTTGTCTCTGTTTGGTCTTTATTATAATTTAATACATTTTTTATTTTCTCATTTTAATCATATATTTTTTAATAAAATAATATCACACCTAAATCCAAAAAATTTTCATCTTTTTTAACCACACATTTTTCAAAAAAATCATTATTCCAAAATACATTATTCCCCAAAACTCATTACAATGGATTCACCTATTTTTATCAAAATCTATTAAAACTTTGATTTTTAGTTAAATCAAACTGGAGATTAACTCCAACCCCCCCCCCCCCCCCCCCCCCCCCCCCCCCCCCCCCCCCCCTTATTCCAAGTATTAACTGCGCACAAGAACATTTCAAGGTTTTTTTTTTTTTTAATTAAGTGTGACCGATAAAATTTTAACAGGGAATTGATGAAATTACAAGCAACAACGACTCGTGCAACCATTTCTAGTTTCTTTAACTTTGTTCATTGTTGTAACAAATTTATTATTGGCATATGAGGAAATTACACAGTTCCAAGTAATGCAAATTCATATTCATACAAATTACCAACTATTTAACAGTGATATAAAAATTCGATAATTCGTGACTGAAAAATAATTTGTAAACAACCATTTTGAAAATTTGTGACTATAAAAATTGTGATTTGTGAATAAATAAATTGTAACATATAATATTTTTAATTTGTGATCGAAAAATAATTTGTAATCAATTAATTTAATAATATGTGATCAATAAATAAATTATGACCTATAAATATGTAAATGTGACCATTAATTATATAAATATGATCTTAATATATTTAATTATTTAATTATTACCTGAGATTTAAAAATTTTAACTTATTGCTTGAATTTTGAATTGGCCAATATTTTACCCCTGGCATATAAAATTTTCCCTTCTCATATCCCTTTACACATTCTTTTGAGTTTTGGACTTTAAATTGGTGGGTTCCATCATGTTACGTATACGAATAATGCTGCTCAAACAGGGCCTGTTTGAGTAGCAAAACCCTACATATGTATACCTATTTTTTCATATAGTGCAGTAATTGTACAAGTTTGTAACACCTATTGCCCAATTTTTGGTAAGCTGGATTGTTGGATGTGATGGCAAATGAACATTATATACGTCGATTTAATTTACGTCACTGATCATTGAAGTTTTGAGTAGTTACATTATTGATCGTTGATTTTTTTAACAGTATTAGTCACCTAAGTTTCTAACAACACTAATGATCACTCGATTAAAAATATTAACAATAAATCTTACACTACATCGTTAAGCGTTAGCTTGTGCTTTAGAAAGTGTTACTTATAACACCATGGCAACAAAATGGGAGAACTAAGAGTCGATGATTAAACACGTTCAAATGATAGAATGTAGTGCGACCTTATTTTTGGTCATATTTTGGGGTTAAATCATTTATCCCATGGCAAAAATACGCTTTTAAACAACAATTATTGTTGATTACGAGTAATAAGTAACATCGTTTGGTGACGCATTTGTATTTAACGATGTCGCGTAAGATTTAAAGTTATTTTTTAACCTTGTGATCATTAGTGTAATATCTGACCATTATAGTAGACAAATAATTTCAACGACCATTAATGTAACTACTCAAACTTTAGTGACCTTTAGTGTAATTAACCATAACTTATGTCATGAAGACGTGAAATAGATGGTCATTCATATCAAGGGTTGACGTTGAACATGTGAAAGTATGGATGGACAAAAGAATTGGAACCAACCAAACGAATCATTTCCGTTCATTTCTACTAAACACTAGTGGGACGCATGTGCAAGGCACGTGTTGTACTATAGTTGGCTAAGTATTAGTGTGTAGTGATTTTTCATTATTTAACACTAACTAATTTTCAACTGTAAAACATCACACATGATCGACCAACATCGCACGCACGAAAATCGACCAACAGAACGCCGCACGGCCATGTCTTCATGTGGCACAGAGACACGAGAAGTGTATCCATACTTAATGGAGACGCTCCAGGAATGGAGACACCCCCAAAGTGTCTCCCTTCATCAATTTGCTGGATAAACATTGTTTTCCAATTTACTTCCACCAAATACTTTAAAGCATACAATTATTTGATCAAATACAAAGATAATTATCCACACTTACATCATCCATACATTCTTTCAAAATCTGCTTTAAATTTTTTTTTCCCTCAGCCGAGATCTTTTCGTGAATATTTGGTCCTCATATTGACCAACATAAAACATGAACTTCTCAACTCTTTTCATCTTGATGTACGAGGCATTTTTCTCTTTCACCTGTTACAAATGCCACCAAACAAGACGTTTAACATGTTTCGCTAACGGCTAAGCTTAAAAAGTTTACTCTGGAAAACTTATTTACTTTATTTAAAAAAATAAAGTAAATAAGTTTTTTAAAAATAAATCTATTTGTTGTGGGTCAAACTTGGATACAAAGAATTACTTAATTACCCATTGCAAATTGACCAAATGACCTCCAATTTTTCTAAATTTTTTTTTGTAGACATGTATCAACAAATCTACAGCACCCTGCAATAAGAAAGAGTCTTCTAATTTATTAATTACAAGTAACTTGTAGCACCTTAATCATCAAATCTTACACCCTTCGTTAAGTTTAACTACAAAAGATAACAAAAAAATCTCATGAATCTCAAGGGTAGGCACATGTGGAAGAAAATCATTTCACTCGAAGAAACAAATGAAAAGATCATATTAAAATCTCATTATTGAGATAATAGAAATTATGATCATCATATTGGATTGGCCCTTCATGATTCTACACACACAGAAGATAAGATGCTAATTAGGTTAACAATTACCTGGCCACCTATCATTCTTGGAATGACATAGATGGAAGCAATGTCTACGTATGTTGTGTTGTAATGAATAAGTCAACACAGACCTCCACATGTTTAGAAATGATAAACCACGCGGAGAGACAATAGAATAATCATAAATCTCAAAAAGAATAGCCACGTTAAGATTTAGCAAACATCTCGGTTTGAGAGGTTGTGAACTTCACCTGGTACTAAGCAAATACTATGGCCATTGTTTTTAGAGTTTTGTTAGTGCATTGGAGTAATTTGTTAGCCTCCTGAAGTCAAATAAAGAACATGATTTAATCCATCCGAAAAAGGAAGTATTTGATACCATGTTTATAACAATTAATTTTAATTGGCACTGGAAGATGTCGCATAATAAAACTAATTTACAATATTTATAAAAGATAAGGGAAAATATAATCAGTTGCAACTATTAACAACATAAGCTATTGGCAGAGTTTGCTTGCACCATACAACCAGTTGTTCACATTTCATATTAGTAAACTCTTCAATTTGACGAAGCACGGAAACACATTTTTAAGTAAAAATTATGATCTATAGTAGTAGAGCTCACAAACTAAATGATCTCCACTGCTACTGGGTACTCTATTATCTTCTATTCAAAAGACAAAGGCACAAATAACTAAAGAAACCAAGAAATTACCCTCTTCAATAATTGCAAATGCATGTTTGGTGGTATTTGTGGGGTGGGAGGGCAAAAAAATAACTTTGGAACACAGATTATTAAGACTATCCCAACCAGACTAAAACATTAAGAGATACAGATGATGGAACTTACAGCAATATCATTATCAATTGTCGTTGGAATCCCAGCTACAGCAACTCTAAGACCACGTTTTTCAACTTCCTTGACAAATAGAATACAAAACATTTTGTCACTACATCATCAACAAGAAAAATAAATTAATAGAAAATGACAACTTTCAATAATTACCCTATAAACTGCAGCTGCTCCTTTTTGAGTAATGAGTACCATCCCCTCCAATTATGTAAACTTGAAATCCAGCAAAGGTCAAAAAAATTTCCAATTTACTTAGATCAATGAACAAGGCAATGAAAAAGGAAAATGAAATACACCTGATTTATGCCCCGGTCCTGAATATTGTCAACTATCTTGCTGGTATCATGACCTCCTCTTGAAGTTTGCAGGAAGGTGCCTCCACGCCTATGGATATTCGTTAACAACTTTAGGCGTCAATTTAATGGTATTTTTAGAGTAGTTACCTCTATATCCTCCCTGAAAATTTTCGATTTGTGAACTAAGCTGACTCGAAAGTTAGCAAGGTCATGCATAACCATCCATACATGATTGTTTATAAATAGCATAACCTTGTTGGTTTTGGAAACCTGGGTAGAGCATTTCAAAGTAGAGGATAAAATACAGTGTTTCATTAATCTCATTTTAGTCGTGACCAACAGGAGTTACCTCAAGATTACAAGATCAATAACATCAAAATGGCATCAAGATAACTTGCAGAGGTCTCATCCAGCAAAACTATTGTTAAATTTAAAAGACTAAACTTGCATTTCAGTAAACTATGGAATATAATCACAGAAAGTAGTCAGAAACCATGAATATGACACATTTTAGTTACTTTATCTTAATAGAACAAAAGATTTCACTCATTAATTCAACATATACGTGAATAAGAATAAAAGCATGTGTGAATCCATAAAACTAACCTGAATTCCAAGTATATCATCAACTCCATACCTATAATTCAAACCGCATACTATCTCTCGTAACACTGTAATGATTCCTGGGCATAAACCCCCGCATGTCACAATACAAGCACGCACTTCTTCCGTAGTGAAATAAACCTAAAATCAGATAGAGGAAATGTTTACACCACACTCATTCAAGAACACTATGATATCCAAATCCATTATAGTAAATAACAATAATATCAAAATATTATTTGGAAAACTTTACGTGTCTTTTCTCGAGGCCCTGCCCGTCGAAAGTGTACTGCCCTAGGACTTTCCTTCTGAACAACAATCTGGATACAAAACACAACATCAATTTACTTGCATAAACTCATATCCGCTTAACTATAAACAGAAGATAAAAGTCATAAATTATTATGCCTTCTGTGCCACTATATCTTCAGAGTTGACAAATGTTTTCCTATCACAAAATACTACACAAGTGCATAAGAAGAAAAACCATAAACTTTTCATAATAGCATGCTAAAATCTAAACTATAACAATAACACCTCAAAGAAAGATTTCTATTTTTCATCAACAAAAGGCTTACTTGACGATGGCATAAGCTTGACTCTTTTTCAATGGATTTGGATATGATTGAAAAGAAAACAACAAGGAAAAAAAATAGGGCACTTCAGATTTTAAGAAATTGATAGGAAATAGACAATTTCCAATGGAGACACCGTGTCTCCGTTGCGCAAGGAAAGCTACTGGCTATGTAGACATAAAAAAATAGTATCTACACAATTCAAATAAGTTACCCCTAGTAACCGACTTCTGAATGAAAGTTACTGGCTACACCTTTCTAATGTCGGGATGCTTCAAACCATCACCGATCAACGAGATGGCTCCCATGCACGTTTCAAAAACAGCCATAAAAAGAAACATACAAATAAAAATGACAGTTCGATCAATGAAATTAAAAACATCAACAAAATAGTATAAAACTCACAATATTCGGATGCGGGAGGGATCCTCTAAGATGACAGCAATTTTTGGGTGATTATCTTTGGATTCGTGGTTTCTTGTGAATCCATTGTGGAAGATAATGGAGTATAGTTCTCATTCCCGTTCAATTTGTGGCATAAGTATAGGCATAATTATCATTTTGATTTTAAAAGTGAGAATATTAATTTGAACATTTTACCTTCACTTAGCCTATGTTTGATCCCTATTATATTAAATTTTATTACATTCAATTTTTCTGTCTCTTATTTTCAACTACACAATCTTCCATAAAATATTATTACACGTAAATCGAAAAAAATTCCTTCCTTTTCAACCGCTCATTTTTCAAAAAAATATTATTCCTCCCATTTTCATTCCAAAAAATGGGGACCAAACGGGGGCTTAATTGGTTAGAATAAGTTAAAATTTTAATTTTTGGTCAATTGATGGAGAAATGGACGAATCCATTCACACGTCCTCTAACTACAATCGAGATGAAAGATGTGGGACTTAGTTGTAAAAATTAAAGACTTGGGCATAATTTGAAAGATTTGGGATCCCAAATGCAATTCTCCCAAGAAAAAAATAGTATGGATTCACATGCGCTTGGATATGACTTGCTGTAGACAAAAAAGTTCCTATGAAAGTTTTGATACATTGAACCATTTGTTTACATCCAACCCTAATTGACATATTTATAACATAATAACCAGATCAACATATCTTCTGTTAAATGGGGGAAAAATCATTCGAGAAGAAATTGAATGCCTCAGCCCGGCACAAAAACCCCGTGGAGAAATTAAATCAAAGAAAAGAATAAAGAAAGTAACATGAATTTCTTCGACTCAACAAAAAATCAATGCCCCATATATGCATTTTTTCTTTTTCCATAAAGCTTTTATAATTTGTTTATCTACCGTCGTTGGATACCTGTAGAGAGCCATCAATCGTTAAGTTTAAGCTGAGGCTGTTGAATCGTTCTCGAGAATATTGTCTAGATGCTTTTTGTCAATCTGTTCCTACCTTCATCATTGCAGCAAATTCTTCATAACTTATGCGTCCATCCTACATGTCAGCAAAATGAAATTGAGATCTTTTACTATAAAGAAAAAAGGTAACTAATGAAGAAAGAGAATAAGAAAAAAGAAAGCTGAACATTATTGAAAAAACATGTTTGGTCTAAGCTTAAAAAAGAGAAACATGTTTGGATGTGTTACTTTAAGCAAAGCAACTACTTATAAGCTGGTTCAGAAACATACAAAAGAAAAACTGAAGGCGAGAAATTCATTATAGGAGCTCAAAGTGAGAATTGGACACTCCCATAGACGAGATTTTGATATCTATTTTTCTTTTTAATACTATCCAATACAATCTTGTTCATCTTACCAAGCATGGCGTTCCCTGGAACATTTAGGAGTCATAGCCCTTGTTTGAGCCCCATTCTAAAAATTCATTTTTTTTCAAAACTCATTTTCAACCACATATTTTTCAATAAAATATTATTACACGTAAATTTAAAACTTTTTCTTAATTTTTAACCACACATTCTCCATCGATCACTATTTCAAAATGCATTATTTCTTCCAAAATGGTGCTCAAACAAGGACATAGTATCAAGGTTCTAAAAGGCATGAGGGCATGGTAAAGCGACAAGGTCAAGGCTTACGAGCATAGACATGCCTAGGTATACTAAGGTGTTTTCCTACTTATTTATTCTAGTATCTCACCCTCTGAGGCACTAAAAGTTCAAATAAGACTCGAGGACTGAGTGTTCGTGCATGCGTCTGTATGTGCCTTTCTATTTGTGAATCTCAAAACTGACCTTATCCGTGTCAACGTCATGCATGATAGCTTTGATAACTTCCTCATTATTGGCACCATCTGCATCACTCAAAGCATCCCACAACTCTTCAATCTCTATATAACCACTCCCATTCTGATCAAAGAAGGCAAAAGCTTTGTGTAGGTGTTCATCATTGGCCATTTTCCTAAGATGAACCAAAACAGCCACAAATTCCTCGGAATTCAAAGTTCCGTCTCCATCAATATCAGCCTGTAAAACCAGACATGTGCTTTATTAATTAAAACAAATTACAAACATAATAAGGACAAGAAATCTCTGACCATTTTACACTACTATGTGATAAATAAGAAATAAGATAAAGAAATTTACGGTTGAAAGTAACCTAGACAAGTGCAAGCATGTCCAGCAAAAAAGGTTACTTAAAGTGTAACTTTATATATTTTTTTAAGACTTAGCCTAACATGCTCCCTTCAACTGAGAATACATTACCGTCAAAAAAGTATTAAAGTTAAAAAGAAATACAAAAATAATAGAAGTGGAATTTAATCATGCTCAGCTTCCATGAGAATCTGAAAATCTGCATCAGGCATCTGATGGCCAAGCTTTTGCAAACCAATTTTAAGTTCTTTGAGGTTGATTTTACCCCTATTTCCAGTGTCCATCACGCCAAATGTTTCCTTTATTCCGACCACTTCTTCCACAATTAAATGCTCAGCCACCACCTGTGCATGCAACATTTCAAGGTTCAAATACAAAAGGGATCATATTGACAAGCTTCTTTTCTTCTCATTTTCTTTCCAATTCTTTTTGGAAAAAAATAGAATTGGTCCCCAGATGTTTAAAAGGGAGACAGTAGGTGCCCAATCTTTCATTTTTAGTTGCAAAATTAGTCCTCAAGAATAGAAACTATCCAAATTTATGTTAAATTGTCAAGTGCCCTCACATGTCCGACTCTATGAAGCTAGATATTGTCTTCCAACAAAGACCGGTGCCCAGAAATTCATAGTACATCATGTTTTCACATGGGCCACGTGAAGATTTAATGGAGAGTTACATGGTTTTCATCTATGGGGACCGATTATGCAACTATACTAAAAGAGTAGGGACCAAAAGCACTTGCTACTCGGACATTAAATTAAAGACCAACAGTGCAATTTTCCCATTCGTTTAATTTATTTTTCCTGGGGTGTGTGTGCACACAGGTAGAATGGGGGCATAGGGTATTATCATAAATGTATTTAGTGAACTATAAAAGTACCTTTAGAGCTATTTTTCTGAGTTTGTTCATCACAAAAAATTGTTTGAGCCTTGCTTTCAGAGTCTCACCAAGAGAAATATTTGGAGCCTTCTTCGCATTCTGTAACCAGGGATGCTCTGTATTGGAATATGCAAATACCCCATTACGACATAGTCTAGTTTCCCTCCTCGTTATAAGCATCAAATTGACAATGACATACAACACTGACGTAAGCAAATATTACCAAGCACTTGCTGAGCCATGAGACGACGATTTGGATCCGGGTCAAGCATTTTCCTTACAAGATCCTTCACATTTTCGGATACTTTAGGCCATGGATCTCTCTTGAAATCAACAACAGATCGATTAATTGCTTAGGCTACTCCTTGCTCGATTTCTACAAAATTAGAATACATAAAAAATATATATATTCTCGTTAAATCATTGCTAGAAATTAATAAAAAACAATAATTACTTAATTTTGTGTGCACATCTGAGAAGGTAATATCCATTTTTGTGATTTTAAAAAGAGAAATGATGGGATTGAAACCTAGAGGGAGAAACTCTAAAGACGGGGAGTAGAGAGAAAAGTAAGAGTAGATACTCATCAGTGACCCACGTAAATCGTCGACATCAGATCTATCCTCTTCAGTCCGTTCTTCCTGAGGCTTCAGTCTCTTCTGGTTCTCCAAGAGGCAGAGTTTCTTCGGCGATTGAGAGATGAGAGAGTTTTGAGAGAGCGAGATAGGGCTTTCTTCTGTGGTTGAGAGAGAAGATAGCGCGTTTCATTTGGATACTGCGTCGTTATGGTTGACGATGGGAGGTTGCGACACATGTCCTGAAAAAACTAGCTCTTTTAATATAGTTAGGATTAGGAAATAATATGATTTTGGTGGTTAGAACCTAAAAGAATCAAAACCAAGAACTGGACCTTACTAATTTCTATTTTTTTATATGGAGTCAATTTATTTTTTCTTTAAAAATACAAAAATTTTTTGGGCCGTTTGATTTTCATTCTTGATAAAATGAGAATGAAAAATATAGTCGTTATGGACCCCACATAAGAGATAGAAAGTAAAAAAATGGTGGCTGGATGTGATGTATAGCGATCATATTTTTCATTTTTATAATGAAAAAATGGGTACCCAGTGGGACCTTAATTTCACTTAAAGGCATGGGTCCGTTTGATTGCAAATTTAGAATTTAGATGAAAAAAATGAATTACAAGGAATTGCAATTAATTGTGTTTGATTGATATAATTTTTCACCTGAAAAATGTTAAAAATTTGGTGTCCTTTTGACTTTATTTTGCATGAAAATTGTCAATAAAAGTGATAAAATTATTTACCATTGGGTTTAAAATTTGTTCCAATTACCAAAAAAAATATTTTAAAAAATTACTATAACGAATATCATTCGTTTGAATTTATTTTGCATGAAAAATTATCAATAAAAGTGATAATTTTTTTTACCATTGGGTCTAAAATTTGTTCCTATTGTCAAAAAAAACTGGAATTTATTTTCTTCAAAAATCAAGAAAATGCACTTGTGTGAGCAAAAATAAGAAAATTAATTCCATGAAAAAATATGTGTTATCAAACGGCAAAAAGTAAGAAAATGTAAAAAAAAATTCCTAATTCAATGAAAAAAAAGGTAATCAAAGAGGGTTAACTCTTAAAGGGCAAGTGTAATTTATCTTATCGCCAAACTTCAAGCTCAAGTCCTAGATCTAACTTATGAGTTTTTATAGTCTACTTTTTTTTTTTTATACCGAATTAAAAGAGCATAAGAGATTTGTGTTAAATTCGTCTATGAATAGATGAACTTTAATTTAATTCGCATTTATAATTGATTTTTCTTTTTTTTTCCAGAACCCAACCTTAAATGCAAAGGAACAACGTAGGTTAATTATCCACTCCGTCACTAAACTTACGTACGTACTTTCCATTTGTTATTGAACTTAACATTAGTCACTGCTCTTAACATTTGATTTTTCCACCATGTCCAATCCCACAACATCTTGACATACCATACCTTATACCTGCTAATTCAAACGGTTGGCATGTAACTATAAAAAAATAGCGGAGACTAAATTGATTATTTTTAATAGTTAAGGATCAATTTGATAATCCTACAATAGATTAGAGACCACAATGCAATTTTTTCATTGAGGGTAGATGTAATTTACTTCAAGAATTCATTGCCAAATTGAAGTTCGTCCACTGATAGTGACTTGACCGTGCAATGAACGCTTTCGATATTGCCAAACGCGATTTTTTGAAAATGAGTTTTAGGTACTCGGCTCGAACGGGGACTTAAAATTTGATAAAAGAAATATTTATTAACTTATCGAATTTTGAGACACATTTAAATTGTAGCATTTTGACTTTTTTTTTTTAACTTCTCAAATTACTCTTCATTAAAGTATCAAATTTTTGTTTGATACTTATAAATAAAATTAATTCGTTGGTCGTGTTATAATCCATGTCTATTTGAATTGTTTTGTAAAGCGAGGCTTCTCTTTTATTTTTTAAGTTTGGGCAATCTTGATTTCTAGTCGAATTTGAGAGGTAAGTTTTGAAATGTAGCCAAATTTGAAAGACTTTACAAACTTAGCCATTTTATGTTAAGATACAAAAATACATTTTTTTATTTTTTATTTTTTTGTAAGCATAGTCAAATTCTTACTGAAAAATAATGTATAAATAAGTTTGAAACTATGGAGTATTTTTTTGTTATATAACTTTTTGGAAATTTATCATTTCACAATTACATTCTTATTTTTTAGTTTATCGTTAAATTCTTTGTATTTATACATAATACTCATGTCAATCAGCCTACATATAAAAATAAAAAATAAAAAGTGGGACATTTATATATTCTAAGCCATTCTTGTCTTCACTGCCGTGTCTATTTAGAATTTTTTTTTTATTTTGGGTATTAATTTTTTTAATTCATTGGGTTGCATTAGATTTTAGTTCACAACTCGAGACCTAACGTGACCTCAAATATGATTTTCCAACCCAATTTAATCTAATTGAACTTAAAAATCAACCCAAACTGATATGGTTTTGGGTTGGATTGATCGATTTGAACGATTTAAATTGATATTTGCCCAACCTTATTCGTAAGTGTCTTGGATGTATATTTGATAATTTTACACATCGTTATAAAAATAGAATAAGTTTTATAATATTATCTTTAATAACAGATAATTCATAAATCACCATAATTGATTTTTATTTTGTATACATGAAAAAAAAAATACACTTTTGTGTTACCAAATGTTCAAACGCTGATTTCAAACATACACAATCATTATAAAATAGAAGTGTACTAAATGCTTAACTGATTATTTTTTCAGTTGAATGTCTTTACAGCTCAATTAAACAAATTCTCAAATCTATAGCAATACTAAATCAACCCTAAATATGAGTGAGTTGAGTAAACGATAAAGCACCACTAATTTGTAGTATTTACAATTTTAAGAATTTATTTTTGTCGAGAACTGGATAAATATGTGTGAAATTCGTATAAGTTTTCAAAAAATGTTTATTTTATTTATTTATTAGTTTACAATGATTAAAACATTATTTTTTTTTTAAAAAACGCTATATTTTGTTCAAGCTTGACCAAGGCATGTCTATGCTCGTGAAGCTTAACCTCCACACATTACACAGATTCGCCTTCGCCCTTTTCAACCTCGACAATAAATGCCTTGATTTATTTAATGCAAGTAACCCCACCGTGCTTATGTAATTGTGCATCGTTGTCTTGTCGTGTACAACTGAACCTAACCCTCCCATGCTTAGACCATATCTCCCATGGTTATATTATCACTGAAATCATTAAATTAAAAATTATAATTAATGAACAAAAATATTGTATTCTTTAATAAATAAAAAAATAAATGAAATGCCACAAATTTTTTAGTTGATCGTCAAATTCTTTGTATTTATACATAGTACTCATGTCAATCAGCCTATATATATATAAAAAAAGTGGGACATTTATATATTCTAAGCCATTCTCGTCTTCACTACTGTGTCTATTTAGAATTTTTTAAAATTTTATTTTAGGTATTAATTTTTTTAATTCATTGGGTTGGATTAGATTTTAGTTCACAACTCGAGACTTAACGTGACCTCAAATATGATTTTCCAACCCAATTTAATCTGATTGAACTTAAAAATCAACCCAAACTGATACGGTTTTAGGTTAGATTGATCGATTTGAACGATTTAAATTGATATTTGTCCAACCTTGTTCGTAAGTGTCTTGGATGTATATTTAATAATTTTACACATCGTCATAAAAATAGAATAAGTTTTATAATACGATCTTTAATAGCAGATAATTCATAAATCACCATAATTTATTTTTATTTTGTATACATGAAAAAAAAAATAATACACTTTTGGGTTACCAAATGTTCAAACGCTGATTTGAAACATACACAATCATTATAAAATAGAAGTATACTAAATGCTTAACTGATTATTTTTTCAGTTAAATGTCTTTACAACTCAATTAAACAAATTCTCCTTAAATCTATAGCAATACCAAATTAACCCTAAATATGAGTGAGTTGAGTAAACGATAAAGCGCCATTGATTTGTAGTATTTACAATTTTAAGAATTTATTTTTGTCGAGAACTGGATAAATGTGTGTGAAATTCGTATAAGTTTTCAAGATATGCTTATTTTATTTATTTATTAGTTTACAATGATTAAAACACATTTTTTTTTTCAAAAACGTTGTATTTTGTTCAAGCTTGGCCAAGGCATGTCTATGCTCGTAAAGTTTAACCTCCACACATTACACAGATTCGTCTTACGACCTTTTCAACCTCGACAATAAATGCCTTGATTTATTTAATGCAAGCAGTCCCACCGTGCTTATGTAACCGTGTATCGTTGCCTTGTCGTGTACAACTTAACTTAACCCTCCCATGCTTAGACCATCTCCAATGGTTATATATTACTAAAATCATTAAATTAAAAATTATAATTAATGAACTAAAATATTGTATTCTTTAATAAATAAAAAATAAATGAAATACCATAATTAAAAAAATAACATTGAATTTAAAAATAATTATTACTAGATTAGAATTTAAAAATGAATGTTAAATATAAATAACCATCATGATAAAATAATTTTAACTAAATTAAAATCTATTAATCCTAAAAGATTAAGAAAAAAAAAAGGATATAGATAGAACAAATATTTATTGTAAAGGGGAAGACAAGACAAAACTTCAAATTTGGTGTAATCCATTAGAGACGGTCTTATCTAATTCTGAGTGGAGTTCATAATTAATGTACTAACGATTTCATTAATTAAATAAAAACACTTTTTAAAAAAAAATAATAATAAGAATTTAGAAATAATTTCTATTATATAGTAGTAATTTGATAGAACACTCAAGACTACATCTAGTGGTGGCAATCGAATCGAGCAGCTCATGGGCTCGTGAGCTCGGCTCGTCTAAAACGAGTTACGAGCCATTCGGGCTCGTAAAAAACGAGCTCGAGCCACTAGTCGAGCTCGACAAAATGTTAGACGAGCCAAGCTGGGCTCGGCTCGTCAAGTTAACGAGCTGCTCGACGAGCAGCTTGTTGGCTCGATTTGACGGCTCGTGGCTCGTCAAATTTAAAAAAAAAAAAAAAAAAAAAATGTGTATTATATAATATAAAAAAAATTTAAAAAAAAAGCCGAGCTCGCGAGCCGAGCTGAAGCTCGGCTCGTTCCGACTCACGAGCTCTTGGGTCGAGCCGAGCTCGACTTTTTTTTACGAGCGAGCTCGGCTCGTTGCCCACGAGCTCGTTGGGTAACGAGCACAAGTGGCGAGCCGACTCGACTCGGCCCATTGCCTACATCCTTGACGTGTTGTAAGGACGGTGCAGAGCATGAACTGCACACATGCACATTACGTCCTGTTTGGTGGGCACGAAGATCAAAGTTGTAGTAAATTTTAATAAAAATTAATGAAAAATGTGATTGAAAATTTGCGAGTTTAATGAAATATATTGTTAAAATTAATTGTTGACTTTTTAGATAAAAATTAAGCCCTTGTTTGATATCGATCAAAATTTAGATTTTAATCTAAATTAAAATAATTAATTAATTTTAATTACATATTTTATTGATATCACAACTTTTCAATCACATATTTTATCAATTTTTATTAAGATTTATTAAAAAATCTGATTTTAATTTTCACAAACATAGGCTAAGATTTTAATCTTGCCGAACATATTGGCTAAAGTTTTTTGAAGCGTTATTAGCAAGCGCACGTTTATGTTTGGTTTCCATTTTCAAAATTTATTTTCGACCACACATTTAATGAAATCCATGATTTTTATCAACTTTTAACCATATGTTGTCTCTATTTGGTCTCCATTATAATTTAATACATTTTTCATTTCCTCATTTTAATCATACATTTTTTAATAAAATAATATGACACTTAAATCCAAAAAATTTCGATCTTTTTTAATCACATATTTTTCAAAAAAAATCATTATTCCCAAAAACTCATTACAATGGATTCACCTATTTTTATCAAAATCTATTAAAACTTTGGTTTTTAGCTAAATCAAATTGGAGATTAAGTTTAGTATTTATTTTCCAAGTATTAACTGCGCACAAGAACATTTAAAGGTTTTTTTTTTTTTTTAATTAAGTGTGACCGATTAAATTTTAACAAGGAATTGATGAAATTACAAGCAACCACGACTCGTACAACCATTTCTAGTTTCTTTAACTTTGTTCATTGTCGTAACAAATTTATTATTGGCACGGCAATAAGGTTTCGCTTTCTCATATGAGGAAATTACACAATTCCAAGTAATGCAAATTCATAGTCATACAAATTACCAACCATTTAACAGTGACATAAAAATTCAATAAGTCGTGACTGAAAAATAATTTGTGACCGTTAAATAAATTGTGACTATAAAAATTGTGATTTGTGACCAATAAATAAACTGTAACGTATAATATTTTTAATTTGTGATCGAAAAATAATTTGTGATCAATTAATTTGATAATATGTGACCAATAAATAAATTATGACCTATAAATATGTAATTGTGACCATTAATTGTATAACTGTGATCTTAATATATTTAATTAGTAAAATATATTTAATTATTTAGTCATCACCTGAGATTTCAAAATTTAAACTTATTGCTTGAATTTTGAATTGGCCAATATTTTGCACATGACATATGAATTTTTCCCTTCTCATATCCCCTTACACATTCTTTTGAGTTTTGGACTTTGGACTTGTTCGATAGAGATTAAAATTCAATTTTAATTGAAAATATAACCGTTATACTTGATTTTCATCTCATGTGTGGGACCTACTAACAACTAATTTTTCAATTAAAATCTAATTTAAATCTCCATCAAACAAACTCTTTGAATTGGTGGGTTCCATCATGTTACATAAATGAATAATGCTGCTCAAACAGGGTCTGTTTGAGTAGCAAAACCCCAAAACCCTATATATGTATACCTATTTTTTCATATAGTGCAGTAATTGTACAAGTTTGTAACACCTATTGCCCAATTTCTGGTAAGTTGGATTGTTGGATGTGATGAAAAATGAACATTATATACATCGGTTTACTTTACGTCATTGGTCATTGAAGTTTTGAGTAGTTACATTATTGATCATTGATTTTTTTTAACAGTATTAGTCACCTAAGTTTCTAACAACACTAATGATCACTTGATTAAAAATATTAGCTATAAATCTTACACAACGTCGTTAAGTGTTAGCGTGTGCTTCAGAAAGTGTTACTTATAACACCATGGCAATAAAATCGGAGAACTAAGAGTCGATGATTAAACACATTCAAATGATAGAATGTAGTGTGACTTTATTTTTGGTCATATTTTGGGCTTAAATCATTTATCCCATGGCAAAAATACACTTTTAAACAACAATTTTTGTTGATTACGAGTAACAAGTAACATCGTTTGGTGACACATTTGTATTTAACGATGTCACATAAGATTTAAAGTTATTTTTTAACCTTGTGATCATTGGTGTAATATTAAAAACTTGATTGACCATTATAGTAGACAAATAATTTCAACGACCATTAATGTAACTACTCAAACTTTAGTGACCTTTCGCATAGTTAACCATAACTTATGTCATGAAGACGTGAAAATAGATGGTCATTCATATCAAGGGTTGACGTTGAGCATGTGAAAATAAGTATGGAACCAGAACCCAACCTTAAATGCAAGGGAATGACGTAGGTTAATAATCCACTCCGTTACTAAACTTACGTACGTACTTTCCATTTGTTATTGAACTTTCTTGTGTTTTTTCATTAGTCTGCACTTAACATTTGATTTTTCCACTGTGTCCAATCCCACAACAACATGACATATCATACAATACCTTATACCTGCTAATTGTAGACTTAGTCCATGTTATCGAACATTCACAACTTTGTTTAAATTTACTATTTCATGATTACAAATTAGGAGGAGAGGGATTTTTTTTTTTTTTTTTTCAAGTTCCAATTTCATTTTTTTTTTTTTTTTTGGCTTTAATTATGAGTTAGCTTGTTAAGTGCAATTCAAGCAAATACATACGATTTCGATGACACATACTAATTAATGACAAACTGTTTTAGCTAATTTACTATATAGAGTTTAGGTGATAGATTAGGCGATGAAATTGTAATGAATTACCATGTGACATGATATAAAGTGTGTTTGGTGGAGATTTAAATTAGATTTTAATTGAAAAACTAGTCGTTAGTGGGTCCCACGCGTGAGATGAAAGTCAAGCATAACAACTATATTTTTAATTAAAATTAGATTTTAATTTCTACCGAATAAGTCCTTGACTTTTTAAATCTTATTTTATTACTCAATGAAAAAAATCAAGGCATGAAAAAAGAACATTTCATTATTAAGTGGGTAATGCTATACGTACAGGGCCGACGCTTTCAATTGAGGGGAAAATTCTTCCCCACCTATGCCAAGGGTCCCCCTAGAAGCGTACAGGGCCAAAACTTATGGCCTTTTTCTTATTAAGCCCATGTTTGACAATCATTTTTTTTCAAATTTTTATTCTCATACTTATTTTCAATCATACATTCTCACAATAAAATACTATTTAAGTATATCCAAATATTTTCCTCCTTCTTAATCACATATTTATTAAAAATTTACTATTAAAAAAATCTATTCTTCCTAAAAAATGGCTATCAAAGAGGGACTGACAGCAAACCTCAATTCTAAATTAAAGGGCCTGCATATATTTCCTTGTATGAATTTTGCTACTTGTACAACATTTCTTGACAACATTGGTTGACAATCATCTCACGTAAAGGGGGGCCCATAATTTTTTTATTCATCGTGGGCGCCCCTCCCATGTGAATGATTGTCAACAAATGTTGTCAACCAATGTTGTACTTGTAGCATGATTGTAAATTGTGAGTAGATAGTAAATTCAAAATTGTAACTGTAGGTCATATTTGTGAATGAAAAAATATATTTGATCAACTTAAATTATAATCACCAATGAAAGGAAGGGGAGCTTGGACCAAACGCCACTAAAATTTGGATTTTTTAAATAAATATTCTTTTAATATTTAAAATAAAATGATGAAATATAAAAAATAACTTCGATTATTGATAATAGTGTTTTTGTGCCTGATTGGCTAGATGTTCAATTTGCTTCTTCGAGACTAAGTGTCACGAGTTGCAACTTAGCATGATGCTAATGTTCATTATGACTACTGGAGATAAGGGATGAACTTTGCTTGACATGAGTTTAATATTCGATCGCAATGGTAGCAAGTTCATGCGTTGAGAAGATGACCTCAACAATGTATTTTGGGAAGATGCTTTGCAGAGAGTTTGTTCAATGAGTTAAAGAAGCTTTCCACTAGGCAGGGGCGCGGACACACACTAGTGGCGTGGGGTCAACTGACCCCACTAAAATTGAATCCTGGGTCCGCCCTTGCCACCAGGGAAGATGACAATGGGTCTGTTCAGTTAGGAAATATAGAAGTTGAAAACAACATCGTCAAGTAGTGACATTGATGTAGTTTCTTAAACATTGTACATTGAATTTAGTTTCATGATTCACGAACTAACAATTCTATTTATTTGTATTCACTGAGTAAAATTATTCATTGTTAATAGTACTCCATTACCATACCACATGAATATTTAATCAAGCAAAACTATAAATAAATGATGACAGTAGCGCAACAATCATATATATAACAATAGCTTCTCAAATCGAAGGGTAAAGAAATTAATTGTAAAGTATATTGTGAGTGCGACAAAGATTATAGAGCCAACACTCAAAGTGGCGATGACAGTATAATTTATTGTTGCTGTATAAAACACAATAAGGGTCTATTTGATACCACTTTCTTTTCCATGGAAGTAATTCCAACTTCCACTTTATGGCTATTTGATACTTATTTTTTTTTTTTTTTTTGCTTTGCAATAGAAACAAATTCTAAGATGAAGTGTAAAAAAAAAATTATCCCTTTAATTGACAAATTCTAAGATGAATGAATATTTTTTTTACAATTGAAGATAAAATTTGATTCGAATGTCAAAAAAAAAAAAAAAAAAAAAAACTCTGGAAAATGAATTATCACTAAAATGATCAAAAAACCAATTCATGAAAAATGTGGAAAATAAGTTAAGTGGCCAGGGGGGGGGGGGGGGGGGGGGGGTTGGGTGGAATATGGTTTGCCTAGAAAACTGGACCAATTGAAAAAGCCAAAAGTTGAAGTTGGCCAATCCAACTTTCATGAAAAATAATGACTAATCAAATAGGCCCTAAGAGTTAAGATTCAAGGTGATATCAATTTAAAGGAGCAACAAAGAATTACTGAGTCATATTTTAAGTAGGTCTCATAGTCGAATTATAAGCATTATGTATCATGCAGTTATTAATTTGTATATTATGTGATATTTACATGAATTTTTTTTTATAATGTATTATCTTGCCCTCGTTTGGTTTGGATAAAATTAGATTTTTTTTTGTCGATTTAAAATAAAATAAAATAGATCAAATGTTTGGTTAAAAATTTGATAAAAATTATGAGCGCCATATAACCCCTGTTTGGTATACATTTTTTTTTTCATTCTCATTTTTTTTACTCATTTTCAACCACACATCCTTCAATAAAATAATATTTTTCATCAC
The DNA here is from genome assembly GCA_019395295.1 of Osmanthus fragrans. Classification (NCBI taxonomy): domain Eukaryota; kingdom Viridiplantae; phylum Streptophyta; class Magnoliopsida; order Lamiales; family Oleaceae; genus Osmanthus; species Osmanthus fragrans. Next base: position 4,725,428 of record CM033343.1, read on the forward strand.
ATCAATAACTTTTCATTCTTTTTAACCACATATTCACCATCAATCACATCAAAAAAATTCATTTTTCTTCAAAAATGACTATCAAATAATTGAAAACGAATATTTAAAAGATTGGACCAAACAAGGGCCTTATAAGTTAGCGAATTATTAATTTAGAATGTGATAATATCCCAAGTCCGGACCTGCAAAAACTATTAGCCTCAATTTATAAATAATTAATAATAGTCAAATTTCATTTGAGCCCTATTTTTTATTACGTGAGTTTTTTTTTTTTTTTTTTTTTTGGAGAATATATAATTAAAAAGTAGAAAAATATTTGATCCACAGTTCTACTAGCTTTGGAAGTTGTACAGTTCTACTGTAGATAGAAAATTAGGGTTTGTTTGATAGAAATATGAAATTTGGGTGGAAAAAAAATGAATTACAGAGAATTGAATTGTCTAGAATTTATTTTACTGAGAATTATAATTAAAGGTATTTGATTGGTATAATTTTTTACCTAATCCGTTTGACTTTATTTTTCATGCAAATAGTTTTTTTTACAATTGGGGATAAAATTTGTTTGGATTGGCAAAAAGTAAAAAAAAAAAAAAATTTAATTTTTTTTTTTTCAATTGACTTTGTTTTGCATGAAAATTGTCATTAAAAGTAATAATTTTTTTACAATTGAGTCTAGAATTTGTTCCCATTGTCAAAAAAAAAAAAAAAAAAAAAACTGAAATTTGTTTTACTTTCGTAGGAAAACATTTTCCTTAAAAATCAAGAAAATGCACATGTGTGAGCTAAAATAGGAAAATTTGTACCATCAAACATCAAAAAATTAAAAATTAAAAATGAAATTTAAATTTCTAGTTCTTGAAAAAAAAAATGATTATCAAACATACCAGTGCTACAAATCATTTTGGTAAGAATCGGGGTGACGGGGCCCCAATTTTTGTTGGATTACTCTCAAGGGAAGAATTCACAAATCATGTATTAAGTATGCAAAGTTCAAAAATCAAGTTTTTAAGTTTGGTTAATGCAAAAATCAGGTTTTTGTCTAATTAATTAAAAAGATTTATTAATTAAATAAAATAAGGTTACAATTATACAAATAATGGTCACATATACATAATTATAGGTCACAATTTAACTATTAGTCACATATTGTCAAATTAATTGGTCACAAATTATTTCGAGATCACAAATCAAAATTTTTGCAAGTCACAGATTATCTCGAGGTCACAAACCAAAAAATTTATAGTCACAGATTATTTTATAGGTCACATGTTTTCAATTTTGTGATCACAGATTATTTTTTAGGTCACATGTTTTCAATTTTGTGGTCACGGATTATTTTTTAGGCCACAGATTATCAAAATTTTAGGTCACAGTTAATTGCTTGGTCACATATAATTAAATAATTGGTCACACACCCTCAATCCCAAATTCCAGTACAGGAATACTTGGTCACACATCGACCAAATAGTTGGTCACACATATCCGTCCCTGCTGTCCGTTGCCACCTCCGCCGTCACATCACCACCAATAATAACCACCACCGCCCATGCTAAAACATCCCAAACCATCGTCAAATTCAATAAAACTCTTCCCAACCACCAGATCCACCACCATTGCCGCCGCCACCACAAAATCTCCACCACACAAAACACCATCTAACCCCCCCCACCGCTAGATCCACTCAAAACTCACAAAACAAACTCCTGACAGAAACCAATCACTATGCTACCACCATCGACGCCGCCACGTCCACAGTCAATCCACATCCTCACCACCAACATCGCAAAAACCACTACTCAAATCACCACTGTAACACTCAGATTCGAAGGCATAAAGGTAATCTTTGAACAAATAAAAAAAAACCTCCACTCCCGTCGCCTATGGAGAGTCGCCGCCACCAGAGTGAATGGGTAAATCTGGTCGCCTGTGGAGAGTCAACTCCACCCCGTCGTTGCCACCAGATCCACCCCGTCGCTACCAACAACACAGAACACACCAACAAAAAACCAGCCACCGCCACTCCCGTCGCTATCAACAACACAGACCACACCAACAAAAAATCTGCCACCGCCACCACCTCCACTCCCGTCGCTGCCATATAGTCTTCAGATCTGATTCACACAGGCAAACCCCCACAGACGACGACAAAGGCATGCGTGAGAGAGAAACTGAGAGAAAGAGAGAGAGTGAAACTGAGCGAGAGAGTGAGAGGATATAAAAGGAATGGGGGATTTTAATTTTTAATTGAATACCTGATTTATGCTTAATTAAAATTTACATCTGATTTTAGAATTGTTATCTTTAAACACCTGCTTTTGTGTAATTTTCCCTACTCTCAACTTCTCAAGCCCATGCTTCTATAGCGCACAATATAATACGCTATTCCGAAGGGCATATCTGTCATTATATCCATAAAAAATTCCGCCATCACGTGAACCGTCAGATCTGAATTTTCAATTTAGATCAAATCGTGACATAGGGCGCCTCCTCAAAATTTCAAAATCCTGCTCTCCTTCCATTTTCCACACACACACACACACACACTAGAGTGAGGATCTGATTATTTTTTTCCCTAACGGTAGACTACCGAGTACAGATTGTGAGGCGCAGAATCAAGAATGTCTGGTAGACACGAGAAAGAGAAGGGGGTCAATGTCCAGGTGCTTCTTCGTTGCAGGTAGCGTATTTATACGATTTCGGGGTTCCGATTTTTCTTTTGTTTTTTGAAACTTTGAGTTATTTGTGTAACAATTGGTGAATTTTCAGACCGTTTAGTGAGGATGAGTTGCGGAACAACGCTCCGCAGGTCGTGACCTGTAACGATTACCAGAGAGAGGTGTCCGTTTCACAGAATATCGCTGGGAAACAATTAGATAGAGTTTTTACGTTTGACAAGGTAATTTCTGTAACGGGTTACTTATTATTAAATTTAATGACTAGAATTTATTTTTGCGTTTTGTATATTAGTTTTTATGGTTCCAGGTGAAAAAAATAGGTTTGACTCGTTTCTATTTCTTTTTCTATGATTGGAAGACTCATAAGTTAAGAATGAAATTATCAGTATTTCACTGAAGTTAAGGAGTGTTAGTTTTGCAAATTCATAAGGATCTGTTCACGTTCAACTGACCTGGGGCATTTCTTTTGTTTTTGTGCTTGTTCATCTTGTAATAGATTATCAATTAATAAAAAAACTAACTTTACTGGCAATATAGGATCTCCCACTGCTAAATCAATCCAGAACTCCATCTTGACATGACGAGTATTGATTGCAGTTAAAGTAAGCATTTATATGGGTCTTCTTCGGTGTATCTTAAAGACATAAACCATAGTTTTTAAGAAACTACCACTCAAGGATTCTGAAGCACAACACTTGGAAATCAGAATGTTGGCCTATTTGTACTTTTAAAATGCATTCTCTAACTCTGCTTAGAACAATCTGACAATTATTGGCAATTCAGGTTTTCGGACCCAACGCACAACAAAAGGATCTCTACGAACAAGCTGTTGTCCCCATAGTTAATGAGGTATTGGAAGGTTTCAACTGTACTATCTTTGCTTATGGGCAAACTGGTACTGGAAAAACTTATACCATGGAGGGTGAATGTAAGAGGTCAAAGGTACTGTGCATTATGATGTTGTTTTACTTATTACTTCAAGTGTTACATTGATTCCTTTTGCAGATTTTGATATATATGATTTTCCTTCATCTTGCAGAGTGGACCCAATGGGGAGTTGCCATTGGGAGCAGGAGTCATACCTAGAGCAGTTAAGCAGATTTTTGACACATTAGAGAGTCAAAATGCAGAATACAGTGTGAAAGTCACTTTCCTTGAGTTGTACAATGAAGAAATCACCGACTTGCTAGCCCCTGAAGAGATTTCAAAGGTTGCCTTAGAGGACAAGCAGAAAAAGCAGTTGCCACTTATGGAAGATGGGAAAGGTGGCGTTCTTGTTAGAGGACTAGAAGAGGAAATTGTGACAAGTGCTAATGAGATTTTCACTTTACTTGAAAGGGGATCTGCTAAACGTCGAACTGCAGAAACTTTTCTAAACAAACAATCTAGGTTCTAGTTTTCTCTGCTTTATTATATCTTTGCAGTCTCTTTTTACTTTTGGAGACATTTATGATGTTTATATATCTTTTTTTGATATCAGTCGATCACATTCTTTGTTTTCCATAACAATACACATTAAGGAAGCAACACCTGAAGGTGAAGAGCTAATAAAATGCGGCAAATTGAATTTGGTTGATTTAGCTGGTTCAGAGAACATCTCTCGATCTGGCGCTAGGGAGGTAATTTTTAACTTCTTTGCCTACATAAGTTGGAGTATGATAGCGGAGTATTAATTAATTAGTTAATTAATTTTTGGTTTGTTTCTTGTTATGTTGGTTCTATTGACTGCTATCACTTTTATAATGTTGCAAGACTATTTGGACTCTTTTAATTCTGAAATATGTTTCTAATTTTCAGGGCAGGGCAAGAGAAGCTGGAGAAATAAATAAAAGTTTGCTTACATTAGGACGAGTAATTAATGCTCTTGTGGAGCATCTTGGACATGTACCTTACAGGTTGAATCATGTAGAAGTTTTTGATCATTTGTTTTGATAGTTCATTCTCAGCAACTTATCTATCAACTTGCTATGCTTGCTTTATTAACAGGGATAGCAAACTCACAAGGTTACTCCGTGATTCACTGGGAGGTAGAACCAAGACTTGCATTATCGCAACTGTGTCTCCGGCTGTTCATTGTCTTGAGGAGACCTTAAGCACACTAGACTATGCCCACAGGGCTAAGAATATAAAGAATAAGCCTGAGGTTTGGTGCAACTTTTTCTTTATATCATATTGAATTATTGATTTGTCTGGTTTTTCCTATATTAATGGATAAGTTTAGACAGTAATATGTAATTCTTATTTTGTATCATCGCAAAAAATTCTTCACCAAACATCAGAGTCATAAGATCTTTTGCATTATCTTTTTGTAGGTGAACCAGAAGATGATGAAAACAACTCTGATTAAGGACCTCTATGGAGAAATAGATCGGCTTAAGGCAGGTAAAACTTCTAGTACTTGGTGAGATGTTTTCATCGATAATAATTACTTATGGTGGAAGTTCTACCTCGTCATCTTATATTTTCTATCTTGCTTTTCTACAGAAGTTTATGCTACTCGAGAAAAGAATGGGGTCTACATCCCTAAGGAGAGATACTACCAGGAGGAGAGTGAGAGGAAGGTACTTCTCGAATGCTGGATCCTTTAAACAGGATTTCCTTTGATTTGTTTAATCTGTGTTCTGCATGAGACAAACTATTGTTTAGTTGTAATAATTTTCATTATTTCCATGATGAATTACTTTGAAGGCTAAATGATTTCTTATCAATTTTAGAATTTTTTGTTACTGTAACATAATTTCTCCATTTTAGGCAATGGCTGATCAGATTGAACAAATGGGAGTTACAATTGAAAACCATCGGAAGGTTAGTTTGTCTCATATTGTTAACTAGTAGACACATTATGTACGATTATCTCTAATTTGTTTTGATTGAATGGGTAAAGCAACTGGAGGAATTGCAAACTAAATATGACGGTCAAGTTCAACAGTGCTTTGATTTGAGTAACAGACTCGATGCTACCGAAGTAAGTTATTGTCATAGTGCCGTACCATACTACCATGTTTTGGATTCATTTATTGATTCTTATTTGGAGTTGTATGCAGAAAGACTTGAAACAAACCAGTGAATTGTTGGCAAATACGGAGAATGAATTGAGACGATGCAAGTATTCCCTCACCGAACGGGACTTTATCATATCCGAGCAGAAAAAAGCAGGTATTTTGTGGTTTCGTAAAGAGTTAAAATTTCATTCTTTCTGGTGCCTAAATCATGTTACTGAATATATAAACAGAGAATGCACTGGCTCATCAAGCATGTGTATTACGGGCTGACCTGGAAAAATCTCTCAAGGATAATGCTTCACTATTTCTGAAAATTGGTATGTAGTTTCAATGATAAATCCTTTACTCAAATTTTTTCCTGTACATGGCATAATGATTTTAATTATTACTTTTGCAGCCAGAGAGGACAAACTGAACGCTGATAACAGGTCAACTGTGGACACTTTTCAGGCTGAGCTGGCTCAGCAGCTTGGTACCCTTTGTAACACATTGGCCATGTCTATTTCTCACCAAAGTGAACACCTCCAGTGTGTTGAAAATCTCTGCAACTCTTTTCTGGAAGTACATGATAAGGTGTTAGTTACATTTCACTGAGTTGTTATTTATCTTTCTTCATTTTTTTTGGGTAATTTGTACTTTTCAAATATACTATTATTTTCCAAATTCTTTTATTTGCTTGTAATTGTAAATTCCTTTCCCAGCATAATTTCTACATTCTTATTTCTCTAAATTTTGCTCATAGGCTGCCATGAATTTAAAGAAGAAAGTAAGTGCTTCAAGAGCTTTGTATATCTCTCATTTTGAGGCTGTACAGAATGTTGTAAGGCTGCATAAAGCCAACACAAATGCTTCTTTGGATGAAATAACAATTATGGCTTCATCCAATTCATGCTCCGTTGAAGAAGTAAGAATTTGAAATTTACTGTTCCTGTCCTTTTATGCTTTTGACGTTCATTGTTTAGCGTTGTAGATTCTCAACCTTTTTTGTTTGCATCTTTTATGTAGTTTTTAGCTGCAGAGTCTGTTGAAGCGAATTCAGTTTTTAGTGATCTTCAGGAAACTTTATCTAGTCATCAAGGAGAAATGGCACACTTAGCCAGAGAGCTTCGACAGGTTTGCATATTTACTACAGTAACTCCTTTATTTAGCTGCTTGTTTATTTCCCATTTATAGTTTATATTTGAATATTTTGATTTTTGCAGAAATTTAATGCTAATATTGAGCACTTGATGGATACCTCGGAAAATATTCATGGATTTCTTGATAAGCTTTTGGAAGAATCGAAACGGTTTAAAGGGCATGCAAATCAGGTTGACGATGTACAAACTAAATGTATTGTAGAATTTCAGAATGCATATGAGGTATATCCTATATTGCAATGTTAGTTATTAATTGCAAACTGTAACTCTATGTTGCCTTACATTTAAGTTCTCCATCTTTAGGAACAATCTAGGTCAGATGTGGAGAAGCTTATTGCTGATATGACCTCTTTAGTCTCTAAATGCATGCATCGCCAAAAAGAGATGGTATGTAACTCGGGTGTCATCATCATTAATTATTTTTTTGCATTTTTTTTTTTCGATATCTGACTAATAGTTCATAGGTGGATGCGAGGCTTGGTGATCTTAGAGAAAGCATAAATGGAAGCAAGACTTTTGTGGATGGGCATCTTTCAAAAATGGAAAGTATTACAACAGATCTGAAAAGGAAATGGCAAGATTCCTTCACGCAGGCAGAGAATAATTTTAAGGACAATGCTGACTTCTCTGCTGCTAAGCATTGTCGTATGGAATTACTTCTGCAGAAATGGTGCCAAACTATTTCTTTATTTTCGGCCTCATATATTTACTTTCTATGGATAAAATTTTTGTCCCCCTTTACCACGTCCCATTAGAATTGCTGCATGTGTTTAGTTTCAATTTCGTTTTGGTCTTTATTCTTCTGCTCCTTGCCTATGTTTGTTTCTGACTCCTTTGTATGTTTTCTTATCCAGTGTAAACACTGCCGACACAGCTTTGAATAGGTGGCAAAGAACACAAAAATCATTGAACGACATGGGAAGTCAACATGCCACCATGGTTACTTCACATATCAGGTTGGTCAATGTAGTCTTGCTCTCTCCTATTTTCAATCACAAAATCTTTTATTAAATAATATTACACGTAAATCGAAAACTTTTTCTTCTTTTTCAACCGCCCATTCTCCAAAAAAAAAAAAAAATACTATTTCCCCCATTAAAATTTGAAATAATGGAGGCCAAACGGGGGCGTAATTTCAAGATTAGTTCAGTGTATGAGCTGAGTTAAACACTGTCTCTCATTGTCAGTCGTCTTTTGTAATTTGATCACTTGTGGTTATGTTTGCTCTTGTCCTCTACATGTTTAAATTTTAATATTAATATTATACAACAAATAACTGGGTTCAGCTAGTTGCAATTGACACTTCTCTCACTTTTATAAAACGTCAGCTAATGTTTGGTGCTATTTTATTTGATAAAAGGACTTATCCTAAGAACAACAAATTCATTAATTTCTGAATCTTTGTTTTAGGAACATGTGCAATAGTAATGAACTACATGGTGCTGAAATTGACTCTGCAAGGGTTACAGTTGATGAAGCTATCACAAAGAACAGCGAAGGCATCCTTCAGTATTTTGATGGTTTGTTTTACTCGATTGAATCCCTCTCTACCACTTTTTTCCATTCATTGTTAATTACTTTTAAGGAAGTATCTATTAATAGTCTACGCTAAATTTATTTTTGGGTAATTGGCGCTAAACATCCTTACCTTTCACGTTTATTGTGTAAAACGTTCCTACCTTTCATTTTTTGGCACAAAACGTCCATACTTTTAACTTTCTTTGCGCTGAACGTCATTCTCACAAATTTTTAACGTAAAATGACAAATATACCCTCATATTTAAATAGAAGGAAAAAAAGAAAAGAAAAATAAAGAACAAATTGCAATTATAGGGCAAACTTTTTAAAAAATATAAATAACCCACCAAATTTCACATTCTTCCCACACTCCACCCCACCCCACCCTGCGGCGGTGGGGTGGGGGTGACAATTTCTGAAGGCACACAAGGAGGAAATCTTTGAAAGTTCACACTATTCAAAAAACATAAGCATAAAACTGAAATAGCTTGATTTGATTCTAGGGAGACAAAATCATACAAGTATCGAAATGTTTATTGCACCTGTGTCAAGACTATCAAAGAATGCAGTTTGTTATAAAGAATGAGAATCAAATTCCACAGCAAGAACTAAATAATTCCGTTAACTCCTACCATTCTCTTTGAAGTCAAAATTCTAATTTCCAGCCTAAATTTTTGTTCTGAGATTCAAATTGAATACTGCCAATTTTCACCTGGAAAACTGTAGATGAAAAAAAATAGAGTACAATGAAGAAAGGGAATTGTGTAATATACATTGCAGGGGGCAATTTCTGACTGCTGGTGAAATCTCTCTTTCAAAACTCTGTTAAACTTTTCGAAGTTTGGAAGGAGGCAGCCAAGAGTGCTAATCACTGTTGTCAGAAGGTAGAGTTGGGGTGGGGTGGGGTGGGGTGGGGGTGGCGTGGGGTGGGGTGGGGGTGAGGTGTGGGAAAAAGGTGAAGTTTGGTGGATTATTTGCACTTTTTAAAAAGTTTGGCTTATAATTGCAAATTGTTCTTTATTTTTTGTTTATTTTTTCCCTTTTATTTAAATATGAGGGTATATTGGTCATTTTACGTTAGAAATTTGTGAAAAGGACGTTCAGCGCAAAGAAAGTAAAAGGTAGGGATGTTTTGTGCCAAAAAATGAAAGGTGGGGGACGGTTTCCACAATAAACGTGAAAGGTAGGGATGTTATGCGTCAATTACCCTTTATTTTTTAAGCAAACGTACACAATATATAACTCACATTTATTTGTACAAATAGAAAATGCTAGCTTCTGGATTCATAGCATATAAGGAAAACCCTTCACCAGTGTCCCATATAATGATGAGTTACATTTTGTGTATTTAATTGTCAAATGGGATTGCTTGTCACTTGTAATTAGACCCAATACAAGCAGCATTCCTTTTAATCTGTTTTTCTTGTGAAAACTGATCTAGTTCTTAATTGCTACTGATTCATCTATTGTGAAGGGAGAGTATGATTTCAGGGTCCATACCTTTGACATTTCTTCCCTGTTCCGTTTGCAGGCATGTCAGAGCAAGAGAGAGGTTATGTTTCTGAAATTTTAACGACCTCTAGATTTCATTCTGAAACTCTTGAGATCCTTCAAAAAGATCACTCTCAGCAGTCGGCCTCTATCGAACAGCATGCCGTTGATACTTTCAGGCAAAAATATATGGTATGTTCTAAAATTATGCTTTGAATGGTTAGTACGATGTTATGGCTCTTGGTTTAAAAATTGAAATTTACACCTTTAACATTGACTAAACCTTCTGTATTGTATCATTCATTTCCTTTGGTTTTATTGTGGATAAGATATAGAATCATGACATAAAATAGTATGTCTATAAGAGCAAAACTATCTGGATGTAATTTCCCATATATGATTTTAACCACTTCATTGATGCTCAGGATTATGAGGTCACTGGCTCGACCCCAGTGAAATTCGAGCAGGATATTCCTAGCAAGGCCACTATTGAGTCATTACGAGCCATGCCAGTGGAAGTTTTGCAAGAAGACTTCCGAGAAAACCATTCAAATGAATCCCTTCAAGTAAAGGAACTAAAGCCTTCGCTGATTCCTCGCTCCCCACTCTCCCAGATAAACTAAAATAGTTGCGAACCTTGTCCATTTGATGTTATCTTTAACTAACTGTGTTTGTATTTTACATGTATACGTTTCTCTTCATCTGCAATCTACTTTGAATTCGAAGCTGGTGTAGAGGTTTGTAATCCCATATTAGGCTTATAAAGATAAATCCCTCCTTGGGATTTAGCAAAAGTTGTAAGCTTCTCATTTATACTTTCTAGTTTTATTTACAAGACACTAGGCATTTCAAGGTTATCGAGTATTAATGAGCCAATTAATCTTTATTTACAGCTATTCAAACTTCTATTATGTGTTGAATTGAATGGTGGTGGGAATTTAGGCTTTTGACCTGGATAACAACAATGGGCATAACCTTCGTATTTAATTGTCATTGTTGAGTTTGAATTGCACCTTCAATTTGAATGGCATGTTGCAACTTGCTTGCATGAGACCTAAATCACTACTAAATGTCTGATCAACCGTACAACATTGAATTTGTTCTCGAATATTGTACACACTTTAAGCATAGTTTAAAGCTAAACAAACATGTTCTCAATGGCATATCTTTAAGTAACTTTAATGAATAAATTGTAAATATATATCCAAAGTCATCGATTCACTAACTTCGAACATAAAGTTCGATTTCAAATACAATTTATATACAGAAATTTTACATATAATTAAAATTTAAAAAAATTAAATAACTTGCTTATTTGTATATACTTTACTTATTTTCAGCTTTAGTCAATAAATGAAAATGTCTTATTTCAAGATTTATTTATAACTAAACTTGACTTGTATGAACTTTGGATCAATAGCAGAAAATCCCTTAAAATGTTTCTATTTGCCATATACCCCCTACATGTCAGGATCTTAACGGCAAGGGGATATTTTGCACGAAAGATTTCATACATGGATATATCACAAATGAAAACGTTTCTGGGGTATTCTGCCTGTGAACTTTTTAAAGCACGTTTAATGTAATCTTCTATTTGACCGTTAAATCTGTTAAAAAATTTCATGGTTGCACGTGAGTGCTAATCTAATGATTATATACAGACGCCGAAATCTTGTTTCCTCAAACCGTGGATCTTATCGATTTCTATCAATTTCCTCCGCTCAAATGATGATTGAATCCCCATGCCAAAATCAAATTCTTAATCAAACATTCTCCAATCAAAGTATCCACATAACCCAAACACCAAAATCAGATTTTTCACAGATACTGGAACCAAAATTTTACCTTTCTAGACTCGTCGAGTGTAAAAATCTTGCACCAGTTTATCAAATACATGCTCAAGTAACTGTTAATGGGCTGCTCCAAAACCCCATTGTTACTAATAAAATTCTTTATGCATATACGTTGCACAAGGCTTTAGGAAATGCAAGTGCATTATTTAGCGGGTTCAGTAATCCAGACCCGTATTCCTGGAGTATTATGGTTGGCGGATATGCTAAAGCTGGTGACTTTATGAATTGTTTTAGAACATTTAGGGAGTATGTAAGGTCCGGGGTTGTGCCTGATAGCTATACTTTGCCTTTCGTGATAAGGGTTTGCCGAGATACAAAGGATTTGCAAGTAGGTAGATCGATACATACTGTTGTTTATAAGTTTGGGTTGATTTCAGACCCTTTTTCGACTGCAGCACTAGTGGACATGTATGCGAAATGTAAGGTTATCGAGGATGCAACACAGCTGTTTGATGGAATGCCGAAGAGGGACCTTGTTAGTTGGACTGTGATGATTGGGGCGTGTACTGAGTGTGGAAATGCGGATGAGGCACTGGTTTTGTTTGACCGGATGAGAGCTGAAGGAGCTATGCTGGATAAGGTTGCCATGGTAAATGTTGCGAACGCTTGTGCAAAGTTAGGGGTGATGCATAAGGCAAAGATAGTTCATGATTATGTATGGAGGATGAATTTTTCGCTGGACGTGATCCTGGGCACAGCAATGATTGATATGTATGCAAAGTGTGGGAGTGTTGACTCTGCCAGGGATATATTTGATCGGATGAGGGAGAAGAACGTTATATCGTGGAGTGCAATGATTGCAGCTTACGGATACCATGGGGATGGCAAGAAGGCTCTGGATTTGTTCAATATGATGTTGGGGAGTAGGATATTGCCTAATAGCATCACGTTTGTTTCACTCTTGTATGCTTGTAGTCACTCTGGGCTTGTTGAAGAGGGTCTTCGACTTTTCTCATTGATGCAAGTTGAGTATGGAGTGAGACCAGACGCGAAACATTTTACTTGTATGGTTGACCTATTTGGTCGGGCTGGAAAGCTCGATCAGGCCTTGAAATTGATTGAGGATATGAGTATTGAAAAAGATGAGGGGCTCTGGGGTGCACTGCTTGGGGCATGTAGGATTCATGGTCACGTTGAACTAGCAGAAAAGGCAGCAGAGTCCCTCATTGAATTACAACCCCAAAATGCAGGACATTATGTATTGCTTTCCAATATATATGCCAAAGCAGGTCGATGGAAAGAAGTGGCAAAGGTTAGGAAACTAATGACCCAGCAGCGATTAAAGAAAATTCCAGGTTGGACATGGATTGAATTAGATAATAAGATCCATAAATTTAGTGTGGGAGACCGTACTCACCCCCTGTCGAAGGAGATTTATGAGGAACTGAAGCATTTGATAGAGAAAGTAGAGCTTGCTGGGTACGTTCCTGATACAGATTTTGTGCTGCACGACGTTGATGAGGAACTCAAGTTTGGATATTTGTATTCTCATAGTGAAAGGTTGGCTATATCATTTGGACTAATCAGCACACCTGAGGGAACACCAATTAGAATTACAAAGAATCTAAGGGTTTGTGGAGACTGTCACACATTTATTAAATTTGTCTCTTCGAGTACACATAGGGTAATTATTGTTCGTGATGCCAATCGGTTCCATCATTTTAAAGAAGGCAGTTGTTCTTGTGGAGATTACTGGTGAATGGCGTATCGTATTCTGCAAAATAAGGTAAATTCTTTTTGTTCCTCACTTTTTCAACATCGAAGTATAATTTAAGTCTGCTTTGTGCAACTCAAACTCCTGTTCTCATTGGCACAATGCCAGATATGCTAGAAATGAACATTTACAGTTCTTCTATACTTGTATATTATGCTTACTGAGTGTTTGAAAATCAATGTGAAATACTCAAGCTCATGTAAGTTTGTAACTTGTAATTGCTGCATGCTACAGAAGGATACTGTAGCTGGTTAGATAGTAATAATTTATTGAACTGAGACCTGGATTATTAGAAATTTAAGATGGGAATTATTCCACACCCAATTTCCTTTTTTTGACAATAGTCCGAACAATCAGCGTACTAGTAATTATTTGGTTATAAAGATAGAAACGAGGTTGGGTATCATGTTGACTAAGAAGATCAGTTTTTTTTTTTTTTTTTTCAATCACAACATAATCATATCTGGATTAACAACATGCGAAATAGTATGAGGCATACAATCTACTCATATGATTATTAACTAGGAAAATGATGTTTGCCGGGGCTCAAAGACAGGTAAAATGAAACAGACTGACTTGACAACATATGATTATGTGTTTGTTGTTTTTATTTTTCAAACAGTCCAATCATGTGTTGACATGTGTGTATCCTATTTTTGAACATATTTTTTTAGCCCGTTTGGGTATCATATCTCTATTAACGAGGATTGAAGTAGCAAAAGATGCTAGTGTATGGGCCACATGTTTCCCATTTCTAGGCACGAAGGGGCAAGTACCACAACCTACATCAGAAACAAGAGCTACATTATCAACTAGAATCAGTGAATTCGCCCTATGGTTAAAATCATATTTCAAATTTTGGATTCTTGTAGAGCATCTTCACACTCGGCAATACCAATCCAGATAACAGTCCCTCACGAAATGCAATAGCTTCGGCATCTTCTGAAAGAAAATTTTGCCAGGACCGATCTTGAGGAAGAGCCCCTCATGGTTCCGTATCACAGACCAACACCCACTGACCTCCTGCCATCTCTAACCGAGGCAGATGCCAAAATGAATCTCTCGTCAGGATGAGATAGACGTATCCTTGCTGGGTTATTTCTTTTGTTAAGAACTAGAGGTCTCGGTTTGAATCTTAGACAATATTTTCTTTTATTGGAAAAAAAGCTTAGCCTTTGTTTGTCATCCATTAAAAAGATTTTTTGGGGAAAATAATTTTTGAAATAGTGATTTATATGCAAGATATTCTATTGTGTAAATGTACGAGTTAAAATGAGAGAGAAAAAAAGAATTTTGATTTAGCATGTATTTGTTGCTGGAGAGACTAGGAGCCTCTTTGGGTAGCTACCTACTATTAATGGACACAATAAATTTAAATAGTAAATGAATTCAAGATGATGTACATACTTCTGGTCGCCTGATGCTACACGTATATTAGGATGTTCATCCTGGTGTCTACCCCCATGAAAGGGGACTTACTTTGAATAAATTATAAATCAGGATGTCCATCCCGATGTCTACCCCTCACATGGAGGGAGATCCACTTCGAATAAAATATTGCATTATGTACAAGTAGTATATTCTCTTCTGATCTCTGAATTAGACCGACTGATCTAGTTTTTTTTTTTATGACCTTGCTACATGGACAGAGCCACATAGGCCCTGTTCGCTGTGCATCCCCTTATTGGCGGGGGATCTATTTGCCAATAGGGGGTGCACTGGAAGGACAAGGCCTACGTGGCACTGTCCGATTGGAAAAGTTCGTGAATTTACACCTATGCACTTAAAAAACTCTTGCTATGCTTACCTGTATATCCAGGAAATTGGCAATAGTCTTTCCATTCATTAAGAGCATGTTCAGTAGATCAAAGTACACTAGATAAGGTTTAATGCTTGTGTGCTTTTTTTCTGTCAAGCATTTTTAATTAAATATTCAATCAAAAAAAATAGAAAACTTAAGTACTATATACTTTCAAGAAACGTGCCTATATACTAATTAGCTTAATCAGAACTTAAATTAGATCAAACATCACTCTTTGAATGTTTAGAATAATTCAAAAATTCACGAGGCTGTTTGGTTTGAAAATTTACAGCTTTAATGATGACTAACTCTTTGGTATTGTTATAGGGAGCATTCAATGGATAAAGGTATTTGAAAAATAATCTTTAACCCTTAAATTAATCTAATTTAACGGTGTAGATCTAACTTAACAAGTACTTGTTTACCCTAATACACTGCGAGTGTAGAGGATTTCTTAGAGTTCACCAAATGGTAATATTTCTGTGGTCTTCCACCATGTTGCAACCGACGGTTGGCTTTTGGCGGTGGCCGGAGATGACAGAAAGGGAATGAAATCAGCTACAATAGCTCGTTGGGATGGGTTAGTTTTCCATACCATATGAGATTGACAGAAATTTTGCCACTGAGAAGTTGGCCTTTAAAAAGAAAACAAAAAACTATCATCTTCTTCAACCCACCCTTCATCCACCCCACCACCACCTCTTTAATCAAGGGAAGGGGAGAAATCTCCCTGAATTATAAGCAAGGGAAATCACCCACTGTTAAACCGGCAAAAAAAGGGGAAGGAATTCCCCCTAAATTCTTGGTTAAGGCGCCCCCACCCGGCGAATTAAAAGGAATTATATACCCCCCGCTACTGCAAATTCAGGGGGATCTCTCCTACCATTCGTTTGAGAAATGCCCCTTGATTATTAAGGAGGCTGCGGCGTGGTGAAAATGATAAGGATTTATTTATTATTTATTATTATTATTTTAAAGTTAGATCACCGTTAAATTAAATTAATTTAATGGTCTAATTTAACGGTTAAGAATATTTGTCAAATACCTTTGTCCATTGAACGCTCCTCATTATTTTATGACACTATTATCATGGTTTTATTCTAGTGATGAGTGTATTTCACTCATTGAATTAGCACCTTCAAGGCATAATTTTTGGTTTGTTCTTGAGCGTTTTAATGAGTTTGGTCGTGTTGTTTTGTAGTTTGAATAACTTGGTCAAAAATGCGCATTTTGGAGCTTGAAATGGAGTCAAATTGTTGATTATGGAAGTGAGCATGGACTGGAGATGAAAGGAAAGAAAAATAAAGTAGAAAATGAGGTCAAAAGCGAAGGGAACATATGGGTGCCTAGCCTAGGCGCCCAAGAAAATGAGAAAAAACAGTAGAGAGTTGGGTGCTGTGGCGCTTGATCGGAAGAAAAGAAGCAAAATGGTTGGCACTGCGGAGCTAGTAGGGTTTCCATCGTGGCGCTACGGCACCAACCGTGGGTGCTACGTCACCCGAAATTAAAAAGATTAGATTTTTTGGAAAGTTTTTGGCCCAGTCCATCTCCAACTCGTATTGAAATTTCAAAACACCATAAATACAACTCTAAAAATCACTTTTAAAAGGAGAATTCATTTAATCAAGAGCAAGAATCCAAGGAGGTAAGCAATCATTAAGAAATCAAGGAGAAATCAAGATTAACATTGCAAAGGAGATTGTAGATCTACAAAAACTAGTTTTTCTGTTTTCTTTACTACGTTGTTTATCTGAATTTGATTATTTCTATGGTTTCCATCATTAACTAAACATCTAATCTAAGGTTTGATTTAGCCAAAATTTCAGGATATAGTTTGATTTTATTTGAGTTAATTGTATGAAAATTTTCTTTCTGTTTATTTGTATTATTGATTTAACAATCGTGCTAGTAGTATATCGGAGTGTACCGAATGGTGTACACCCCCCTCACATGGGTGGAGGGCCCACACAAATAAAATACAATTAATTCGAGTGGGCTCCTCACCCATGTGAGGAGGATGTACACCATTCGGTACACCCCATTATGTACAACTAGCATTTTTCTTGATTTAATGCTTTCAATTAATTGACTACTAATTAAATGATTAGATGTTAGTCAATTTCGACACTCTAGAGAGCGAAATTTAGGTGCAATCATAACAATAATATAACTTTGATTTTATGAAATTTGAGAGAGTGTAGAATCTATGAAGCTTGTTCCATAGAAGAACCACGATCTTGATAAATCTTATTTTAATTCAGGATTAAAAATACTGAAATTAATTTTTACTTGACACTCGAGAGAGAATATAATTACATTAGGATTCTTGCTTATAAACATGAAAAAATTGATTAGAGACAACTTTGGGTTGCGTCACATTTTACTTACCGTACTTAAACTTGCACCCAATTACTCAACCTTACATCGTTGCACTCAATTACTAACCAAGTTAGTTCCGTCAATAAACACTGCAGACGTGGAAGACGAATTTTACATGTGGCAGTTAAATGCCATGTCATTCTCCCAACCCAGCTCCCAAATAAGTCTTACCCAAAAATCAATTGAAGTCCTGTAAACCTCACAAACCTGATTTCATCTTGCTGACCCCAAATCATGGAAAACTTGATTTCAGCTTGCTAACCCCAAATCATCGAACTCCAGTTGGTAATTTCATCTTGGAACCACAATTTTTCTCACCCAAATTAGTTGACAGTAGAACCTGTACAAGCTCTCGATCTCGAAATCGAGCCTTCAACACCTTTGAAGGGCCCATCCCAACCACGAATATTGTGGGTTTGAACACCTTTCAAGCCTTCAACACCTCTAATTAGGGTTTGAACATCTTTCTCAAAAGTGTGATACATAAAAAAAAGCACAAGAAAATGGCAACGTTGGTCCCAGAAGCTTTGTTAAAATTTCTGTAGCACATGAATACAGATGTAAAGGTTGGTGGGGAGCATAGGTCATCTTGATTAGAGAAGAGATCGCTCATTAGACTAGCAATCTGTAATTATTTCCCTCGAATGTTGCCTTTGAAAACCCACTTAAATTCTGCTGAAATCGAGCCTTCAACTCCTTCAATTTGGGATTTAGGGTACATCGATTTAGGGTTATTCAGATTTTGTGTTCACGGTTTGTTCAATGTGGTGGAGGTTTTGTTTTTCAAATGGATTTTGTGAATTTACGCTTTCATTTTAATTTAGAGGCGTGTTTGGTCAGAATTGGAAGGAATGATGTGGCATTTAACTGCAATTTGTCAATTCCATTATCCACGTTGGCAACAATCCGCTTGATACACATTTTTTGTAAAATGAGAATGAAAAATAAAGTCGTTATGAGCCCTATACAAGAGATGTAAAGTCAAATATGGTGGTTGAATGTGATGATAACGGTCATATTTTTCATTTTTATGGTGAAAAAAGGGAACCAAACGGGGCTTAGTCACGGAATTAACTTAGGGAGTAACGGAATGCAACGTTGTAAAAATGAGTGAGTATTGAGGTGCAAGTTAAAGTACAGTAAGTGAAACGTGACGTTACCTAAAGTTGAGTGTGCGATGAAACAATTAACTCGGAAAATCATATTTGATAGTTAAAAGACTTTATAACCCCAGACTTTCTCAACTTAATCCTTACATATTGAGCAGCTTTCACCTTCTAACAAGAACGTTGCTAGTTCTTGTTCTGCAAATCTGGTTAAATCGCATACCTACGCAGCAGCCGTAACGAACTCATCATCAAGACTTGATTTGGCCAGTGTCCCAATAGTCGACGTTGAGTTATCTCTTCGACAGCCACAATTCAAAAATGGTAAGCTAGCTATTATTTTTACGCCTCTAGAATTGCAGCGATCTGAGACTCTTCTCCAGTTTGCTCTGATTGCTAAATTCTCGAAGACTCGTCCGAGGATGGATGTCATTCGGAATGTCATTTGCAACAACTGGGGTTTGAAAGCAGTACTAATAGTCAGTTTTATTGATAGAAGGCATGTGCTGATTAAATTGCAAAATGCAGAGGACTTTAATAAAGCCCGGACACCCGACTCCCACGAGATTGAAGGATCTTTGTTTTGTTCGTTTAAATGGACGAGTGATTTCAAACCTACAGAAGAATCGCTTGTAGCCCCTGTTTGGATTAGATTCCCCATGCTTCCGCTAAATTTTTGTATCCCGTCCTACCTAAAGGAATTGGTCAAACAAATGGACATTATCTAGATACACGTCTTCCTACTGTTACATTTACCAGACCAAGCTATGCAAGAGTATGTGTGGAAATGGATGTATTACAGCCAAGAACAGATCAGGTTTGGATTGGGCATGGGACTGATAACTCTTCTGGTCTTTGGCAAAATGTGGTTTATGAAAGGGCTCCTAAGTTTTATACTCAATGTAGACTTCATGGTCATGATCTATCTACATGTAAAAGAGTCCAAACAAAACGGGTAGACAGCAAACCGTCCCAGGAAAAGAAAAATGAGTTGAATATAGATGATAAAGTCGACAATGAGAAAGATAAAGGCCCTGAAAATGGGCCGAAACTAGATGAGAATGATAACAGTAAGGGTGCTCCTATTGCCAATTGCATCCAAGTTTCTCCAGAAGATGTACAAGACCAATATGTTACTCTAGATAATTCGACTGTTGAGGAGGTGGGTATCACCACCATGGGAGATCATTTCGAACCAAATATTAAAGCTATTTTACTGCAAGGAAATAATTTGGGACTACAGAGTAATTTGGTAAAACAACCCCCTGAGATAGAAAAGAAGTCAGGGGAAGAGGAGGAAAATGTTGGTATGAAAAATATAGTGGGATATGTACATAAGAATAGTTTACTAAGTGAGGACAACTCTCCTAGTCTCTAACCAAGACAATTCAGTGTTTTCCCACAACTTATGATGCCTACCAGATTCGTGGAAGATGTGCAGCTAAAAAATTCTTTTGATACTCTATTAGACTATCTGCATTTGGAAACTAGGGTCTATTAGTCAGATGAACCTTTTGTCAATGGGAGAGATGGTGTATGGCTTTCCGACTCGGACACTTCGAATATTGCAGCCAATAATCGAAGAAATTAAAAAAAAGAAAAAAGAAAAAAAGGTCAAGGTCTCTGACTTGTTGGTCAGGGACACACATCGCCAGCATTCCAAATAACTGCATTTCTTGTATGGAATGCAAGAGGAGTAGGTAACCCCTCTACTACTCGACATCTTAAACATCTAGTTACGACCTACAAAGTTTCTTTTGCTGCAATTTTAGAGCCTATGATTTCTTCGGCTCAAGCTGCTAAGATTGGTAGAAAATTAGGTTTATCACAAATTGTCATAAACGAAGTGCAAGGAGGTAAGATATGGATTTGTTTTCCGGCCACATCCATTGTTATTGTAGTGGTTGCTACCGATCAATTTTTGGCAGTGGATATGACATGGCAAGGGAAGGATGTGCATGTTGTTATAATTTACGCTAAATGTGATTATCTTCTGAGAAGAAATCTTTGGTCTTCCAATGGCCTCGTTAATGAACATTGATCTTCCAATGGTTTTTGTGGGGGATTTTGTACGACAAGTTTCACCGATCTTTGCAAAAAAAAATACATAATTATTGAATAACAGTAAACAACATAACGAATTATTGAAATTGTAATAACAGAAATCTCAAACCGAGGCTTGTGTACGTGCTTGAGGTATGAACCGAGCGTCCGTTTCCCAGGATGCAATGATAAACCAATAAAATTCGAGCACCATAGGTTTTACTTCGGCGAATTGAGTTAGTGCCCGAACTATATCACCACTGCAAGACCCGTACAGACAGAATAAAAAAGGCTGAATGCTGTATGTAGATGAATAATTTCGTGTGTTTTGGTGATACCCGGACAGACAGAATAAAAAAGGTTGAATGCTGTATGCAGATGAATAATTTCGTGTGTTTTGGACTGCAAAGAATGGTTCTTATTTTTGGTCCAACATTCGTGTGCGCAGGTCACTCTCGCATACGAATTCAAGGTTCGAAACCCATTTCGATCCGTGATTTGCACCCCCTTGCGCGCATGTGGAGAGAGCCTCTATGCTTCACTTGATTACACCCTTCTAAAGTGCAATCCTTTAAATAGTGGTTATTGCTTTCATAAACTTCCTATGTGGGACAAATGTAATTTTTCATTTTCCCACCAACATAACTCCTTTCAAGTGGCACAATTTGAGCCTCAATTTCTCATTCACCCGAGCATTAATTTTGACAAGTAAGTATATGGTTTCAATGTACTCACGGAGGAGAATACAAACCAACTTTCATCTTCCAAAATTAGCTCCAAAGTCAGCCAATTAACCATTTTTTCCAACAGATTTTAATATAGTGAATAGAAGATGAAAGAGTTGTTGATAATCAATTAATAGAGTTGCTAGGAATGACTTTGTGCAGTTCATTGATACTCATGCACTATATGATATACCTTTTTCGGGAAGCAAGTTCAATTGGTTCAGTAATCGCAATGGTTCTTTAATCTGGGAGAGGCTTGATCGTGCTCTCTGCAACCAGGCCTGGCTTGACCTTTTTCTAACTTATTTGGTCAATCATCTAGAAATAAATCATTCAGACCATGCTCCCTCGTTACTTCAATCAATGGACGTTAGTAGAATGGCGCCTTCTACATTTAAATTCCAATGTATGTGGCTGCAAGATCCATTGTTTCTACATGCAGTAGCTGAATCATGGAACAGAGAATGTTCCCTATTTGGTCTTCTTCGGATGACTTTCAAACTTAAGCGACTCAAAGGAGATCTTAAACTCTGGAATAAGATAGTTTTTGGAAATGTTTTTCAACAGTTTAATGCAACTAGAGATAAAATTCTGGTGTTGGAAAATCAGTTTGTGATGGATGATTCGGTGGCTAATGAACTAACCATTTTAAAGCAAACTTACGATCGCCATCAGGAGGAAATTTTTTGAAAAAAACAAAGTCGTGTAAAATGGTTGAAGGAGAGAGATTGTAACACAGCTTTTTTTCATGCCATGGCTCGCCAATAGAGACAAAAGATGCAAGTTACTGAGATAATAGGTGATTCTGGCATCATTTCAGATCCTCGCGAAATTTTGGAATCTGCAGTAGCATTCTTTAAAAAGCATTTGAGTAATGAGTCGGTTCCTAATCGTGATCTCACTTCTTTATTATCTCTTATTCCCAATATGGTTACTACAGAAGATAATGAGATATTACTAGCTCCAGTCTCCCTCAATGAAATTCATGAAGTAGTAAAAGATATACCTGAAGACTCTGCACTGGGACCGGATGGATTTACTTCCTCTTTATGTATTCACGCTTGGCAGATTATTTCGGATGGTCTAGTTGCTGCCGTTAAAGATTGCTTTGATGGTGGTGGTTATCTCTCTTATCCCTAAAAATGACAATCCTTTTTCTTTTCTTGACCTTAGATCCGTTAGCATGTGCCAAGTTTTATACAAAATTATTGCAAAGATCATGGCTTCTAGGTTGGCAAAAGTGCTTCCCAAAATTATTTCTCCAAATCAAGGTGAATTTGTAGCTGGTTGGGTGATTTCGGAGAATATAGCTCTTGCTCAAGAACTGATGCAACATATTAATTGGCGGTCACACGGTTGTAAAACTATTATAAAGATTGATATGGCCAAGGTATTCGATCGGGTGACTTGGGACTATTTGTTAGGAGTGCTGAGAGCTTTTGGCTTCGCCGAGAATTGGATTTCTCTCATTCATGCCGCCATTTCTTCTCCAAAATTCTCTGTGAAAATCAATGAGATTCAAGCAGGTTTTTTCGAGTCATCTGGAGGACTTCGCCAGAGAGACCTTCTATCTCTTCTTTCGTTCACATTAAGCAAGAAGCGTCTCTCGAGAGGTCTCTCGTCATTGTTGAATGAAAGGAGAACGATCCCTTATCAAGTTCCTGAAATTTGTTCACTTGCTATATGCAGATGACGTCGTAGTATTCATTAATGGGTCACGTAAAAGTTTACAGGAGTTGATGAAGTTTCTTAATATTTACGAAAGGGTATCATGTCAGCAAATTAGCCCAGATAAAAGCTCTTTTATTGTTCATTGCAGTACTGCTCTGTTGAGAAAAAGGATCATTGCTTCTATCACTCATTTTTGGGAAGGCAGACTACCTTTTGTTTATTTAAGAGCTCCTTTGTTTTATGGCAGATGCAACTCCTCTCTTTTTAGATCACTGATGGATAAGGTTTGCAAGAAAGTTGCTGATTGGAAAGGTAAGCTGCTTTCTTGGGAGGGAAAACTTACTCTTGTCAGTCTTGTATTTGCTTCTATGCCCATAAGTTGCTGATTGGAAAGGCAAGCTGCTTTCCTAGGAGGAAAAACTTGCTCTTGTCCGTTTTGTACTTGCTTCAATGCCCATATATTTAATGGATGTTCTTCGACCACCTGATAAAGTGATTAATGAGCTCTATAAATTGTTTGTAAATTTCTTCTGGGGCGAATATGAAGGTACTGCTAAACATCATTGGATTGCTTGGTCGAAATTGTGCATTCCAACGAAGAAAGGACTAGGCATTCGTAATTTATTTGATGGTGTAAGATGTTGTGGAGAATTTTCACTGGTAACTCTTTATGGGTGGCCTTTATGAAACAAATTTTTTTGTCTAATGTGCTTGATGTTGGAAATTACTCTGCTGGGTTTGGGTTCGTCTCACATGTGGGGTCAACCTTGTAATCATTTTCCTTTCATTCAGGAACATAGCAGGTGGCAAGTGAAAGAATGTAATATATCATTTTGGTTTGACAATTGGATGGGAGTGAGCTATTTGGCAGATCAAGGCTGGCCTATTATGGAACCTTTAATTAAATTAAAGGACGTTGTGACTTATGGTGGATGGAATGAGAGCATTCTTCGTCAGCTTGGGGATACTAATTTATTTGCTAGGGGTTTAATCTCACCAGTTACTTCTCAAAGCAAAGCCATATGTACGGATTTGGTGCCCCAGTAACTCAGGTATGTTTTCTACATCTTCGACTTGGGATTTGTTAAGGTGCTAATATTCCACTTTACAACCTTGCAAGATGATTTGGAACAAGGTGCTACTTGTGAAGATCTCAAGTCTTTCTTTGGAGGGTATGTCATGGTATTATCCCTGTTGATAAAGTGATTAGTCAGCGGGGTATTCCACTAGTTTCTAAGTGTCATTGCTATGCTAATGCTCAAATAGAAGATAGTAATCACCTTTTCCATTCCAGTGAAGTTGCAATGTGATAAGTGTCTAAAAGTGCTTCAAAGATACATCATTTACAAGGTATTTCACATTTATTTTGTACAAATTCATTATTGTTAGTCTCTAATTTCAATTCTCTAGCCAAAAATTCAATTTGCGTAAATACATGGTTAAAAGTGCAATTAATCGAAATACCTATTTTCATACATGTTGGCATGAGTATTATACTTTTGAAAGAGTATTTATTTGGTGTATTTCCAATATAGAATAAGTGGAGCAAGTGGAGAAGAAATGTTGAAAAGTCAAAATTGTACAGTTGTCTCGGGAAAATGATCATAACTTGAGTTGTAGTTATCGAGCCAAGGTGATTCAAGTTGGGCTGGAAAGATAAGATATGTATCTACAACCTTTATGTTTTCCAAGAAGTCAAATTCGCAGAATAGGGCAGCCAAAATCACCGTTGAAAGACCAGACTCTTACTAGCTATATGCAACTTTTCAACCTGTGAGCGGCACTTATTGTTTTGGACATATCTTGAGTTATAGAGATCCAATAAACCTGATATTTGTACCAATGGAAAGATAACTCAAGTGGAAACAACTTTTGTCTTGATCAAAAGTCCAAATTCGCTGCAAAACATATCTGAAAAGTGGCGTCAAGTTGCATCTACCTGTTGTCTCCAGGCTGGACAGAGCACAAGTTGTTAATGTCCACTTGCATTTTGGACGTTTCTTTGCCTATAAAAGGGGACCTTGGCCAAGAGTTTGGGGGCATCAATTCCTCTACAATATATTCTAGTTTCCTTCTTTTTCTCTTTGCTACATTTCATTATGTATTTCTAAACCTTTTGCTAGAGTCAGGGGTCAAAATCTTTCACTTTGTTCTTCAATGTTAATCTTTTTACTTGGTTGAAGTATATGTTCTCCAAATGGTTTTGGTTTGTCAAAGACTTTGATTTATTGTTGACAAGTTTGACACAATGAATGCTTAGTTAATATTTACCTACCAATAACTTATTTTGACACATTCTCTCAAACAATTAACGAGAACTATCCTTTAGTATATTTTGCAATCAATGTTTTATCTTCTGTATGAGATCACTTCATAGTTGATTTTCATATGAGTTAAATAAAAGATCAAGAATAATTTCTACTCATTTATCCAAAGTGAATCCCCAACGCTCTAGTGTTCTTCTCATCGTAATTTAACCAACCATTTACTACTCATAGACTAGTTTATTTCCTTCCAATTCCCTGTGGCTTGACCTCGGACTTCCGAGTTTACTACTTGAGACAACCTGCACTTGGGTTTGCAACCTTTGCAAAATGCGGGTTTGGTCTCACTTTGCCTTCCTCTTTGGAGCTCGTATTGCTAATGGTAATAATTGGCGCTAGTTACTCACGATTTGGATGGTTCAGTCTCAAGGGCATTCCCAGGTCCAACTCCTTGCTCTGTTGAATCCTATGGTAATCTGATGGGAAATTTGGCTTGCCAGAAATAATGCTAAATACAATGGTGATACAATGTATATTGATCAAATTTGTCATAAAGTGCAGCACTGCTTGGTGGAGCTCAACGCCCTCATTCAGCCATAAAAAACCAATCCCCTTGGCTTGAGAGAATCTTTGCATCAACTTGGTATTCCAGAGACATCGTTGAGAGTTAGGACTCCTTTGCTTGTTCTCTGGTATCCTCCGAAGAATGGAGTCCTTAAATCGAATATTGACGGCTTTAGCTGGGGTAATCCTGGTCAAGCTGGATACGGTGGAATGTTGAGAGATTGGCTTGCAAAGTTGGTTTTTGGTTTCTCTCATTACATTGATGTGGCTACTAATTCTATGGCTGAAGCTTTTGCACTCAAATTGGGTCTCTATTATTGCTATCTTATGGGTGTTAATAGAGTTTGCGTGGAAACCGACTCTTAGTTAGTGGAGCATTGGTTCAATGGGCGTGGAACACCTCATTGGTCACTCTTTAATATTTGGGAGAATATAATGTAGTTGGCAGAGTACTTGGATCTGAAAATCTATCATGTTTATCGTGAGACAAACACAGTGGCTGATTCTTTAGCAAGATTAGGTGCAAGTGGATGTTTTCAATTTGTTACTTGTATCAGGGATCTGCCATAATATACTATTGGATGTATGGCCTTAGACTCTAGCAGAATTCCTACTTTCACTTTCATTAATTGTATTCACGGTTTTCCTCCGCCATAAGTGAAGGTTCATAATAAAATTTGTCACCACATGTATTATGTTAATTTAGTTAGAGCCAATGATTCCAAATTTCATTCATATAGATAAAATAAGAGCTACACAATTATAGTAATTGATAGAAATTAAATATCAATCATTGTGGATTTGACATCCTAACTCCATTATTATATTATGAAACTTGACACCGTACACTTGCGGTATAATTTACGTTGTAAAAAACGCTTGACATCTAGCTTTCTAGTGATTTCACTATCTTCAATTCTTCTAACTGCTTGTTGATGATGTGCTGAAATTGTTAAATTTTTCATATATATTTTTCAATGCAAGTGTTTAAAATAAAATGAGAAGGCAATATAGCTCAACTGCAATTTTCTTTTTTTATATTAACATAGGCTTTTTATGGTTTACAATCTTCAATGAAAACTGATATAAAAAGATCATAAAGTATACATTTTGTGGCTGAATTTTGGGCTTTGTACTTCCATCATCACATGCATTGAAGATTTTGTATCACTATACTAGTTTGTTTCAATTCCTTCTGTTTTGTTGATGGTTAATATTCAGAATTTTATTGTAAAATATTCATTGAGAGTTTCACTCTTAGAAACATGAACATTATATAAATGAGATACACACCCCGAAGAATGAATCCACACAATTGAAAATAAAATGAAACGAAAACAAGAAAAGAAAAGAAGAACTGAAATGAAGAATAATTCTGGGTATCTTTTTCCATTGCAGTTCATCTCTTATTGGTTCATCAAATTAGGTTTATTCATGCTCCAAGCCTTCAAAATCTCAATTTTGACAGTCTCTGTGCCATTGTTGAATGCATATAAATGAGCATTGTCATAGATCGCAAGAGTAGGATAAACACGAGATGTAATGCAGGTCTTTCCTCTAGCACCAAAACTTTCCACTACAGAATTATCAATCTGCAAGAATCGAGCCATTTTAACTTGATAGTAAACAAAATTATAGCTTATTTTAAGGAAAATTGCAATGAAAGATTAAATTCATACCAAACTCCTAAGGGAAAGCTTCTTGTGAGAAAGATCTACATCTACAAAGCCTGCAAATGAGGGTCTATATGTTCCTGTCTCGTTATATAAGGAGGATCTGTGAATAAGATTAAATAGAATGAAGTTAGCAGAACATAATTAACAAAAGAAGAAACCAAAACCTAGTAAATATTCTAATAATGAAATCTAGGCTGGAACAGACCTTGATGCATCAGAGCACATAAGAACTAAATGTTTGTCTTGATCCTGGAAAATTCTGAAAAAGACGGGAGTGTATTCTTCTAGGTTTTCTGTAGCCAATGTTAAGAGCCCAAATGGTCCTACTCCTCCTTGAACCGTCGATCCCTTTTGACTGCAAAGATTTTGAGCATCATATCGATCCCAACTGGGGTCGAATGTCTCTGCCTTGTCCAAGCTTTCGAAGGTGAAGATTACTTCAACATCAGCCTGCCATATTTATTCAACCATGCCAAATAATGAGTTTCATATACATATTGCATTAGTAGTGATATTATTTGCAGGAGGAAATAGTGAAAATACCTGTGCAGCTGTTATTCCTTTGATTTCAATTCGCTCTCCCTTCTCGAGTTTCTTATCTCTCACTTCTACCCTCTTCCCTCTTAGCGCTTGTAGTTCTTCAATGGGCCATTGTAGCAATTGCTTTCCATTCGGATCGAGCACAATGGTTCTTGGAATAAGCTAACAAAAAAATCCAAACACCAAGAGTTTAGTCAAGGAATCAAGAATTCTAAGTTAATTTCTTGTTTTCAACTTATAAATACCTGAATTCCAGCCCAACCCTTTTTAACATCATCGATAACAGCATCAGACTCATTTGCCCAACCCCACAAGATCCTTCTGTTCTTGGCAGGATCAAAAAATGATTTGGAGGCATAAAAATTGCCATAATCATACCTCAAGCCATTCCAGCCATCAACCATGTCCTTATCAGGAATATACCTATCCTTTCTTGTGTCATACATACCCAAGGTATAATATTCATATCTAGTAAAATCAAGGCTAACCTTCAACACATGCTTGACATTTTCCCCCACGACCGAAGTGTCTAATCCATTAGTACCTTGTACCGAGACAGGGAAGAAATCGGGGCATTCCCAATTCCCAGTACCAGCAACAGAGTGCAAAGGATGCTTGGCCTTAACCCAGTGTAAGAAATCTGTACTCCTATACAAAAATGCAATCCCTCTATGCTTCCTTCGACTGCCAATAGATATTCTCCAGTTGCCATCTCGGCCTAACCAGGCCGTTGTCGGGTCACGAAATGAGGTCTTGTTAATGAACTCATTGGCCTTCACTAATGGGTTGTCATCGGGTTTGATCCATTCTCGGAGATATGGATCGGAGAGGTTGGCTGGTATTGCATAGTTTTGGACTTGTGTGTTATTTTGATCTATGATTCCAGTGTACATTATAACAGGCTTGTTTCCTGGGAGGACTGTGGCTGATCCAGACCAACAACCATACTGATCAAATGGTTTTGATGGAAAAATTGCACGCTCTACCTTTTCCCAATTAATTAAGTCTTTTGATACAGAATGAGCCCAAACAATATTGCCCCAAACAGCACCTTTGGGATTGTACTGGTAGAAGAGATGATAGATTCCATTGTAATACATTGGTCCTGTAAAAAAAGATTAATCATTATATATAAATATTTGTATTTTTCGTGCTTGTATCAGACATAATGTACAAAAGTCGACAAGAAAGACATGAACTCACCATTTGGATCTGTTGTCGGTTTACGTTAGCATCCACATACGTACAAGAAAACAACATGAAGTCAGTAAATAGTGTAAAAATTATCCAAATCAGAGTTTACTGCTTATAGCTGACTATTGAAAATCAAACCCTTTCAATAAATTGGACCACAATTAAGATAATAAATGAAATATGGGTTTGCTTCAAGTACACCAAGTTTGACAGCTCGGTGTACAAACCCCTCACAATAGGGGGAGGGGGCGTACATTTTTTTATTGGCCTTATTGTAAGGGATTGTACACCAAGCTTGGTGTACAAAAGGCAAAAACCCATGAAATACTGACCCCCACTGTTTCAAAAATGTTTTGTACTCTCTAAAAGTATAAATTAATTGCCAATGATGTCAGATAAATGAAGACAAAAAGACAGTCCCAGAGTTTAACAAAAGACAAACAAAGAAGAAAAATGATAAACGAACATAATCGATGACACCTTGATTGAAATCGCCCTCACATGAAACACGTGGATCCTGTCTGAATAAAAAATATTTCCCCCATGTGTGTGTGGAGTGTCAACCCTGCGATCACTCATGCAGGCAATGTGGCATAACTCAACAAAGAAACAAATGAGAGCTAAAATCTGTCTTTATGCAATAATTATTTTTAATTGATTAACCAAACTCACCTACTATATACGCCTTTGATATTATTATCAATACCACTTGCACATGAAAGTACAAATGTAGATAACAATTAAGTTACTTATACCGATGATGTTTACACCTTTGTTGACAGATGATGAAGTGACATATATTTTGGCCATTGATTCCTTTTCATCTAATTTTTAGATGCAGTGGGTAAAAATAACTTCAAAAACAGACAAAATGAAAATCTAGTGTATTTGGGATATTTACATATCATTATCATCAACATGACGCATTAAGAATTATTTTATTCATTTTTTAAGTTTTATACGCACAACTTAGGTAGAAGGCGAAAAAGGCATCTTTTTTTTTTTTTTGAAAAATACTACTATACCCGCATGAATGATCACACAGGTGATCATATGAGTGTGCGGATCCCATGTGAATAAAATAATATTTCCCCTACGCTCACACGCGGTCACTTCTGCGATCATTTTTGCGATTCGTGTAGCGTTGCTTTTTTTTTTTTGGTGGGGGCGGGGAACCCTAAAACAATGTCCTCTTTCAAGCCTTTCAATTAAGAATTATGTTACACCATCCAAGTTGAGTTACAAAATGAGAGGTGCCCAAGTGATGTGACGCTCCTTCATTGGCCGAGGCGGCTGACCTCGGCCCACCAGCCGCTTCTTCCAATAGGGGGCGCTACATCATTTGAGTACCCCTCATTTTGTAATTTAATTTGAGCAAAATAGCATAATTCTTCAATCAATCGACCCGATCATGAGAGAGTTGCTTTTGCTATTTTTCCCCGTAATCCTCTCGAGAAATAAAGTTCTTGGAATGATCATAATAAGATATTGACAAGTCTTTGCTGAAATTGAGATCCTTTCAGTATTTTTCAGAGATTCTGCATTTTTTCTGTAGACTGAACATACATCACGAATATGTTGTACACATTACCTGCATGCACTAATTGACCACAGATTTTTCAACTGACCTGTCGACATGTGATGTGGAAAACCTTATATTCTACAAATTCAAATTTGGCGGTGTTTTAACAATTAATATACCATTAAATATTTCTAATAATTGAATGAGCAAGCTGACTTTAACCCTATATTCATTAATTAGTTTGACTTCACATGTATAAGAAAATGAATATATATTTTTAAACCTAATATTAAATTTATACAGATACTTCGTTCTGATGGATTAGAAGGAGAGAATACAGACCGTTGATCCAGTTCCTCTGGGGTTGAAAATGGTAGCCAGTTCTATGCACTAGCTTCACATTGACACGAGAAACAGATTGTAAGTGTAAATACTCTTTGTGCGATGCTTCAGCGACGCCATTGTTGAATGCCAAGAAACAAAACAAGTAAACAGCAAAAACCCAGAAAAACTTATAATCTGGCATAATTAAAAAGACAGTAGAACTCAAAAAGTTTTGTTAAGTTATGAAGAGAGACTCTCTCTTTTTCTCTGTGTGTAGATCTCCTAGAGAATGAACGAAGGTGGTCTATTTATAGATGAACGAGCCAAAGGGTAAACGAATGGAATTGGATAAGGATTGGATTAACTGCGGTTGTTTTGTTTTTTTCATCTGTTTACTAGTTTCCTTATCTTTGGACTTTGAGAGATGGACGGTGGGAATAGTTCAAATCTAATAATATATTTACAAAATTTAAGAATAAATAAGTATTTTATCAAATCTAATAAGAATAATATAATATTTTTTGTACACTCCATGTTATACATGGACTTTGACATTGTTTGAAAATTCAAAAATGAATGGGCGGAAAATTATGTTTTATTTTTAACCTGTCCAATGTGATGACGCAACGTAATATAATGTCAAACTTGATGTTAAACTTAATGTACTTGTATCATGATTGATCTAATAATACACTTACAAAATTAGGTTTTGCTACATGAGTATCATGGATGACAACGGAACTGACACTATACACACACATGGGAGGGGGCATTTTTAAATTCAGGCGGGACCCACGCGTTCCATCATCCATGTGAGGCGATATCAATGGAAGTGTCAACTATGATGTTCATTTGGCTTAACTCTACAAAATTTAAGAATAAGTTAGTATTTTAATTATGTCGAAATAAAATTGTGTACAACAAGGTTTTCTGCTATAAAATATACTATGTACATTATAACACATAAATTTTGCTTTTTTTTTTTTTTTTTTGGCTAATAATTTCATTCAGTGGATCATGGAAAATATGTCGAATGGGAATTTTAGAACAAGAATTTCTCATCGAAACTATGTTAACTTTCAAGTATTATTATTATTATTATTATTATTATTATTATTATTATTATTATTATTATTATTATTATTTTCAACGATTCTATGCAGTCGATCGTGTTAAATATGTCGAAAAGGGGAATTCTAGGACAAAAAAAATTCTGATAACAACTGCATTAACTTTTCAAGTATTTTTTTTATTATTATTTTTCATTTTATGGCTCGTTTTGAAAATAATTTTAGTCCAAATCAAACTTTAGCGGAATATAAATTTTGATTATTTGACTTGAATATTTTTTATGGAGTTCCGTGAATAAATTTTTCCGACAAGTTTGACGAGTCAGAAGATAATTACGTGATTGATTTTTATTTTTTTTTAACTCATTAACCTAAGATTTTGATATACTCAATTGATGCTTAAAGCCACGAATTCTACCACATTAATTCTCTATAGTTTATGAGCACATGATTGATAATTAAATAATTATCATATATGATTTAAAAAAAATAATAATAATTATCATATATTTTCAAGCTCGTGACTTGATTTGTATATCATAGACCGTGGCTTGATTTGTATCACTTATCAAAATTTAAGGTTAGTCACGGAAAGCTGCGGAAAAAAATTAATGAATTTCGTATTATAGTTAGTCGAAAAGAGTCACTTCATCCGTCCCATTTATACAGACTGATTTTTTTTTTTTTTTACATGAATTAAGAAATCTTATTTAGTCTCCGTTTGAGCCCCATTCTTTTCATAAGAATTCAATTTTGAATAGTGTATTGATGGAAAATGTGTGGTTAAAAAATAAAGAAATTTAGAATTTGCGTGTAATATTATTTTTATTAAAAAATATGATTGAAATGATGTTAAATCAATGTTAAAGAATGTCTTTTTTTTTTTTTTTTTTTTAACAAAGAATGAGAATCAAACTGGTGCTTAATGTTATTGAAAAAAAATATTTTTTGTCAAAAACATTCCTAATTTATCCTTATTTATATTTGTACAATTTCAAAATTAAGTGGTGAAATTTTGTTATAAATAAGCAAATTTGATAAAGGTATATCAATATACGAACTAAACAAAACATTCTCAATAAAAAAAAAAAAAAAAAAAGACTACAATTGAGACAAAAAAAAAAGAAAAAAAAGAAGCAAAATCAATCCATATAAATGGGACGGATAAAGTATTTAATTGCAATTTAAACTCATGAGACATTTCAAGTCTCTATAGTTGTTTCATTTAGCATTTAATCCAAGGCAGCTTCTTTGAATTTCAAGAAGTTTAGCCATAAAGTCGACGGACATGTGGAAACTAATTAAATCTAGGCTAAGTTTGTAATTAATTTTAGAGTCAAACTTCTGATTCTCAAAGAAATTATAAATTCTCTGTGTTTGGTAAATTTATAAAAATTTATTAACAGCAAACTGATAGCTTATATAATTAAAATATCAATTTTAATAATGATTAATTATATTAATTACTTTAATAATGATTACAATTTATTTATTTTATACCTGAATTGGAATGATTTTTTTGGATTACTATATTCGATATGTTACCTTCCAAAAATATATTAAACATGTGCATATTTTTATACATTGTTTAAACACATACAATAAAAAGAATCATTAGTTAATTAATCAGCGAATCTTTTTCCTACAAAATAGTTATATGTTGAAAGTGGGAAGACATAATGGTAGTAGATATTCACACCAAACAATGATTATTATTATTGTCAACTACGATTCTTGTCATCAAACTTTATAATTTTTATTTATTTATCTGTAATGGATTGTCGTCAATTTATATGATAGTGGAGTCATTGCCACACTCTCAAGTAATTAAAAT
This sequence comes from Osmanthus fragrans, assembly GCA_019395295.1. Taxonomy (NCBI): domain Eukaryota; kingdom Viridiplantae; phylum Streptophyta; class Magnoliopsida; order Lamiales; family Oleaceae; genus Osmanthus; species Osmanthus fragrans. The sequence continues at coordinate 4,759,533 of CM033343.1, forward strand.
GTATATCAACTCCATTGAATAATGTGACATTGAACTCACTGTCACATACACTGAGATGAACTCTGTTAAAGATGAGTAACATTACTCTATTCAATATTCACTAAAATAAATTCCCATTCCAATTGAAATCCAAAAAGAAACCTATGTAGAAAAATAAAATAAAATCAAGAGATCAATAATTTTGTTATCAACATCAAATTGGCATGTCACGGTCATCCTACACTGGATTTCCACTTGGTATCAATTACTCAATTTCGTGGATGTAAATTGTATGATTCGGTTTTTTTTTTAAGTTTTCATGGCATTTCCAAAAATAAAATGCAAGTGACTTGTATGAATTGACTTCTGAAATATGAAAATGAAAATTCAAGAGTTTCGAAAAGAGAAAGTGTCCTGATCTCTTTTCCTATTGTGCATCCCTTGTAATTACATTCATAAAAATGTGAGCTCATTTTGTTAAACTGTAGAGCCTAATTATTGAAAGTGTGCAGAGCTGTCATTAGAATTCTGGATTACCATAAAAAAAGTGGGAGAGATGTTAGAAAATATAGGACGTGCGATTTTTCTTTTAAACTTCTTTTCAACATAATACATTACTGCAACGATGAAAGAAGACATAGTTTCATTACTCTAGCTCTCAATACATCTTCCTATTAGAATCCCTAGTTTTTTTTTACAAGGACTCTAATACATGATGTTGAATTGAACTTTTCTTACCTCTATCTTCTATTTGTAAGAACTCAGTTTCATTGCTCTAATTCTTAATACATCTTTCTATTAGAATCCCTAGTTTTGTGATATGGACTCTAATACATGATGTTGAGTTGAACTTTTATTACCTCTATCTTCTATTTGTAAGAACTCCTTAAACGGTCGACATTAGATCAAGTATAACTGTGATCTATTTCTTATAAATTACCCGATATTTCATAAAAATTAATCGGTGAATCCCAACAAAATAGTCATATGTAGAAAGTGGGAAAGCATAATGGTAATATATATTCACACCAAACAATGATGATGATTATTATTGTCAACTACAATTCTTGTCATCAAACTTGATTGAATAATGTTATTTATCTGTAACGGATCATCGTCAATTTATATGATAGTGAAGTCATTGTCACATACACTGAGATGAACTCCATTAAAGATAAGTAACAATTCTCTATTCAATATTCAGTAAAATAAATTCCCATTCCAATTGAAATCCAAAAAGAAATTAACCTATGTAGAAGAAAAATTAAGAGATCAATATTGTTGTTATCAACACCAAATTGGCATGTCACAGTCATCCTACAATGGATTTCCACTTAGTATCAATTACTCAATTCTGTGGATGTAAATTGTATGATTCGGATTTTTTAAGTTTTCACAGCATTTCCAACAATAAAATGCAAGTAAATTGTATGACTTGACTTCCAAATAATGAAAATGCAAATGCAAGATTTACGAAAAGAAAAAGTGTCCTTATCTCTTTTCCTAATGCGCATCCCTTAAAATTACATTCATAAAAATGTGAGCTCATCTTGTTAAATTGTAGTGCCTAATTATTATTGAAAGTGTGCATAGCCGTCATTAGAGTTTTGGATTACCATCAAAAAGTGGGAGAGATGTTAGAAGTAGAGGGCGAGTGATTTTTCTTTTAAACTTCTTTTTTTGCATAATACATTATTTCAGCGATGAAAGAAGACATAGTTTCATTGCTCTAATTCTTAATACATCTTTCTATTAGAATCCCTAGTTTCATGATAAGGACTCTAGTACATGATGTTGATTTGAACTTTTATTACTTCAATCTTCTATTTGTACAAACTTCTTAAACGGTTGACCTTAGATCAAGTATAACTATGATTTATTTCATATAAATTAGCCGATATTTGGGGTAAGTTTTTATGGATAAACTAAACCGTGTGAAAAGTAAAATTCGCCGATTTCAACTTGGCCCAAAGTATAGGATCAAGACAAGTAGACTTTTGCATTCCCACATACTATAACGTGTACAATTTGTGCATTTGGGTTGACTAGTGGAAAATTAAAAAGTTTTGTCACGAAGAATCAAAGTAGGGCGCCCCCACATAATCTTCCACATATATTACAATCTTGGAAAAGTGGGAGAATACTCATGAACAAAGAACAGCGAGAATATTTTAAGGAAGAAGACAGGAAAAAAGTATTTTGTTTAATCGTGCACAATATAATCCATGTCCCCTTGGCACTATGCTTTCCGTAAGAGTACTCTGCCTAGCATAAATGAAAATTTCTTGGAAAGAGGAAAAGAAAGACAGCATAGAATATATTGCATATTCACGGCTCGGATATTTTTATTTAGTTGAGGCAATGATTTTCTACGTCGTAATGAGTTAGATGGGGGTAGTTACTATCAAATTTTTGGCCAACTTTTCCATGTCTCATCTAGTCTCTTCTTTGATACACGACTCTTGATTTGTATTCCCATCTTTAATTTAATAACCGTGCTATGTGTACATGTTAGGGTTCATAGAACCCCTATTGACAACACACAAACGGGGAGGGGGTGGTTGGGTGGGTTATTTTTGGTAATATTTTATTCTAGATGAGCTCACGCGTTCTCTCTCTTCTGACAGGCTTCTGTCATCAATTATTCTGTACAAACAGAATAATTGTTAATTTAATTTCCGAAGTCCAGATGACATTCATTTGAAAAATATCTCCAACAGTAGACAACAATAATAATTGAAATGTATTACAGATTTTGTTGAATGACTTGGCACATTTCAACTGAATAGAAATTAATAAAAGAAAATGATTTTCTATTGAATTTGTTGTAAGTTCGAAATAGACTTCTATAAGAAAATTCGTATATCATTTAGGCTCCGTTTGATAGCCTAAATTTTTTCGAGAACTTGAAATCGTTTTCCAACTTCTTACTTTTGCGCTGTTTGATAGCCTTTATTTTTCATGAAATCGGTTTCCAACCTTTTTCAAGGTACAACCACTTGAAGCATGATTTCGTGGAAATCAATTCCTTACTATTTGGTGGAAATTGGTTTCCACCAAATTCTAAGATAAAGTGTAAAAAAATTTATCCATTTAATTGACAAATTTCATTCAAAATAGAGCCAAACGTAAAAAAAAATAATAATTTTTTTATTATTTTTTAATTTTTTAATTTTTTTTGGCAATCTAAACACATTTTGTCCCTAATGGTAAAAAAAATTTATCAATTTAATTGATAATTTGCATGAAAAACAAAGCCAAACGTATTATAATAGAAAGGTGAAAAATTATACCAATAAAACACATTTAATTCAATTCTCGGTAAAATAATTTCAGGCAATTCAATTCCCTGGAATCCAATTTATTTTTCACCCATTTTCCACCTTGCAATCAAACGGACCCGAAAATGAACCCCCTTCATAGGCAAGCATAAGAAGATGAATTGTCCTAGTCATGTCAATCTACAATACTTCCTTCTTAGGCCACATGCGACGCTTGCTCCAAGGAATTGTAATGGGTGGAAGAGGGCTGTCACGGTAACATGACGATGGCTTATAGTCTAAGGCAACAGTGACAAGCACTAGTCACATGCCACATTAATTAATTAATAATTGTGCAAGCAATTAATATATTAATTTGACATTGTGCAAATAAAAATAGTGACTAGAAAATTGGTGGTCGAGTTTTTCCAATAGCTAAGCTTTGCAGACAAAGATCAAGTTGCAAAATGCCATTTACATGCCAATGTTAGATTTAATGTCCAACTATTTTACAACACCTACAAGCTATGAATAAAGGCTCCACCACTTTCTTTTGGATGTTGGTGATGACGATGGTTATGGTTGACAATCGTGTTTATAATGGAAAGTGGGAAGCATATGAGATGATAGGGGCGGAGTCTAGGTGATAGTCTTATAACAACTGTAATCAATAATGGCTTTTCCGTTGGTAAAGATGATAGACTTTCACCACGAAAAATATACAAATTTTGAAAATTTAAATATTATTTTTAACTTAGGTCGGTTTCATAAAATTTGGAGTATAATGAGACCATGCGACCTTAATATATATAATTCGTGGGGTGAATTAAAATAATATGTTTGATTGGCGTACGCAAAAGAGTATTATAAAAAATAGCACATCAATAATATATAACCTTTGACAAATTGGTGTGTAATTTTAACAAGAAACTTCTAAGGTGGCTATGGCCCAATGTTTCTGAATTTTTATTTAATGTATTAATTATTTTACAATTTCATCTTATCAAACAAGTTAAATAAATGTTATATTATTCCTTAATTGACGGCACCTATCAAAAACAAAAATAGAATCCTTAATTGTCATGTGCACAACTTTATACATAGTTTAATCACAAAACAAAAATAGAATCCTTTATTGACAGCACCTATCAAAACCCCGTCACGTACCCTATGCAAGGAGCATTATTCCTCTACGAATAGTAATATTTGGAAAGTGGGATAGTAGATATTCACACCAACCATCATGATGATTATTAATATCGTCCAGCTATGATTCTTGTCATCGAACTTTATTTTTCTCTAAAATAAAATCAAATTCCAGTTAAATCCTAAAAGATACATATGTCGACATAATCAAAGTGGTCAATCTTGTTGTTATTAATCATCAATTTGGCATTTCATGGTCATCCCCTCACTTGATTCCACTTAATATCACTTACTTAATTTGTATACAAGTAAACAAGTTGTAATAAATGGATAATTACAATAATTTATACTTTCACTAGAAGTCGAATTTAACATTTTGTTGAGTTAAATTATCAGTTTTGTAAGTTGAAATAAGTATGACGGGCAAAGCGTCCCTTTGGATTCTACAAAAAGTTTGGGTTATGCTGCAGAGCTTAATTATTGTTGTCGTGCGAAGTTCTCTATCAAAATTTTATTAAGCATATTTTAGAAACTTCACCTTTGTAATTTCGATTTTGCCTTAATTTTTCTTATAACATGGAGCCTTCATTATGATTTTGTATCATCATAAAAAGAGAGAGATGAGAGGAAATAGAGTGCACGATAAATTTCTTTTCTTTATAGTGAATTATTTCAGCACTGGACAAGAATGTAGTCTTATATTAAATCGAATTTCTATACATTTTGCGTGTTTTTTTGTATCTTTATTTCTTATTGAATTTTTATTGCTTTTGATAGTATAAAATTAGATATTACACTTTGATTACATTCATAGAACTCACGTTTAAGTATGGTTCCAAATATTATAGGTGTTCATGGAGTAAGACTAGTAAACCTAAATACGTATACGAGCTCATCTCCCTTTTAGAATTCCTTGTTTCATTATAAGGTTTCTACACGTTGTTGAGTTGAGCATTCGTGGCTTCTATTATCTATTCATAAGAACTCCTTCGCCCATCGACCTTAGATCAAATATGAGCTATGGCTTCATATAACTTAATCGCGTAAAAATTAATAGTTTTCGATTTCAACTTGGTCCAAACTTATAGAACCACGACGTGTAGACTTTTCTGGAATGGCATGTTCGATTGGCATTGCCACCTACTGTAACGTGTAAAATTTGTGCATTTGGATTGACTAAGGGAAATAGGGAATAATGGGGATGCACTCATGAACAAACACAGTGGAAGTCCTTTTCAATTTCTTGAAATAATCTTTTGTACTTGTAGGAAAACGATTTTAAATTACTAGTTAAAAAATATTAATTATATTTTATTTAGTGATTTTTTGTTCATCAATAATTCAATATTTTCAAAATTTTAATCGGGTTTGTGTTTTGTAGAAGCAACAGAAAAGATATTGAAAATGTTGCATACAATAAGTCAATAATTTATTTAATTCGCCACCAGTTATTTTAATCATCTGAAAGATTTGCAAAGGATTTCGCGAATATTTAATAGTCATGTTATTAATTTACTAAAAACGCCAAAGAAATCCTTTGCAAATCTTTCAGATGATTAAAATAATTGGTGGCGAATTTTTGTCACATTTAGTGAATATGAGAGCATATTCTATTATCAAGTTGTAGCATGGACACCATACCCAATTAATTATTGATTGTTATGAAAAGAGAGAAAAATAGAAGAGAGAATATAAGTTAATAGACTTTTTTTTGTGTATTATTAAGAATTAAAGCCCTATATTTATAAGAATCAAGGATACAATGATAAAAAAATTTAGGGCTGCAAGAGTACAATTGTCATTCACTAATAAACTTATCATTTACAGCACTCCCCTTGAATGACACATTACAAAATATCTGTCTCGTTAAAATCTTGTTTGATAATGAGACAAAAAATAAACGAAGGAAAAAGAGTACAGTTATTTTGGAATATTAAAAATAAATGTTGCTCCATTAAAATCTTGTTAGGAAAATTCAGTAGGATAAAACCTAAACAAATGAAAAAAAGTACAGTTACTCCCCCTGATGTTGATCACTGAAAATTTTTGAGTCAACGCATTCCAATATCATAAATCAATTTCTTGAATGTAAATATCGACAGTGCTTTTGTGAATAAATCGACTATATTGTTACTTGAGCGAATTTGTTAGATATCGAAGTCACTATTCTTTTGAAGCTCATGTGTATGAAAGAATTTTGGAGAAATATGATTTGTCTTGTCACATTTGATATAGCCTCATTTGAATTGTACAATACAAGCTGCATTTTTTTCATACAAAATTGTTGAACTATCTTTTGTTAAAGTTAACCCCGCATAATATTTGGATATGATGGGTTATATTCATCAACCATACATATTCTCGACTTGCTTCATGAATTGCAATAATTTCAAAATGATTTTGGATGTTGTTGTCAAGAATTGCTTCACAGATCTCCATGATATAACTGTTCCTCCACGTGTAAACACGTATCTTGTTTGTGATTTAGCTTTGGGTGGGTCAGAGAGATAACTTGCATCTGCGTATCCCACTAAAGCGGATCTCAAATTTTGAGAATAAAATAATTTCAAATCAATACTACCTTTTAGGTAACGAAAAATATGATTAATATCATTCCAATGTCTTTGAGTTAGTATAGAGCTATATCTTGTAAGGAAATTTACAGAAAAAGCTATATCGGATCAAGTGCAGTTTGCAAAATAAGTTAATACTCTAATTAGACTAAGATATGATACTTCAGGATTAAGAACATTTTTCTCCATCTTCGAGTGGAAGAAATATATTATTTTTCACATCAAGTGATTGAAAAACCATAGTGATGTTAATGAATATGCATTATTCATATAAAAGTGTTTTAAGACTTTTTCTATATATGTAGATTGATGAACAAATAATCATTTCTGTGAAATGTTCAATCTTCAATCCGACATAAAATTTGGGTTTTCCAAAATCCTTCATTTCAAATTCATTTTTCAAATAATCATAAGTTTTGTTGAACTTTTCAGGAGTTCCAATTAAATTTAAATCATCAACATAAATTGCTACAATTGTAGATCCAATATTTGTTTTCTTTATGAAAACACATGGGCATATATCGTCATTTTTATAACACTCATTTAACAAATATTCGCTAAGGCAATTATACCACATGGATCCGGATTATTTCAATCCATATAATGATATTTACAATTTAATTAAGAACATGGTTCTCGAACATGTATCATTTGTTCTTAACACTTCAAGTCCTCCAGGAACTTTCATATATATATATATATATATATATATATATATAACTATCAAGTGAATTATACAAATATGTAGTTACTACATTCATAAGGTGCATATCAAATTTTTGTGACACACTGAAACTAATTAAGAATTTAAAAGTGATGACATCCATTACGGGAAAATATGTTTCCCCATAATCAATTTCTGGTCTTTGTGAAAAATTTTGAGCTACGAGTTGAGCTTTATATCTCGTAATTTCATTATTTTCATTTCTATTTCATACAAAAATCTATCTCGTAATTTCATTATTTTCATTTCTATTTCATACAAAAATTCATTTGTATCCTACGAGGATTGCATTTTTAGGGGTTCGAACTACATGTTCAAATACTTTTCATTTTTCTAAGAAATTCAATTTTGCATGTGTGGTCTCTTTCTACTTTGGTCAATCATTTCTATTTTAACAATTTTTAACGGACTATGGTTCACGATCTTCATTTTGCATAATATCAAAAGTCACGTTAAAAGCGAAAATATTATTTATAACAATATTATTCCATTCTCATAATTTATGAGATAACATATAATTTATTAAAAATTCATTATTTTCGGACACTTGTGGGTCTTCAGGAACCATATTTTCAACATTTGATTGATCAATATTTTCTAATGTTACTTCTTCTAGAGTTTTTAGTCGATTTTTCTTTTGACTTTTCTTTTTCAATGTACAAAGTCTTTTGAACCAGTTGATTGACCACGCTTCTGGCGCATGTGAGATTCATTTGCTACAGCAGATTGTTCTGCAGGGACATCAATTTTTACTGCAGCAGACTATCACTTTTCTTGTGTCAACAAATATATCAGATAATTGATTTGTAAATCTTTGCAAATAAATGATTTTTTCGACCTCTTACTTAAATTAATTGCTGCGGGGATCAAAGTGAGATAATTGTTTCATTCTAAAAATTTTTACCTAGTTTTTAAGGATGCAATTTTTCTCCTCCCAAAGTTGGGGAAATCATTTTATCAAAATGACAAGCTGTAAAATGTTCAGTAAATAAATCACTTGTTAAAGGTTGAGATACCTAATAATGGATGGTGAATTAAAATCCACATAAATCCAAAATTTTCATTGAGGACGCATTTTAGTACGTTTTAGGGGTGAAATAGGGACTTGGACAACACAATAAAAAATTTGCAGGTGGGAAGTATTAGGTTTGTGACCAAATGTCAGTTGCAAAGGTGAATATTGATAATAGGTAGTTGGTCTAATACGAACCAATAATACATCATGTAATATGGTATGACCCCAAACATAAGCAAAGAGTTTTATTTTCATAAGTAATGTTCTAGCAATAAGTTGTAGATATTTAATAAGTGACTCCATTAAACTATTTTGTGTATGGACATGCGCAATCGGATGTTCAATAACAATCTCAATTGATATACAATAATAATCGAATACTTCTGATCTAAATTCACCACTATTGTCAAAACGAATAGTCTTGATTGAGTAATCGGGGAATTGCACTTGTAATTTTATGATTTGAGCATGTAATATAGGAAATGCTACATTCCTAGTGGAAAGTAAGCAAATATGTAATTTTCTAATAGAAGAATCAATTAATACCATAAAATAATAAAATGGTTCATGTGGTGGGTGTATTGGCTCACATATATCTCCATGGATTCTTTTCAAGAAAGTTGAAGATTCAATATTAACATTTGTAGTCGAATGTCTAATGACTAACTTGCCTTGCGAACAAATTATACATGGATAATCATTAGGTAAAAAAATCTTCTATTTTTTGAAAGGATGTTCATGTGAGTTGTTTATAATTCGACACATCATTATAGCTCCTGGATGTCCAAGTCGATCATGTCAAAGTATAAATTTTTTTGGGTCAATGAACTTCTGGTTCATGACAATATTTGATTCAACAATTTTTATAAATGTATAATACATGTCAGACGGGAGTACATGAAATTTTCTTTTATATGCTTCTAAGCTGATACAAAAGAAGTTATGCAAATATATTCAACATTATTTTCTTGCATTGTCTCAATATGATATTCATTGCAACGGATATCTTTAAAACTAAACAAAATTCTTTTGAATTTGCTAGAATAAAGTGTATCGTCAATATATAATTTTGTATTATTTGATAAATAATACAAACTTTTCAAAAGCTCTCAACGATATTCGATACACATGATGTCGTACTAACATTATTTTTTGCTAATTACGTTAAATCCCAAAAAAAATATTTTGTCTTAAAAATGGTATGTATAGTTGCACTATCAATTAAGCAGTTATCTTCACAATCCATCATGAATCTATAACTATAAAAAAATAAATATATTTAAAAAACATGAATTTTAATTTGAAAGGATAAACATAATTTAATACTGTGAAATTAACGATGCAAATTAAAATTTAATTTTTTTTTTACGAAAAGTAAAAATATTTTTCAAACTAAATTTCTAAAATCAAGAGAAATACTAGAGACATAGAAGATAAGCTAATCTATATTTTCCATTACACCACCCTCAATCAAATGATCAATATTCTCATTTGGATCAGCAAAAAAATCGAAGACATCCAAATGAGATCGGACCACCATAATCAACAAAATTTGTCTATACTTTTTCTTTTTCCTTAATTGATTTTTGGTAAAGACCCACATGATATTTTGTCGTACGATAGGTACGTGTCGAATGTCATTTCATTTCACATCTAACAACTTTCTTTGTGCTCATTTTTGGATGTACTACTTTCGTTTACTTTGTACTTTTTGAAATTATTACCTTATTGTTGATAATTTTGTTGATTATTTCGTCCATAGTTTATTCCATGTGCATGTTCGCGTCAGCGTCCAATTCTGTCTCCACGTCCACGTCATTGCCTTGATATTACATTTTGTTTAAGGCAATGCAGTATCATTTGCTTCAAGCAAAATGCATTACCATTTGCTTCAGACAATGATACAGAACCAGTTGGATGTAACACATGATTTTTCTATCAGCAGTTCATTATTTTGTTCAACAACAAGCAATAAGATATAAGTTCCGAGTACTTTTTGAAACCACGCTAACGATATTGTTGCTGCATAAGCACATTCTAGGCGTAAATGGTGAAATTTTTTTCTCCAACATATCTTAATAAGTGATTTTTTTCTCCACACAATGTCAATTTGAAACATATTCTGAACAGTTCGAAATTGTACTCACTAATAGTTTTTAAATTTTGTAAACGAATGTACATCCACGCATAGAGGGCTTTGTGGAGGATTATAGTCCTCTGATAATCAAATCTTTCAGTTAATTTTTTTCAAAAAATCTATGGATCTTTTTCAGTGAGATATTTATTTTTCAATCCATCTTGAAGATGACGACGAAGGAAAATGAGTGCTTTTACATGATCCTGTAGGAATTCTTTATTTCCTTCTTTTATTGTACTCCCAAATCTTTTGAAACATGATCGATATCAGCATCGAGTATTCATGATAGATAATTTTTGCTAGATATATCAAGTGTAACAAACTCAAGTTTGTGATGTTTGTAATTTGATTAACTACACAATAAAGCGAAAGAAAATATCATTAGTTTTGAAGAATACATAATAGTTAATCAAGTAGTCAATATCAATATGATATAAGTTACGTGTTTTCATTTGGTGATAAATACTTATTTAAAATAATAAATTTTTGGTAACATGTGCTACTTTGGGAGCACTTGTATTTTAATATATTAATATTCTTCTAGAATATTGATAAATATAATTTAAGTTTTTCAGGAGCAATTAATATTTTTCACGAATATTTAAAATTATGATATCGTGCTACTTTAGGAGCAACAACGAAATATTTGTAATAGATATATTTATAATTAATATTCTTTTGGTATATTAATTAGATATTATAATACTTCAAGAATGACAAGAAGATAAATATAATATGCATGAACCACACAGGATTAATTAATTTTACCAAACACATAATTAGAAAAATTGACTACGGCACAGCAGCTGCAACTATTTAGAATTATATAAAAAATTATAGAATATAATCATTACAAAATTCTATTCCTTCAGTATTCATAAATTAATTATGCATGGATAGTGGTGTGACTAATATAGCATATATAATTACAGGATATGCAAATAGAATTAAAGAATTATGACTGCCGTGAATTAAAAGGAAACGTAATTATTGCATATGCTTGACTTCTTGGATTTAGTGAATTGTAAAATTTGGAAGCTTGTTTCTTTCTGATTAAAATTTGATTTAATCTAAGTTAAAGTCAAATAATTAATATTAATAACATTTTTTATGAGTCTCACAACTTTTCAACCACATATTTCAAAAATTTCTATTACAATCTATTAAAAAAATAAATAAATAAAATCTAATTTTAATCTGCACCAAACACCCTAATTAAAATCTATTATGCCAAGAATTGATTTTTGAGCGTCGTGAATTGATAGATGAATCATGAACACAGTAGTTGGCGGCAACAGAGAATTTAATGATTTATAAAAAAATTCACATTGATAGATGAACAAGAGTAATAAACTTGTAATCTGTATAAAAGATTCACATGTTACCAAATTAAAAATTACTACCACTAAACTTTGAAAAATTAAGTTTCGTGTTGATAACGTGCTGTGAAATGAGAGAATATAAATCAATAGACTTTTTATGTATATTATTAAGAATCAAAACCCTATATTTATAGGTAAAAATTAAAGATACAATGATAATAAGTTTTAGGGTTGCAGGAGTGTATATATATATATATATATATAACTTTGAAAATTTGAAATTATTACAAAAAATTGGTGGTCCATTTTTTTTTCCAATAGCTTAGCTTTATGGACAAAGATCAAGTTTCATGTGACTGAAAAAGCCATTTACACGCAAATAGTTTAATATCCAACCAAGTTACAAACCTTACAAGATTACAATAATGTCAACGCCACTACTTTTGGGTGGTAACGATAGTGGTGGTTATGACTGTCGATGGTAGTTCGAGAGACAAATTTTGTATTGTTGGTATCAAGCAAATGAGCTCTTGGCGTCAAATGTGAAATCACACATTTCAAAACAAATTTTGATGTTTTTTTTTTTTTTACTAAGAAGAAAATATTTTGAAAAGGGTGTTTTTTTACACCAATAAAATAAAAAAAAATTCAAGAATTGGTCCAAAATTCAGTCGGCTCATTGGATAAAACCTGGATGAAATGGAAACCTGTGAAAATTCAATAAATTGCTAGATTCCATTGTAAACAGGTGAACTGTGTATGTTTTGAGCGATTTATCTTGTTGTCCAAAAAATAGTAGGAATGAAGAATATAACAAAGTTTTTATTGTCATTTTTTTCGTTGTTCAATACTGGTCATCAGACCCCAACGCCTCTATAGCAAAACTCTTCGCATCGTTTCGGTCAATAGATACATAGATATATACATATACACACACATAAGTATTTGAATATGTGATGAAGTAGACAAAAGGTGTTGTAGATCACATTTTTGGATCTGAAAAAACAATGCAATTGAATTGACCGTGGCATATTCAAATGGTTGTAGGGTTTGGGAGCATGTGGACCCTTCAAACTATAATAGGCTTGGACACAATGTATTGTTAAGGAGTGTTTTGGCCCATTGAATTCCTATTAAATGTCTCCATAACATTTTTCTATTTTCTGATCTATAAATGATCTCATAGTTGAGTGTGAGTGATTGGAAAAGAATCAAAAAATGTGATTGATGAGATGTCACAAAATAATACTATTAGCGCACTAAAAATATGTGATCTTTAACAAACTGACGTGTCTTAATTTAAATTGTGTGTAAATATAAGAAGAAACTTTTAAGATGGTTAATCTATAAATGATTGCATAGTTGACTATGAGTGATTGAAAAAAGATTCAAAAGATGTGATTTATGAGATGTCACAAAATAATGAGTTTTGCTGCTTTGCCAGAAAAAAATTATACCACTTGAATGACATTCACTCACATGTGGTGGGACCTACGTGCATAAAAAATACAAAAAAAAAAAACGGTAGGATCCCCCCTATTGTGAGAGTAGGTCAGGGAGAGTGTCAAATCCTCCTTTACCCATAGCCTGATTACAAAGTAATACTATTAGCACACCAAAAATATGTAGAGTGTTTGATAGAGATTAAAATTAGATTTTTTAGTAGATTGTGAGAAATTTTTGAAAAGTGTAATTGAAAAGTTGTGGGATCCATAAAAAAAATGTAGTTAATATTGATTGTTTGACTTTGACTAATATTAAAATCAAATTTTAATCCGAACCAAATAGGCTCGTAATCTTTTAACGAACTGCTGTGTCTTATTTTAAATTGTGTGTAAATATAAGAAGAAACTTTTAAGCTGGCTAATCTATTAATGATCTCATACTTTTCCAAAGATGCGATTGATGAAATGTCACAAAATAATACTATTAGCACACCAAAAATATGTAATCTTTAACAAACTCCTGTGTCTTAATTTAAATTCTGTGTAAATATAAGAAGAAACTTTTAAGCTGTCTATGGCCCAATGTTTCTGAAAATTTCATTGACTATTTTGAATGATTTTGACTTTCTTTTATAGTTGTGAATATCCACCATTGGACATTTTTTATACACCTTACCAAACATGTAAACTTCAGAATTTATTTATAGCTATCTTAATTTTTTTTTTGTAGCTGTTTGACCCCCTTTTCTAAAATTCATTTTTTTCCAAATTTATTTTCAATGACGTATTTTATGGGCTTCACAATTTTTATCAACCACACATTTCATTTAACTTTTATCAAAATTTACTGAAATATGTTTTTTTTTTTTAGCAAAATCAAACGGTGGCTTAATGTTTGAATTGAGTAATTAAATTTTCTTTTATTAAAAATATATGCTTAATCAATTTTGGTTAGTTTGATTTATTATTTTATAAAAAAGTTTCAATTTACCCAAGACGTGATCTTAGCCTTCGTTTGACAAATCCAAAAATATAAATAGTATGAGAAATAATAGAACACTTCACTATATAATATATATGAGTAGTAATTATGAATGTATAAATTTAATATTTAACTTTAATTGAATTTATAAATTATTATCCACAAGGAGGATTTTTGTATTCTTTTAATGGAAAATTTAGTATCTGCATTATTCCAAAAAAAATATTTCATAATTTACTATGTTACATTATTACAAAAAATACTAGATGACATATGGAAATATGTTTACATATACTTCTATCTAAAAATTGATCATAACCACATTCTGTAACTTACTATTTTTAAATTCAGCTTATTTCACGCTCTCCATTAATGCTATTTCCTAAATTGAATAAGCGATTCAAAAAACTAATGAAGACCAAAAATAATAATTGTCGGTCTGTTGAATAATCAACATGTGATTCCATACTAATATCATAGGGTTCAACATCATTGTGTAAAAGGATCAAATGTCATACATTTTTTTTTTTTTTTTAAATAGATTTCAAATTGTGTACTTAAAACACATACACCATTATGAAATAAATTGAATTTCTAGAGAATATCGGCACAATTATATTGAAGCAAGAATGTAGATTTCCATACACAAATTCATGGTGTCTTCATTATGATTTTCACATTATCGAAAAAAAATTCTGAAACTTACGCCCTCACAGTATATATCCATAAACACATAAAATCAAATATTTAGTATGTATGTGTGTATATATATATCAGGATTTATATACTCATTAAATTTCAAATAAAAAATATATACAAATTGCACAACCAAGCGATAAACTCGTAATCAACGAAAAACGAGTGTGATATGATGTGTATTATTTTTTGCGGTAGGAGCGAATTTGTGATTAGGTTTAGGAAATTTCTTGGTGGGTGACTCAAGGGAGAGACTATATGGTGGAGATTTTAGTTTAGAATACGAAAGGACACGATTTTACGGATTTTGTGATTAATTTGACAAGTTAAGGGCATGTTTTATGGAACATAATTTAAGGTTGTATTGAATAGCTTGTATGATTTGGTTATTTTTTCACATTTCTATTTTACTATATGAAAACAGTATTCATGGTTAAAAAAAGTTGTATAGTATATTCTAAATATTTATTAAAAAATAGGTGTGTGACATAATAAAAACAGTATCTATGGTTTAAAAATAAGTTGCATAGTATATTCTAAATATTTATTAAAAAATAGGTGTGTGACTTAATTTTCCTCTTCTCCTACGCTAATAACGAGATTGGCTACCTAATGGGCTTTAATTCTGATATACACCATTTTTTAAGGGGATCAATACATAAGTCGTAATTCTAAATGTTACATTTTATAAATAACAAACTCACTAAAATATTTCAAAAATCAGATGGTAAAAAAAATTAAATTATAATATAATATATATTAATTATTTACACCCATGTCACCTCACACACCTCATCATATCACTCCACTACACCACATTCTCTCTACCTCTCCATCGGAGATGGCCATTGGCTCCAAAGATCGCTCCGGTGACCGTTCTGACAAACTTCTCTGACGACCACTCCTGCGACGCACCCCACCCCACAGTAAAAAAAACTCCAGAAATTATGGTGGCAACAGTGGTGCATTACAGATGGCCAAATTTGTGACTAAGTGTGATATCTATGACCATACATGTGTTATATGTGACTATTTGTCTTCAATGTAATTGTCTATGATCGTCTAATTTGTAATTGTACGTAACCAAGTCATTAACTTGTGTTATCTATGATTAATTGTGATCAAATTTGTCTTTAATATGACTAATTGTGATCAAATTTGTCTTTAGTGTGACTATCCATGATCATGTCAATTTTAATTGGGACGGTATGTGATCAAGTCATAATTGGTCTTAATTAACACAAAATTGGTCACAAACCAGTAACAATAAATGCATATTTGGTCACATATTTTCCTTTCCAGAAATAGTGTTGGCTGCTGTAATTGTTGTTTTCCTTTTCGGCGCATCAAGTATTTCCCTTCAGTTTAGAGTCCTGTTTAGACTTTAGTAATTGGCTGCTTGGTAAATTTTGAATTTGGATTTTAGTGACTAAACTAAGTTTAGGGCTTTATTCTTTTTCATCCACAGTTTGGAGAAGTGCAGTAAATTGGATTTGTGCGGTGAATTGGGTCTATGACTTCACTGAATTGGGTTTGTGCAGTGGCTTGGAGTTGGAGAATCTATAAATTGGGTTTGTCATTTGTGCAATAAATTGGTTAGTGAATTGGGTTTGTGCATCATGGAAAGATTTCATTTTTTGTATAATGTTTGTGTATTGTGTTATAATGTTGTTATTTTTGTGTACATTTTCTGATATATCACCTGCACTAAACCAATTTTCTGGGTCCGGCTCTGGGTAGGTGGATGTGTAGTGGGTAGAGAGAGAGAGAGAGAGAGAGAGAGAGAGAGAGAGAGAGAGAGAGAGAGAGAGAGAGAGAGAATGAAATTGGGTGAAATTGATTTTTAGGATGAATGTGGGGGGTGGGTGATGTATGTAGATTTGGTGTAATTAATTTTTTATTGATTTTAATTATTAAAACCTATTTAACACCTTATTTGTGAAAATGAAACTTAGTTCCCTTGTTTTTTTTAAAAAAATTAATCTTTAAATGTATGTTTTTAGGTAATTTTTCTTTTTTGAAGTTTAGACAATGGCCCATTGAGTAGCCATCCTTTCCATCATAGACTACATAATCTCTACAACAAAGATTTTCACATGGAAAATTGATATAAATATTAATTCTTGGTCGTGTAAGGGAAAATAAAGTGGATGCCCATTTTTCACTTAACTTACACGAGATTTAAATTTTTTATTTTATCCTCAAAATGTCATATCAAATTGTAATAAATAATCAACAATTGGTGGTAGATTTAAATAATTAAACAACTCGTACCACTTTTGGTGATTACGGTGGTCAATACGATTGTTTGGGTGGTGGTGTTTACATGGAGAATGTTGAAAACTTGCGTGGCATGTGCTAGTTAGAGTGTATTGGGACGAACCATAGTATTGAGAAATTAAGATATAGTCCGTCCTAAGTTTTGTTCTTTTATTTCGTAAAATTTCTTTAAAAAAAATTTGAACTCAATAAAATTGACATAAATACACAAATATATAATCGAGAATTGAAAATACTGCTTTGAGATAAGGGGAGAAATACTTCCCAACCATATTTCTTATTGAAAACACAAAATATAATAATAAAAAATAAAAATATCACATATCTCAATGACCCCACTAACATCTACCTTCTTATTCTTGTGAACATACGGGTTACGTTGTTACCATATTCAGTTGTTTTGAATACACTCCATTAACTAAGTGTAGCAACAAGCCAAAGTTTGTGTCCATACTTTCACATACGGTTTATATACGACGATTTTTTATTTTTATTTTTCGTTCACTTTAAATACAATTGATCTTACCACGATGCCTCTATCTCTTCTTCAGCTGCATTTTTCAATTTTGAACGAACTATGTGTCTGCGCTATGTACCCTCTAGTGTATGAACCATAGATTTTAAATATTGATAGTTAAAAAAAAAAATGGAAAAATGAAGAAAAAAATGAATTATAGATGTGGGTTGAGGTGAATAATAAAAAATACAGAAAGTGCAGATATATCGAGACAGAATCAATGTAGAGATTTAAGATAGTTAGGAGTTCGATCAAGAAATGGAGATGTGATGGAAACGAGATTGGTGAAGAGATTTCAGAGTAATATTGAAATTTTAATGACATGTTTGATAGGCCATTATTTTTCATGGAAGTTAGAAATGAAATTTCTTATTGACCAAATTTTCTCGACAATTATTTTTCATCCAACCCCCCCCCCCCCCTTCCCTAGGTGACTCCTTTTTCACCTTTTTGATAAATTGGGTTTCCCACATTTTTTTTTAAAAATAAATTGAAACCATTTTTATCCTCAATTTTTAAAAAAAATCTCTTTAATTGACAATTTTCATAAAAAAAAAGTCAAACGAATGGTATTTGATTTTTATTTTTATTTTTTTGACAATTGAAACAAATTATATCTATTTAATTGATAATTTTCATGAAAAATAAAGACAAACGTACACCAAAAGAAATAAAATTTCAACATTTTTCAACTGAAAAATTATATCAATCAAATACAATTAATCGACAATTCATTGTAAAACAAATTTTAAACAATTCAATTCACTGCAATTCGTTTATTTTTCACCCAAATTTCATTATTGCAATCAAACGAACCCTAAGAGAATTGGAAAATTTTCCCCTTAATTAATTCTAAGGTTTGATAATGGCAAGATGGATTCTAATCTAACTGAGAGAGACGTAAATGCAGTGAATAATGAGATATAGGTACGAACATAGAATATCAAACACGTTCTACAGGCTGTTGCATGATAGGATTTTTCTACACAATCTATATGTGAGATTTCCCCATCGCTTTAAATGAGCAAAGAAAAGAAAAGAAATAAAGAAAAAAAAAATTCCACTTTCTTTTATCCATTAAGTGACTGATCTAAAATCCCTCCCTCTCGCACTAGGTTTTCATAAATACCTCACATTTTTTCCCCATTCTCATCATTCAGTAATGAAGCAAACAATTACAATAAAATCTCTATAAAATAATAATGTTAAGATCGAAAATTTTAATTATTTTAAAAAGGTTATTAATATTAATAAATAAATAATTAATTATTTTATAGAGTATTTTATATTTTTATCATTAATGTAAGCATACAAAAAGGCGCACACATACATACATTAAAGAGGAAACATTATTGTACATACATTGACTTCAAAATTTAATGTGCATTGCAAAAAAATTAGGGATGAAGTTGTTTGATTTGGGTTCTAAGAAAAAGCAAAAAACTTTAGATGAATAATTCAAAAAAGATGCGGAATGACAACAAAGTTGTCAAATTAAAAATTTGTGAATTTGTATTAGTATGAACTTTTATTAATTTAGACAGTCATTATTTTTTATATTCTTTGGACCTTAAAGGATCTCCGAAAAAAAAATTATTATCTTATGCATTTATTAATTTAGTACACTGACAAAAGTTGAAATCGAAGAATTTTATTATTTAAGGGAGGTTAATAATTTATTGAACATTTATTTATCGAAGTTTTACCGTATTTAATAGAACTCGAACTTTAATCATCTTCTTGTTTCAAATGGGATTTGCAAAAAACCATTTAGCCCGTTTTCTTCGTGTTCTTTGATATTAAACCATGACGTCGAAGCATCCCCCAAAGTTTACGAGCATTTACAGTCGGTTTCCGCTGTAAAAGTCAAGGACTTGCACAGAGCTAGCTACCATTTTCAACCCTCCAACCATTGAATCAATGGTAATTAACATGGATAGTTTACAAATTCAATTTCAGTTAAAACCTGTGCATGCATGTGCACAGCTATTAATGTGTTATAACTTCTTTTACTGACTTGATGCTGTTTCTTTTGTCTGTGTCACGTGGGATTCTAAAATGAACAAACGACAGATCCAAATGGTAAGATTTTGTCTTTTCTTATGTTGCAACATTTTCCCATTATGGTAATTAGCAAGTTTAGATCAAAACCCTAATATTAACATACCCATTTTGTTAACAGGACCAATGGAATTTATCATCTCTTCTACGGTTCTACCAGTACAATCCTAAGGGAGCAGTGTGGGGCAATATTGTCTGGGCTCATTCTATATCAAAGGACTTGACTAACAGGGAAAGATTAGAGCCTGCAATTTTCCCATCAAAATCATTTGATGAGTATGGTTGTTGGTCAGGATCAGCCACAGTCCTCTCTGGAAACAAGCCTATCATCCACTATTGTTGCATCATTGATAAAAACAAAACACAAGTCCGAAACTACGCAGTACCTGCCAACCTCTCGTATCCGTATCTCCAAGTAGGGATGGCAATTTAAATCGATCCGACCCGACCCAACGGAATCCCACTCCTAATGGAACCCAAAAAACCCGTCCCGATGGATTGACGAGTCGGGGCGTAAAGGGTCACCCCGTGACAGGTCGCGAGGTGGGGTGAGGATGCCACGTCCCGAACCCGCCCCGTAAAAAAAAATAATTAAAAATAGAATTTTAATAAATGGTTAATTTTAAAATATTGTTGAATATATTTATAATTTTATAACATGTTTCTGATTCAACAATTATATTATATAATTGTCAATTTAAAATTTTACATAACTAACAATTGTTTATATTATTTATAAATTCGGTCATTTAATCTTTTTATTATAATTAAATTATATAATTTGAAGTTACGAATCATGATAGTTAAATAAATATTTTTTGTTTATGAAAGATTTATACCAATTAATCAAAGTATGTTAATATCTTGATAGAAAAAATTTAAAAAGAAAAATTAAAATATATGGAATGACCTTTAGATTTTGGGTTAAAGGGTTAAACTTTAAAATTTAAATAATAACATAACTCGAATTTTTGAAAATGAAAAAATTAGAAAATTAAATGCGACAACAAACAGGGCAAATTCTTGCTCCATCGCCGTCCCGCCCCATCTAAAGAGGGTGGGACACGAGGGCGGGACGAAGTTGGAGGGAGGTGGGGTAGGACGGGATGGAAGTGTCTCGCCCCGAACCCGCCCAATTGCCATCCCTAACTCCAAGAATGGATCAAACCCGATAACAACCCGTT
Source organism: Osmanthus fragrans (assembly GCA_019395295.1). Classification (NCBI taxonomy): domain Eukaryota; kingdom Viridiplantae; phylum Streptophyta; class Magnoliopsida; order Lamiales; family Oleaceae; genus Osmanthus; species Osmanthus fragrans. The sequence goes on from CM033343.1 coordinate 4,780,854, forward strand.
GACGGTAGCGGACAAATTCGTCAACAAAACCGCATTTCGTGACCCTACAACAGCATGGTTGGGCAAAGATGGTTAGTGGAGAACAACCATAGGCAGTAGACACAAGGAAACTGGGATTTCATTGTTGTACAAGAGTCAAGGATTTTATGATATTGGACTAGGGTTGAAACTCCATTGCACTCTGTTGAAGGAACTGGAAACTGGGAAAGCCCTGATATCTTCCCAGTTGCAGCGAAAGGTACAAAAGAATTAGACACTTCTGTTATTGAAGGAGATATATATTAAGCACGGAATGAAGATTAGACTATCACACACTAGGCAAGTACGACACCAAAAAGGACAGGTATATTCCTGATGGAGGTATGGTTGATGGCTGGAATGGCTTGAGGTATGATTATAGGCATAGCAATTTTTATGCTTCCAAATCATTCTTTGATCCTGCCAAGAATAGAAGGATTACGTGAGGTCGGGCAAATGAGTCTGATTATGTTGCTGATGTGAAGAAATGATGAGCTGGAATCCAGGTATTGTAACTTACAAGTAGATTACAAGAAATTAATTAACTTCGACTTCCTTTACTTATGCTTCAATAAAACTACTAATCTTGTCTTTTTTCTTGGATACTTCAGATAATTCCACGTACCGTTATGCTTGATCCCAATGGCAAGCAATTGTTACCATGGTCTGTTGAAGAATTAGAAACTCTAAGAGGGAAGAAGGTAGAATTGAGCGGTAAGAAGCTCGAGAAGGGAAATCAGATAGAAATTAAAGGAGTTCCAACCGCACAGACCTTCTAATATTCTCATCTGGTGAAGGTGAAATTGAATAGTGTCAATTTGCGCTGGGAAAAATAAAACCCTCTTATATTTAAAACAGCAGGAGAAGATCAACAAAAAAGAAAGCGTCCAAACTCAATAGTTGACTCATTTCAGAAAAGCAATCTGAAAATAAATTATAACAAGGTATTTTAGCTTGTAATCCAGTAAAAAAAAAATCGGATACTTTAGACGATCAAATGGCAACAAAATTCTTGTTTAAAATATGAACTGCTCGAACACTAAGAGAAGAATAACAAACTTGCAAAAGAAATTTCCCCATTCCATGCAGCAAAAGTAGGCTTTCCAAGAAAATGAAAAATTAAAGCCTTCTTCCCCTTCTGCCACCCTTTCTACGAGTGCTGTCTGTGGGAATTGGAGTCACATCCTCTGAACGAAGAAAATCATATATGATTAAACTGATAGAACTCCAGCCACAAATTACATTAAACATATCAGACACAAGAAATTGCATTTTAAATAGAAAATGAACTCTGGAGTGAGTTTAATGAGCACAGGTGAATTTACAAATTGCATACAAATCAACCACGAGCTAAAAACACAAATATGTATATTAACAGCTTCATCGGACTGGATTAATGCAAATAGATGTCAAAAGTATAAATCGTAGCATCAAATGCAGTTTTAAGCGCTTAATGAATCTGAGACAACATACCTATGCGACCAATCTTCATGCCTGTACGTGCAAGTGCTCTAAGTGCAGACTGGGCACCAGGACCAGGGGTCTTAGTTTTGTTCCCTCCAGTTGCCCTGAGCTTAATATGAAGAGCATTAATTCCAAGTTCCTGCAAATTCCAAGCATCGACTAGTCAAAGTAAATCCAAACATTTCATACGTTGCATCTACTTGTAAAATACACATAGAACTCTTTATCAAATGATAAGTTCACACTCAGATAGCAAGGCACCAATTTAGAAGGAAAGAACCCAAACCTTGCACCGTTGAGCAACATCTTGTGCTGCAAGCATAGCTGCATATGGAGATGATTCATCTCTATCAGCTTTTACCTTCATACCACCTGCAAACCCACAGCAAAGGTGACTCATAACCAATAATTAAAAAACAATCTCAACTTTCTGCAGGCAAGCTTTAAAAGGTAACATTTAATCCAAATGGGTAGTACCAAAATCTGAGTTATCACTACACCAGGTTAAAAACAATAAAAGTCATACAAAAACCCAATTAGACATTTAAATGAAGATTCCTCATTAGCTTATTTATTCCTTTAGAAAGCAATCAAAGGTTTGGCAATTGGCACAATAAGAATACCAAAACAGCCTTCCAGTTTGCAGGAAAACAAAAAGCATTACATCAAATAAGCTTCAAATGTAAATACCACACGTGGAAAATAAATAAAACCATATTTTTATTTCTAAAAATAAATAATAATTGGGAGGCAGGGCATCTGGTCTCTAAGGTGTTTTACCATCACTGAAGAGCATTTAGACACCAAATTACCCATTCTTCAAGTGAGATTCATCTATTGTTTAAAAAACTCCCGCCTCATGTGAGGCTTTCATAAACACCTTGAATCCTGCCCCTCAAGCGTCATATGAGGCTTAACCCTAGATTTGCTGAGGCATTCACCTCAAGGCTACTAAGTTGGCCACATGTTAGTCTTGCATTTTAAGCACATTCTATTACTTTCCTTAGCTTTCTGGGCAATTTTCTTTCTTTTTATTGATTTATTTACGAGTTAAACTTTTAATTTATTAATGCCTTATTATGATATTTAGATGGTGTATGCTTTATTATGTGCATATTTATTTTACATCTTAGTTCGTGTTTCCTAAAAAGTTATTAATAATTTAATTTTTTATCAAGTCAACATTAATTTCAACTACACATTCATAATTGTTACCCATTTTTTATTCATATATTTCGTGGGATCCACTACTATTTCTCCTAAAAAGACTCTAATAATTTTAGGTGAACTATACTATTTGATTTATCCTTTGACCCCAAAAACATAATTGAACAGAAGATCAACCTTTTACTAATTGTAACTAACAATAGCAAATTGTCCGATTACATAGTTAATTAGCTACTAAAGCAGAAGGTCCGTAATAATCTCTAATAAACTTTATTAGCCATGAACATCAAAGCAATAACAGTCACCTGTAATACGGACCATGGTTTCTCTTCCTGATAAATCAGTCACATGCTGCAAGAGAAACTCCAAAACAATTAGCAATATATATCTAACCGTTCATCTTTACCCATACACTGCAAATGTGCATAACAAACACGAGACAGAAGCAAAAACTGCAAACTCACAATAAAGGTATCATTGAACGAGGCAAAGATGTGAGCCACGCCAAAAACAAGCTCCCCATCCCTGGTAGCCGGTCCAAGGGTAACATTCTCTTCCTTGGGCTCTCGGGTCTTTCTCTTCGACTATTGAACCGGAAATAACAATGATAAACAAGACAGGAATTCAATGGGCACATCGACAAATGATTAAACAATGCCACCAAAATTCCATTATTCACATTGCAAAGACTAGCCACACATTAGTAGATTGTAAAAAGATACTGTGCACGCCACATCTCAAATATTGAATTCATAATAAAAAAATAAAGTGCATTGGTTTAAATTTATTAGCCAAAACATAATCTTTAAACAAATTCATCAACCGATTGAGGAAAATATTACTTATTTCGGCCAATTTTGACATTATTTTACTAAACAAACAAATAAAAATGCCTTCGAATACATTCAAATCAAGTGTTCAATGTAGATGCCTATTCTATCAGAATTATAAACAAATCCGTAATACTATCAAAATGTAATTATGCGAAAGGATAAAAACGTGTGGGAATCAGGCGGCGACGGGCTTACCATGGCTTTGGTTAAATCAGCAACTGCAGAAAGGGCTGAAGCCGCCTTTTGAAACTCTGAAACCCTAGTGGTGGAAGCTGGTGATGGATAATGAAACCGTGGAGCCTTGGATTTTATATGTGTAGGGTTTGGTCCGAGGGATAAAACACGTGTACCCAGAATGCCCTTGTATTACCGAATGATGCTTTATGAGTTTATGTACAAGGGCTTGCACACACAACTTACATTTGGAGTGGGTGATATATTTTTTTCGAAAGTGCTACACGTACATAATGCATCACACAATACATTACATCCATCTCACATGGAGAGGGGTCCACATACAATAAAATATTCGTGGATCTTCCTCCATGTGAGAGGGGTGTAATACATTTGGTACACCAAAAAGTGTACAAATAACATTTTTCTATTTTTTTCAACATTGGGAGTGGGTGATATATTTTTTTCAATTTTTTAACACATGAGTCTCATTCATGTGTGAGGCCTGTATAGCCTTGATAACTGGACTTTATTCATCTCCAAACAAAATTGTTATTTGTTTTTATATAAATATAGTTAGTTTATTAAAAAATGGTACACAATCTTTTTTCTTTCTCCTTGAAACGTTTCATTTTCTCTCATTACATTTTTTTTTCTAAAACTCTGATTGATAAAATGCATTTCATGAAAGTGAGTAAAAAGGAAGAAATGCTTAATTTATATCGAGGTGCGTGTAAAAGCCCAAATAAAGAGTTATCAAATTCAATACAATGCTAGACGTACAACTTTTTTTTACAAATTGCCATTACAATATTACGTGGCAGATGATTAAAAAAACACTCAAAGAAATCAAAATCCATTCAAATTCAAATTCAGCTTTGGCATGTGAATTATGAAGTAGGTTAGGTGTCAATCTTTTGATCCCCAAAATTGAATTTAGAATCCAAAGACAAAGAAGACCCCTAAACTCTCTCTCCTCTTTCCAAAATTGTCCTAGTTTCATCGATATCTCAACCGTTCGAAATAGCCGGAATCCACAACACGTCATCTCCGACCATCTCGTGACAAAGTCCGTTGAAGATCAGCGATTTAGTCGCCATCTCCGATGAGTTCTCCCAAATTCGTCACAGTTTCGCCGACAACTCAACTGTTTGAAACACCTGGAATCCACAACATGTCATCTCCGGCCATCTCGTGACGGAGTAATTTGAAGATCGACGATTCAGTCGCCGGCTCTGACGAGTTCTCGTCGCAATTGATATGTTAAGGTTTGTACTTATCGCGATTATTGTTTAAGATGGTTGCTTTTTTATTTAGTTTAACGTCGGCCATCTCGTTACAGACACCATTCAAGATCGATGAAATCTCCGCTATCTCCTGCGTCCAGCCTTCACGAACTTATCGGTTGAAATTCTCCAGATCTCCAGTATCAAATCCACTGAGTTTTAATTGGTTGCCTTCACAGTAAGATTTGCTTGTTATACTTTAATTTCAAAAGTGTTTTTATTTGTTTCAACATAGAGAAATTACGATTTCATACAAGTTTTTTTTTCTGAGAATTTATGAAATTTAAATGTTTTGTTGATTAATAATGCTAGACGAATCATTTACTGTTATATGAATGGAAGGTTAGTGATACGAATCTCGTAACAACGGTAACTACAAAACCCACAACTAGATTGATGCGGAACCCAAAAACGTCAAGAAACTCGATTTTGGACTTAATCCCAACGAAGTGAACCAAAAAATCCAACGATAGCAAGATGCGCTGAACCCCTTGATTACACAATGAAGAACTCTCGTACCGATGTTGAACACACAAGAATAGATCTTGAAAGTTCGATTTGTAGTTCAATGAATAACAAAGGAAAAAGTAAAGCTTTTAGTTTAATTCAATATGTCCAAAGTTTTAAAATAACAAAGTGTTTAAATATTTATACTAGAGTCCTAAATCTAGTAAAAACGTGCATAAGGCAACAATTAATGTCAAAATATGGAAAGAAATAGAATTCTAAGGAAACTAGGTATTTCGCCAAAAATAGGAAACTCGGACAAATTTTATAACCAAGTGGTCGCTTGGTTATATTCCAAGCGGTCACTTAGAAGAGTTGTTTGACGTCTTTTGAGTTTCGGTAGCGGCTGGGCAACCGCTTGCCCTTTTACTCTAAGTGGTTGCTTAGAGGTTCCGGCTGTCCTCTTTTTTCTGTTGCTTGTATTGTGTTGATCCACTTGGTTCTCGGCCTTGACCCCAACATGCAACTTGCTTCATTTTGCGTCCCGAACATAGTTTCATCAATAGTGGCTTTGATGAACATCCTCAACGCCTCTTGGACTCGTTTTGCTCTCGATCGCGTCATTATCCCTTCTCCGATAATCAACAGGTCTTGGTTTGAGCTTGTATTGGACACTACCACATCCTGGATCATATCATCCCCTCCCTCTTCAAAAGAATTCATTCTCGAATCTATATCTGCATCAAATAGAGAGAGATCAGCAACATTAAAGGTAGTTGAAACATTATACTCACCTGGGAGATCCACTTTATATGCATTATCATTGACCCTCTTGAGGACTTGGTACAGCCCATCTCCGCGCTGCTGCAACTTAGACTTCATCTGCTCCGAAAAACGCTCTTTCTGAGATGCACCCAGACCCAATCTGCTGGTTCAAGTATCACGCGCCTTTTTCCTTTGTTCGCTTTCTGTGCCACAAGCTTTCCTTTCTTTTCAATCTGCTCCTTGATTTTCTCATACAGTGACTTGACCAATTTAGCTTTCCTTGTACCATCCAAGTTACTCTGTTCATTTATAGGCAACGGTAACAAATCCAACGGTGTTAGTGGATTAAACCCATAAACAATTTCAAACGTTTAAAATGTAGTAGTAGAGTGTACAGCTCTATTATAAGCAAATTCAATAAAGGGTAAACACTCCTCCCAACTCTTTAAGTTCTTATTTATCACCGTACGAAGTAATTGAGTCATGGTCCTATTGACCACTTCAGTTTGTGGGTGACAAGTCGTAGAATACAACAGTTTAGTGCCTAACTTATTCCACAGAACACGCAAAAAATGACTCAAAAACTTAACATCTCGATCTGACACTATACTTTTAGGGACCCCATGCAAACGGACTATTTTCCTAAAGAATAAATTTGCAATATTGGTGGCATCATCGATTTTGTGACATGGTATAAAGTGTGTCATTTTACTAAACCTATCTACCACAACAAATATAGAATCTAGGCATAGGTAAAGGGGTATACAAACCATGAGGTAAAACCTTAGACTTAGCCCTTTTACAAGTTATGCACTTCCCACAAATTTGTTCTACATCACTTCTCATTTTAGGCCAGTAAAAATGTTCCCCTAACATGTCTAAAGTCTTTTGTACTCCAAAATAACTCATTAGACCCCTACTGTGTGCTTCCCTTACCAACAATTCACGTATAGAGCAATTAGGAACACACAACTTATTTTCCCTAAATAAATAATCTTTATGTTTATAAAATTTATCAATAGCACATTTATTGCATGACTCGTAAATGTCAGAGAAAGCAGGATCACTCACATACATGCTCTTAATGTGTTCAAAGCTAAGTAACCGTGCATGTAAGGAATTTAGCAGTACGTACCTTCGTGACAATGCATCTGCAACCACATTTTCCTTACCTTGTTTATACTTGATAACGTAGGGAAATGACTCTATGAATTCTACCCACTTTGCGTGTCTTTTGTTCAACTTACCTTGACCCCATAAGTATTTCAACGACTCGTGATCGGTGTGTATCACGAACTCCTTAGGCCACAAGTAGTGTTGCCAAGTTTCCAATGCCCGAACAAGCGCATATAGCTCCTTGTCATATGTAGGATAGTTTAAGGCAGCTCCACTCAACTTTTCACTGAAATAAGCTATGGGCCTGCGCTCCTGCATCAACACTGCTCCAATACCTATTCCTGATGCATCACACTAAATCTCGAAGGTTTTGTCAAAGTTAGGTAATGCAAAAATAGGTGTTTTCCACAACCTATCCTTAATAGTATTAAATGCATGTTCTTGTGCATCATCCCATTGAAAACCTACGCTCTTCTTAACAATTTCAGTGAGTGGTATAGTGATTGTGCTAAAATCCTTCACAAAACGCCTATAAAAACTAGTCAATCCAAGAAAACTCCTAATTTCAGTTATACTTTTAGGTGTTGGCCAATCCTTAATAGCCTTAATTTTTCCTTCATCCACTTCTGCCCCATTAACACCCGCCACAAATCCTAGAAAGACAAGTTTTTTCATGCAAAATGTACACTTTTTGAAATTAGCATACAACTGTTCTTTCCTAAGTACCACAAGCATACAATTCAAGTATTCCAGATGCTCATCTAGGTTTGTGTATAGATTAAGATATCATCAAAATAAACAACAACAAACTTCCCTATAAAAGCACGCAAAATATGATTCATCAAGCGCATAAAAGTGTTCGGTGCATCGGTGAGACCAAATGGCATAACCAACCACTCATACAACCCATATTTAGTTTTAAACGCAGTTTTCCATTCATCACCCTCCTGCATACGAATTTGATGGTACCCACTTTTAAGATCAATCTTACTAAAGATACAAACACCATGTAACTCATCAAGCATATCATCTAACCTAGGTATGGAGTGACGATACTTTATCGTTATGTTGTTGATAGCCCTGCAGTCCACACACATCCTCCAAGTCCCATCCTTCTTTGGTACCAATAGGACAGGTAAAGCATATGGGCTCATGCTCTCCCTCACATATCTTTTGTTCATCAACTCTTCCACTTGCTTTTAAAACTCCTTTGTCTCCTCGGGATTGCTTCGGTAAGTTGGTCGGTTTGGAAGGACAGCTCCTGGTATGAAGTCATTTTGGTGTTCGATGCTTCGAATTGGTGGCAATCCACTTGGCATGTCCTCTGGAAACACATCTTCGAATTCCTGTAACAAAGTCTCAACCAAACTAGGGAGAGATGTGTTAGATTCCTCAAAGTTGAGGAATGATTTATTATATACCAACAACAACACTGTTCTTTTATCAATTATAGTCTTTTGCAACTCACTCCCACTAGCAAAGAAGTTCGTTTTCAGCTTTTCTCTCCTCTCAACTGGCTCTTTTTCTTTCCAATCATGTGGCCTCTCTCTCTTCTCTCCACTCTCAGCCACCTTTCCATTTTCTCTCTTACTCACTAACTCATTGTTTTCTCTATTTTTTTAGACTCTCTTACTATTTTCTCTTCAACTTCTCTCAATTGAATTTGGTCTTCATAAACTTGAGCCGGTGTTAATGGCGCAAGAATAATAGACCTTTCATCCTTGACAAAACTATACCTATTTCTATATCCATCATAGTTAACTTTTCTATCATACTGTCATAGCCTTCCCAACAAAATATGACTCGCTTTCATAGGTACCACATCGCATATAATCTTGTCACTATAACCCTCAATCGAGAAAGAAATCATCACTTGTCTATTCACCCTAACTTCTCCACTATCATTTAACCATTGTAATTTATAAGGTATAGGGTGTTTAATTAGTACCAACCATAATTTCTCAACTAAAGTTGTGCTAGCTACATTTGTACAACTATCTCCATCAATGATCATACTACATACATTATCATGGACATCTGCTTTGACTTGAGTATTAAGAGCTCTCATTGTGACTATTAACTTCGTAATAGGAGCAAATTTCGCAGTGTCCCCATGCTCACCAACCTCCTCCAACGGCGGCATGTCTTCAAAATCATCCTCACCGTCAGTCTCTACTTCTCCATCGCGTAGAATCATTGTCCTTTTGTTTGAGCATTGAGACGAGATGTGCCCTTTCCCCAAACACCTAAAACACTGGATATCCCGATTTTTGGTTGGCTGTGAGTCTGCCTTTGGTGCTGTCCTGCTAGTACTTTCAATTCTCCCTTTCTACTTAGCTCCATCTCCTTTGTTATCCCACCTTGATTTTCAGTTTGAGTTAAAACCCGAATTCCCGAATGATTATCTAGTTGTTCCCTTCCTCTTCAACTGTTTCTCAATTTTCATGGCTACATGCAACATGTCATCCAACTCTACATAATGCTACAATTCCACCACATTAGCGATCTCTCTGTGCAACCCATTCAAGAACCTAGCCATAGTAGCTTCTCGATCTTCCTCTACATTTGCTCGAATCATCAAAATCTCCATCTCCTTATGGTAGTCTTCCACACTCTTCGTCCTTTGATATAGACTTTGCAGTTTCTGGTGGACATCCCGGTAATAATGACTAGACACAAATCGTTTTCTCATTACTGCCTTTAGTTCGTCCCAAGTATTGATAGGACTCTTCCGATTCTGACGTCGTGAAGTAACCGTTTGATCCCACCAAGTGATGGCGTAATCAGTGAACTCCAACACCGCAACATTCACCATCTTATCCTCAGAATAGCTATGACATTCAAAAATCAACTCTATCTTTTTCTCCCAATCTAAATATGCTTCAGGGTCACTTCTACCTTTAAATTGTGGAATAACCATTTTTACATTTCCCAAACTCCTATCAACGTCACCTCCATAATCATTCATACCCCGTCGTTCAAACCTATCTCCTCTATGTCTTATCCGTCCCATCTCAACTTCTTCGCATTCATATTCTCCCCCATTCGCTACCTATCTCATGTTCATCCATCCTAGGAACCCGCCTATCCGTTCCCCTAGTGGGAGGTACTCCCATAGGCTGTTCCCTATTAATATTCGTCATCGAAGTACTCAATTTCTTCATCTTTTCCCCATATCCATCAATAATTGCTCAAACCGATCCACCCTATCATTCTATTTATTGGTTTGATTACCGTACCTATTGGAATTTGAACGTTCCATGTCAGATATTCTCTTAATTTCTGCCTCACCAATTTCGCTCGAAATCACTCAATTGACTTCTATCCTCTAATAAGCTCACTCTCTACCTTTTACCACTCAATTGCTTTTCCCAAGTGCTTCCAAAGTCAACAAAGAACTTACCGGACCTAACTTGTGAATTCAAATCGAATACGAGAAGGAATGTGAATCAAGAGTAATATGGAAACTGAAATTTGGAATGAAGAATTTAAAAAACTAGATGAAAGTTTAACTTTGAATTTGGACACCACTTATATGACAAGATTTAGATAGTGAATCAAAACTTGTAACAAAAAAAAAGGTGTTGGTAGCAATTCAAACAAACAACGCAATTTTTTTTACTGGTACGGATAAACAGTACCGTACGAATGAACAATTATTTTTTTTCACAAGATTAGGCTACCAACAAAGCAAAAAGTGGATCTAAGAACCCAAAAATGAAGAACGACTCAAGAACAAGAAGAAGAATTGGATATAAATTTTTTTGACTCAACAACGAAAATAAAAAGATAGAACCTGATTAGATTGGAGCCAAAGCTTTGATACAAACTGATGCGAACCCCGTAGCAATAGTGACTACGAAACCCACAACTAGATCGATGCAGAACCCAAGAACGCCAAGAAACCCGATTTTGGACTTAAACCCAACGAAGTGAACCAAAAAATCCAACGATAACAAGATGCACTGAACCCCTTGATTACACAAAAGAACTCTCGTACCGATGTTAAACACACAAGAATAGATCTTGAAAGTTCAATTTGTTGTTCAATGAATAATAAAGGAAAAGCAAAGCTTTCAGTTTAATTCAATATGTCCAAAGTTCTAAAATAACAAAGTGTTTAATTATTTATACTAGAGCCCTAAATCGAGTAAAAACGTGCATAAGGCAACAATTAATGTCAAAATATGGAAAGAAATAGAATTTTAAGGAAACTAGGTCTTTCGCGAAAAATAGGAAACTCCGACGAATTTTATAACCAAGTGGTCGCTTAGAAGAGCTGTTTGACGCCTTTTGAGTTTCGGTAGTGGTTGGGCGACCGCTTGCCTTTTTACTCTAAGCGGTCGTTTAGAGGTTCCGGCTGTCCTTTTTCTTCGGTTGCTTGTATCGTGTTGATCCACTTGGTTCCTGGCCTTGACCCCAACATGCAACTTGCTCCATTTTGCGTCCCGAACATAGTTTCATAAATAGTGGCTTTGACGAACATCCCCAACGCCTCTTTGATTCGTTTTGCTCTCCATCGCGTCATTGCCCCTTCTTCGATAATCAATGGGTCTCGGTTTGAACTTGCATTGAACACTCCCGCATCCTCGATCATATCAATTAGACAGTACACATTCTTGTAATAATCATATATTTGGATATCTTTTGTTAACCTTTGTTCGGCATTGGACGAATAGAATTTAGGAAGAATGTATGAGTGTACTAAGGGATTAGTAGAAACTGGGTACATTGCTAAATATTGTGTATATAATGCATTTGATGTTGATGAAGTGTATTTAGACCAGGCTTCACATTTATCATTTGTGTTTGGCCTTTCAATCCCATTTCAGAATGCCATGAAAGAATTCTGGAGTATGTCACAGCTGCAGGAGTAAGGCCCACTACTTTGCCGAATGCCCAATAAAAATTCAATGCCCAACATGTAACCAAGGATTTCAAAAGTGCTTTGAGGTAGAAAGAGCTACAACTAACGAATGTAAATTCTTGAAATGTTGCAGTTAGAAAGGTGGTTTTTGGGAGTGGTGCAAGGAAGGGAAATCAAGTAACGCTGGCGTTACATTGCCTAATTTGGAGCCAATCGAATCAGTTGACGATATGTCCCGCATGTTTCAATCACAAGTTCGACTTAACAATAAATAAGAACTCCACATATCTGTGAACTCCACTGGCAAATCTAACATCGAAGGGAACACCAAAGGCAAGGTGCCGACTTGATTAGCGGTGGATGTTTAATTAGGTACTTCGAATTTTGTGTTCGAAGATTTTGTAAGCTGCTTTGATACTCCACAGTTTTAGTTTTAAGATCTTGTAAATTGAAAATTTGTATCATCATTTAATGGTAAATTCTCTGTTCATGTTACGGATTTGCTTCACAGGACATGCATTATCATTTCAGTTTATGTTATAAGGCTAGGCTTATCTTTGAAACCATAAGAAAATATGGAATGTTATGACTCTAACTATATTCCACATTGCGAAGCTAAGGCTTAGTTTGTGGGTTTATAACTACTTGATACGTAAAACTGCCATATGGAATCAATTGTGAAGCAGATGTTACGTAAAACTGCCATATGTAGTAAATGTGGATATAAAGCCTTGAAAATCTTTTTTTTTCTTTGTGAGCATTATTCTAGCTTTAAATTATGTAAAGATACTCTACCACATATAAACACAAAACTAAATAAATCTCATTCAACACATCAATAGACACGAAACTAAATAAATCTCATTCAACAACAACTAAACATATTTAAAATAACAGTAGCCTAAAGCCTAACTGCAAAGACCAAAATCATGCTACAATTCAAAGCTTTTCCTAGTTGAAGATGCTACAATTCAAATAGCGAAATCATACTCCGATACAAAACAAATTAAGCAAGCATATAAAACATACTCCACCATTCTTCATCTCGTTCACCTTCAGTGTTGCAGTCGTATCCATCTACTATATGGATAAAAATGTGTTGCCACCTTGATGCGATAAATGTAGATAGTAGGAGGATTTGCATGACCTAACGTACAAGATGACGTGAAAAGATACACATTAATTAATCAAACTAAAATAAAAATGTTTTAATATATATGCATACCTTCATAATGGAATATGACATGGGTTGACGACGAATGGATTGACGTAGAAGAAGGTAATTGTTGTGTAAACACTTGGCTTGCATGGTCACCCTATATCATCAAAAGAAAATGCAAATGAAACACCAAACATCAAAAAATTATAAATTTAATGTACTCACTAACAGTGTAGTCATTGAGATTTGTTGTTCTTGACAGGCCTGAATGGATGAGACACCATTTGGTGGACAAGTACGCCTTAAAGTTGGCCTCTTTCCTTTAGATGAAGACAATGGAGCCTACATTTACATCAGCACGAATAAGAATTGGTGTTATGATTCCGAGTAATTTTACAGGATAACATATGAACTTACCTTCGGTTTCTTCGAAGTCGACTCCAACGGGCTTTTGCAATAAATTTTCTTAGGCGCACCCTTCTTGCGCGCCACTTTAGGATCAAATACAGAGCAACTGACATTATTTTGCGAGCCTATAAAATTCGAGGACATTTGTATATTACGCTACGCTGGGACATTACTACTGTTGGTCGACGTTGCGCTCAGAAGCTCATTCCATTGAAATTGTATCCATTCCATTATAGCATGGGTTTGACCCTCATCTTCTATGGCTAGGTCTGCAACAGATGCGAACTCCTTATAGATTTTATCATAACACACTGCCAGGAGTGCTTACCAACCCATCGTAGTGCACTACAACCCTAGTGTGTGCTCTACTAACATCGCTCCTCCATCGCTGCAACAGATACATATCCGGCAATACAGCTATGTCATTACGAATCAGAACTATGATCGTATGCCTGCAAATTATTCCTCGAAACTCAAACAAGTGGCAGCTGCATATGATTTCATGATTATATGTCATTAGTTAAATTAATGTAGTGTTGTAGTAATATTAAGAAATTAATTATTATATAAAACTTGGGAACCGAACTAAACATGTTCGATTTCCTAATCAAATTTGAACCTGACAATTTCACTTACTAAATAACCGAAAATTCGGGTTTGATTCGTGTAACACTCTGAAAAAAAATTAGAATGAAATTATTTATTTCATCCACGACATTTTATATTTTGAAAGTTGGTGGACTAAAGTAATATATATTAAATTCAATTTTATTTGGGCCAAATATTTAAATTTTAATAGAATAATAATAAGTATATCAATTTTGGGCTCGTTGGACTACTCGTATTTAATCATGTATATTAAATTTGAGAAAAAATAGATTCGGATAAGCCAGCTCCAAGATATTATATTTTATAGAAGTTGTTATTGTTTGGTTTTGATTTAAATAAAATATTTTATTTAATTAATGTATGGTCAGGGTAATGGAAAAAGTTGGATTTGATTTATTAGTTGTACTTTAATATTATTTAATTGCTTTCATTTTGAGAATTTATGAGAATAGCTTCCACGTGTTGTGTGTTAAATGGAAAATGTAGGATTTGATTTATTAGTTGTATTTTAATATTATTTAATTGCTTTGATTTTGGGAATTCATAAGAATGACTGCCACATGTTTGTTGATTAGGAAAGTAAATGATATTTTATTGTATGAATTTTCGGGGTTGAAACTTTTTGGAGGTGAAAAAATGGCACATTTATTTCAATCATATCAAAACTAAAATTTTAATACTAGGTACGGACTCTATAAATACTCTCATTATGTCCAAAGAATTCTCACCACAAATATTCATATTCAAAGTTTTATTTAGAATTTTGAGTGAAGAGAGTACAATCCATATTTTCAAAAGATCTTACAACAATTTTCCATTTGGTCCAGCAAAAGTAGGATACTATGTGCATGTTGATCTGTCCTTACAATATTATGTATTTTTATGTAATTTATTTCATGAAATACTAATTGACCTGCGGGTCCTAACGAAATGAAATGAAATGTCAGATCTCCTTCGGGGTTTCTCAATTGTTTGCACAAAAATGTGTTAGAGCATTCGATTGATTTCCGATTGCTCTTGATGAAATGATGGTATGAAATGTTATAGATTTATGTTTAAAAAATTATTATATTGTTTTGGATACGCGTATCCTACTGAGTTTAAATTATTCATTCCTTCAAATTTTAACATTTCCAGTTAGATCGATCAACGTGGATGGTGGCTGAGCGATGCATGGGTTGTCAAGTAAAATTTTCAAGAAATCATTCAATAATAAAATTTGTTAAGATGTTTTGTGTTTTTCATTATTTCTAAATTTCGTGACTATGTTTATTTAATCTGATATATGAATGTTCAAATAAATTAAGAGTTTAGATTTTCAATTAAATATTTCCGCTTCAAATATGATTATGGAATGATATTGATAACACCTCAAAATCTAAGTCAATAAATTTTGTGGTGTTACAGTTTGGTTCTAAAGAAAATCGAATCGAATCGAACCAAACCGAATCGAACCTTGTCCAGTGCTATCAATAGATGAATTCATTTTCGTGAACCAACACTAAATATTCAAATAAAAATTAATAAAATAATTAAAAAAGGCAAATGCCAGATTTTGTTAGGAGGGGACGAGGGAGAGGAAGAAAAGAAAATGAAGTTTATGGGTGCTTGAAGACTTGTGGTGTATGAGAAAGTTTTCTAACATGTTCTAAATACTGAATTCAATACTTCCCGTCACTTGAAAATTGATGTTTATTATCATTCATTTTAGGGTCCTAAGTAAAATGGATCTCGTCTATATAATACACATGCCAATTTTTAAGTGATATGAAGTACTTCGAGAATTTTATAAGAATTTTTTTTAGTAAACTATCGAGAGTTTGTTTGACTCCAATTTTTTTTTTTTTTACCAAAAATGTAATTTGGAATAGTACTTTGATGGAGAATGTGTAGTTAAAAAATAAGATTTTTTTTTTCAAATTTATGTATAATATTATTTTATTGAAAAATATGTGGTTGAAAATAAGAGAGAAAAAAGTATTTTGAAAATAATGGGGAACAAACAAGGGGCGAATATGATCAATTAGCCTTTGGCTGGTTATGCTTACTCTTTATGTGACACTATCAGTCCGTTCTTGACAGAGTGAGAGCTTTATTTTTTATGTTTTTGAAATTGAAATAAGATTTCTTGTGCTTAGTAGATAACCTTCAACAGAAGTGGAGAATGACAAGAGAAAGATTCTACCATTCAATGACTCTAGAAATAACCATGAAAGTCATGAGTTGCTTAAGCTCACAAGAATGTTGGAGTGATGTAAAAGAAAGTTGTGGAGTGCTTGCAACTTGCAAGTCTAAGATTTTTGGATGTTCATGCTATCCATGTCCCAAGCCTTACAAAAATACATAAATTCTATTTCCCACTCTCTATAGTTAAACACACGAAGGGTTTAAATGCTTCGTCCCATTGGAAAAGCGTACGTAGTTATTAATGAATTGAAATTTCCTTTTTGAGTATAGTTTTTTAAACAGACACTCCTCTAATTTCAAAAACCATATATCATCTCCCTGACTGTACTGTGAACAATGATCATGATCACAATTCTAGTATAAGTCCAATTACGCAGCTTACTCTCAGTATTCAGATCAATTAGGTTCGATTAATGGCAATGAAGAAAATGTGTTGTCACTTGCACAATCTGTGGGTTTAGGAGGTTAACCATGGGATGCTAAAGAACAATTAAATAATGAAACGTTGATGGAGTTACAGCCTAAGGCCTATATACGTCAAGCTATACAGTATAAACCAAGTGAAGAATTTGAGGAAATTGAACTTGGGAATGTTGCAGAAGCATTATCAAGCAAGAACATAAAAGCGGACAATCATGGATATATTGGATGCTTTAATTAGATATAGTAACTGGAAGTTGGTTCCTCCATTATCTAACTATAGTCGTCATTGGAAATAGATGGGTCTACAGAGTAAAGTAAAACATAGAAGGAAAAGTAGAGGCATACAAGGTGATAGGATCCTGATTGCTACTACTGAATTTATTGTTGAAGATTGAGTTTCTGTTGTTCCTGTGCTGGCTTCCTACCCTGAATCAGATGCAATTTGATAGAACCTTTAATGTCGCTGCTATTGTAGACATGTGCTACTGCTGTTAGCGCAACTACTTATCACAAAATTTAGTTAGAGAGGATTCATGATGAAGTGTATAATTGTACTAAAGCTGCATTTCATAAACTATATCTTGTATTGAATTGGAGAATGTAAAACAATTGTTTATGAATTGATGAAATGGAAAACATAAATGAACAAACTCCTGGCTATTCGAGAGGCCTGATCTCTCCCAATTTCTAACTAAATTTCAGTGATGATTATGATGTTGACCTAGGGTTGACTTCTCATTTTGATTATCACAAACAATTGCGTTTATCTCTAGCAAATTGAATTCAAGTATTGATAGCGATCATTGCAAAAACGATAAAATTGAAGATACAACGATCGAGATCACGAGACTTTCAAATTGACGATCAACATGGAAACAAGTTTGGCAAATTAATGGACGTAAAGACAAAAGTCAAAAACTTACGTCAAATTGCTTTGAAGAAATTGTCAAACGTCAAATATCGAGACATTAGACGTAGATGCTTTGAATATGTGTGTAAAGGTAAAATACTTCAATATTTGGCAACGAATCTTTAAAAGCTCAAAGTGAATTTTTATGCACAAAAAAATTTATTTTACATAAATAAAAATGATTGCATAGAAATTATTTTTTAAGGTAAGCATTTCTACTCGATGATTACATTTTTACAAAATCACTTACCTTGAAAATATTAAATGAGAAAGTCCTTCAAAAACCTACATTGATCAAATTATCGCGAAGGAAGACGTCCGGGGACATTTTGTCCATCTGTACGTCCGAATCACCATCCGGATGAATCCAAAGGTAAAAAATTTGACTGTTCTAAATCTGACACCAACGACTATTTTCTGCACCATCTGTTCATATCTGGATGTCTGAATCGCTTGTTCGGATTGACAGAGTTTTGACGTTTTGACTGTTACAAATACCAACTCACTTTGGATTCAATACAATACTTTTAAGAGCATTAAAGTGAGATACTCTTGAGCTTAAATATTTGTTTTATACTCTTTACTGATCTTTATCAATCTGTTTATTCTTGAAGAACTATAGATTGATTTAACATTTGAAAATCATTTTATCAAAAAATTTCTCACCTAACACTTGAGCTTCATTAATTACCATCCATTAAAGTGTTAGCTTATTTTCTCTCATTGTACTTAGCTTTGAAAATGCCATTTATTGTGAGAAAAGTTTTAAATTGTAAACTCTAACTTGTGGGTCATATTGAGGTCCCGTAAAGTTTAATAGTGTGGGTCGTGCTGAGGTCCCGTAAAGCTCAACATTGTATAAGGATCGGTACTCCTTGTTTGTAAATCACCGGAAGCATTGTGAAGGGTTGGATTGCACCATAAGTCAATCAACATAGTGAAAAAGCATTGCTCGTGTCAGAGAGCTAGGTAATGGAGGACGTAAATCATTGATTGAGATCGAACCTCCATAATTATATTGTATGCACACTTTCTTCCCTTTTACTTATTGCTTTTGAGATATTGCATAATTGTTTGATTGACTTATATATTACCATATTGTTTGAAATTAGATTAATCTTCAAAAAAGTTTGTATAAATCAATTCACCTCCCTCTTTGTTAGCTATTCTTCGGTTATAATATGCCTTATAAATCCCCCATTTTATTTTATTTATAGACCTCCACTCTATAGAACTATAACCCATTTATCCCTCCTACTAACTAACTAGTGAACATTGTATAATTTGGGTTGACCTGGCTGCCTTACAGTTGGAAGTATCGATCCATTTTTTTCTTCTTGCATATGTGAATCTTATTAGGACCTATCATTACCCGCCACCCCAAAATCCACCTTAAGGTGGAAGATGTTGTTGAATTGGACAATTCATCATGCAACCACACTATTTGTCTTGCAAGCACTCTAGTTATGGTTATCCTGGGAAAAGAACATTTCAGTCCTTTGAAGTGGGTGGACTTACTCAATCGAGCAATTATTGCAAGTATCGTATCCAAGGCAACTCCATAGCCTATTGCCACTTCCCACAAATTGTCTAAGTTTTGAATCCAATGATCCAAAATAAAATTATAGCTTTCATTGTCTTTGCCCTCACTGCCGCCACTATATATTTTAGAGTGGTGGGTGTTTGATGGGTGATTTTTGTTTGATGCTTCGAGTAATTTGTTAGGGAATAATTGTAATTAGGGTTTGGATTTAAATTTGGGCTGAATTGATTAAAATAACAGTGCCTAAGGGTTGTAATGGAGTAGATGTGTGGGTTGAAAAATAATAAAGCAGAGGTGTGGGCTGTAAAAATTAATTATAACCTTAGATGGGCCGTAAGTAGACTGGGCTTGTTGCATTAATTTATGAGGAAATTACACAATTCCAGACATTTAAAATTTACAGTACAAAAATCAGGTACGAAGTATATTTAATCAAAAATCAGATTACAATTTAATATTTTAATTCCCAAACCCTAAAAATCATTTCCCCTCACTTTTCCCTCTCTCCATCTACTCTCCTCTCAATCTTTCTACCTACCACCGGCCACCGCCCCTCCACTATTCTTCTCATTAGCTCTCTCTCTCTCTCTCTCCATAACACATGGCCGCCATCGTCGAAGACCACAGCAGAGCTCATTGTTGTGAGCATCTGCCGCTTTGCGCAATTCCAGTATCGACGCCTCTACGCTTGGATCTGTGATTTCGCCGTCCACACAGATCGCGAGGTAGGGGTGGCAAAAAAGCTAAAAAGCTCGGATGGCTCGGGCTCGGCTCGAAAAAATCCCGAGCCGAGCCTGGCTCAGGACGAGCCCCATTTTGGGGATTAGGCCCAAGCCCGAGCCGGCCCGTGTAAAAAAAATATATATAATTTTAAAAAAAAATTAAGTATATCATTTGCCCTTTTAATGAATACTAGTTATTGCCCGTACGATGTACGGGTTAGATTATTTTGTAGTAAGTATTAGCATGTTAAATACGTGAAATTATGTTTTATTTTAAGGTGTGAGATAAGATAGAAAAATTGTTTTCAACATATAAATATATTTTTGGATTCATTTCTGTTAAAGCAGTAGGAAAATAATGTGTTATTTATAGAATGAGTGAAAAAATAATAACTTGTCAATGTGAATAGCTACATATTTGTACTTTATGTATATAATAAGAAAAACAACTACATATTACAACTGTATAATCAATAGACAAATATGTTGTAGAATTGAATATACAAAATATAAAAAAAAAATGAAAATTTCAATGAATATGAAGCCAACGGTTTTGAAATATTATAACTGGGTAGAGGTTCACTTTATCTTATAACTATATTCAAATGAAAATGATTAAACATGATAAATGGGAAATTTTTTTTGAATGTTTATGGCTCATTACGGAATATCAAACGAAGTCGAAATATTACATTCTTAATATCATTTTCAAGTACTCATTGCCTATTATTTCACGACATTGATGGTGTGCGAAACGGCCAATCGTAACAAATGTTATGGTGTTTCAAAGTACGTCGTTTGAAACTAATATTTCAAAATAATATTTCGAGAATTTTGATAACAATCTAACTTTAAAAATTCAAACGAAGTCGAAATATTATATTCTTAATATCAAATGAAGTCTAAATGATATTGAAGATTTATCGATTCGACCAGCGTATAATAATTTAGGAATTTTTAAAGTTAGCTTGTTATCAAAATTCTCGAAATATTAGTTCTACTTTGACGTGCCGTAATATTTGCTACGATTGACCATTTCGCACACCATCAACGTCGTGAAATAATAGACCGTGAGTACTTCAAAATAATATTAAGAATGTAATATTTCGACTTCGTTTGATGTTCCGTAATGAGCCTGACAATGAAGACAAAAATATAAGTAATATATTAAAAAACGAGTTATACGTCTTTTTTAACACACGCGTTTGACGTCCGTTTAACTATTTTCGATATTCATTTACATCATTCGATATATCTGCAATATAGTTCTCGAAATGAGTTCCGAGAGGATATAAAAGATTTATAGATTCGGCTAGCGTAGAATAGTCGAAGAATTTGTAAAGTTAGTTTCTTATCGAAATTTTCGAAATATTAGTTTGGAACATCATACTTTGACGTAACGTAACTTTCGCTAAGATTGGCCGTTTCACACACCATCAACGTCGTGAAATATTAGGTCGTGAGTTCTTCAAAATGATATTAAGAATGTAATATTTCGACTTCGTTTGATATCCCGAATTAAGACTCAAATAAAGGCGAAAACATAAGTTTCTGAAAGAAAAAAAAAAAAAAGCAAAAAAAATGAAAAAGGCATGTCTCGCACAGTGCGAGACATGCTCTCGCACTGTGCGAGACAATTTTTTTTTTAATTTTTTGTTTTTTTTTTTTTTTAAACACTCACATTTTTTTTTTTTTTTTTTTTTTTTTACAAAAATATCTAGTTATTTTTTTTTAAGTGTATAGAGCAAAAAAAAAATTAAATAACAATTTTTTTTTTTTTTTTTTTAAGTAATATATAGCAAAAAATCACAAAAAAACAAAAAATCACACGGTAAAAAACGACGCCGTGTGTGCGAGACATGCCTTCTCGCACAGTGCGAGACATGCTCTCGCACTGTGCGAGACAATTTTTTTTTTAATTTTTTGTTTTTTTTTTTTTTTTAAACACTCACATTTTTTTTTTTTTTTTTTTTATCTAGTTATTTTTTTTAAGTGTATAGAGCAAAAAAAAATTAAATAACACA
Organism: Osmanthus fragrans; assembly: GCA_019395295.1. Taxonomy (NCBI): domain Eukaryota; kingdom Viridiplantae; phylum Streptophyta; class Magnoliopsida; order Lamiales; family Oleaceae; genus Osmanthus; species Osmanthus fragrans. Next base: position 4,802,976 of record CM033343.1, read on the forward strand.
ACTTTTTTTTTTTTTTTAAGTAATATATAGCAAAAAATCACAAAAAAAAAAAAAATCACACGGTAAAAAACGACGCCGTTTTTAACGAGAGTTTCTACAGTATTTTTTTCTTCACTCTTTTAATATATGTTAGACATGAACATATTGTGCTACTATTGCGAGTTCAATTGATAACTTAAAATGGAAACATGACATTATAATCAGCTTTCAAATTGTGCTTGAAATGTTCTTACAGTTGCATATTTTGTCGATGAATTGGATATTGTAATATTTAATTATAATTATAGTTAAGTATTTAATTTAAATGTTTATTTAGTGTTTAATTAATTATTGTAATTGGTTAAGCAATATTTAATTGTTTAATTATTATGTAATTATATATATGAATTGGTTAAGTAGTATTTAATTAAAATAATTTATTTAGTATTTCATTATTTAATTTAATTAAATAATTAGGTAAAAAGTTAACGTGTGAAGTAGTGATTCTTATGCCCTCTATCGTTGACTTAGTGTTTGGCTTGAAATATTGCTTTAGAAATACTAGAATTGAAACTCATTTGTAATCAAACATTTTTAATAAAATAATTTTGTAGGTGAATTCATAATTTTTTCATACTTTAAAATCACATATTTTTCAAAAAAAATCATTTTTACTTTAAATAATCTTTCCAAACAAACACGTGAATACTCTCTTTTTTGTCAAGAGTTCATTGGGACTAATGTAGGTAGTAAAAAAATGTATATTTTACAAAAAAAACAAAAAACAAGGAAAAAAAACCATAGTTGGCTCGGCTCGGCTCGGCCGGCGAAGCCCGGGTCGAAAGCCCAGGCCGAGCCACCTATTTTTGGCCGGACTTAGCCCGGCTCGACTCGGGCCCAAAAAAATCCGGCAAAAAAAAACTCGAGTCGAGCCCGAGCTTTTTTTCCCCGACTTGTTGCCTCCCCTATCGCGAGGTGACTAGACAATAGTGTGGTGATCCAGTATCAAAAACCCTAATTCGTTCCATAGCACATTCTTTCTCTCTCTCTCTCTCTCTCTCTCATATCCCCGTTCTCTCTTCATCTTTGAGTGTCACTGTGCAGGGTCGCCAGTCACCATCACCAATTAATTAGGTGGTTGTGGTTGTGGTGATGGCAGTTGTGGGGTGCGATTTTGGATTTGATTTGTTTGTAGTGTTTTGGGTGGTTGTGATGCTGGCTGCAGTGGTGGTGATGGGCGGTGGTTGTTGCTTCCCATTTTAGATCTGTTTAGTAGTGGTCGTTGCTTCCATTTTGGATCTGTTTTGCGGTGGTCGCCGTCGTCCCTGCAGTCACGACGGTGGTGAAGATTTTTTTTTGTCATAACAGTTTGTGTTTGTTTGAGATGATTGGGATGGTGGGGGCGCCAGTTGTGGTTTTGGCGACGATGGTGGTTCTTGCGACAGTGGTGTTGGTGGCAGTCTGCTGGAGGCAATGGTATCTGCGACCTAATATTGGTGTGGGTGGTTGGACTGGATGGGGTTTGTGTCATGGATTGTAGTGGCGGTGGATGGTGCTGGGGTGGGTTTGAATGGTGTTTTGCGTCAGAACTATGGTGGTGGATCTGACGATTGGGCTGGATTTTATTGAATTTGGACATGGCAGGGAGCAGTGGTGGTGGTGGTGGTGGTGATGACAATGTTGTGTTGTCTGCTATTATTGTTGGTGGTTGTGGCGGCGGAGGTGACATAGACAGTGATCGGAAAATTTGATAAAATGTGACTGAAAAAAATTTGTAACGAATTAATTTAAAAATTTGTGACTTTTAAATAAACTGTGACCTATAATTTGTGACTTTAAAATGAATTGTGACCTGTAAATTTTTTGTGACTTATAAAAAATTTGATAAAATGTGACTAGAAATTTTCTGTGACCAGTTAATTGAAAAATTGTGATCAACAAATAAACTGTGACCTACAATTTGTGACCTCGAAATAAAAATTGTGATCTATAAAAATTTTCTCGAAATAATCTGTGACTTATTAATTTGATAATATGTGACAAATAAATAATTTGTGACTTTAATTATAAATCTGTGACCAATAATTGTATAATTGTGACTTTATTATATTTAATTAATAAATATATTTAATTAATTATATATAAACTTGATTTTTGAAATTTTAAACTATATACTTGATTTTTGAATTGATGTAAACTATACACCTTAAGTATGAATTTTTCCCTTAATTTATTCATGTCTTCAATCCCATCTTCAAGCCTTTGAACCCACTCCAAAATCAAGTCGATAGGTCTTTTTATAAGAATTTCAACCCTAATTTCTAGCCATTTGCCTTCATTTGATTAGACCTTCTCAAGACCTCCTTAACCGGTATAGTCATCCTATTGACATGATCTTCTCCCATTTTGTTAGACAAGATATATCTTCTCAGACAAGTTTTACAGCAGCAAGCTAGAGTAAAAAATCATCGATGGAGGTAAAACCTACAGTTCCTCGTCCTTTTTTATGGTGCCTTCTTGTTGACGTAGAAGGAACTTTCAGTTCGTGACCTATTGAGACAAACCAAATCTGTCAATCATCAAACCCTTAAACTCTCCCCAAGTTTTCATTGGTTGACGATGATCCAGCCATTGAAACCACTCCCAAACTTCATCGCCCAAACATGCCATAGCGGCTTCTACTGTTTTCCTCTCCGACATCGATTCCTTGTGAACATTTCCTCTGCTCTCCATAGCTTCCAATCTGGACTGCCATTATAGAATATTGATTTTTTTAGTCAACGTAGCGAATCCAATCCAGAATCATTTGCTCCGTCTCTTCCTTATTGTTGCAACGTCATTTGTTCAAATTAATTCAATATCGAGCCCTATATATCTTCCAATTCTTTATTGAAATTAGTTTCTGTTTGTCCTAGAATCAAGTGCTCCTATAGTAGGGCTGTACAAAAAAATCGCAAAACTGCAAACCGAACCGAAACCGTTAATTTGAAACCGTTGGTTCCGTTCCACGTGGACCCGCGATTTTTTTTTCCATCAAACCTAACCAAACCGTTTTAAAATGGTTTGGTTTAGATTTCGATTTTTAAAAACCGCACAAAATCGAACCAAACTGTTTTTAATTTTTTTAATTAAAACATTAATATCATTAACTTATAAATTTTACAATTTTTACTTTTCATAAAAAAAATACTAATTTAGCAATACAAATTAAAACAACTCATTATTATAAAAAGTACATTAGATTCATCATTATTGGATCATGATTTAACAAGTTCACAACACATGTCATCACCCGATATCTAAACTAAACTAAAATGATTTTCAAATCATATTAAATGAAAATATATATATATATATTCGACAAACCAAATCATAATTCAACAAAACTACGACAGCAAATTACGTCCAAAGTTTTAGAAGTCTTAATATAAACTCTCATTTCCCAAACATTTGACGCTTGTCTACCCATTGTTGAACGAATCGTCAGTCGCCTTTTGCATTTTTGCTAATTTCTACCTAAATCGCCTCTTTCTCTTCTCTCTTAGTATGTCTCAAATTTTCATTCAAACCATTTTTCCACTGTTCTTTCTTTTATTTGTTGTTTTTGAACTTATTATACACTTGTGAGTTATGATTTGGATAGAAAAATGATTGTTTGTGTGCCTGAATTATTAATGAACTTGTTTGTGGTTTGGAAAGAACGAAGAACAAAGCGTATTAATTGTGCGAAAATGTTAAAGTTCCTTATTAACATCTTTTCGCAGCTAACTTTAAAAATAATTTCTTCATGGGTTTCATGGTAAATATGAATGTAATTTAACATTTAACATTATTAATTCTCGTTTAAACTTATACATTAACTTGTTTAAAATATATTATTATATTGTCGATAGGTAAATCGCGGATTAAAACCGAATCAAACCGCAAATTATGGTTTGGTTTGGATTGGTTCGAAAAATAAAATGGTTTGGTTTGGAAAAATTTCAAACCGCATAAAATGGTTTGAGTTGAAAATATAGCACAAACACCCCAAACCGAACTGCGTTCACCCCTATCTGATACCAAGTTGTTAGGACCCCTTGCTCTTCTGCTTGCCAACGAAGGCACTTGTGAATAACTTGCAAATCTGTTGATATACACTAGTCAGACCTCAACTATGGAATAAAAATTTGCAGGATGTATTATGTATTATGATTATCAGATGGTATTCAATGGATGATCACAGCGAAATGGTTATGTATTGATAAAATGAGCTGATATGTAAAACACAAAATCCAGTGCTATTGGAAAGGCCCAATATCTTCTCTCTAACCTAATTCCAGTGGAAAAGAATGCCTTACAAACCCCCATTCATCTTATTTATAGATCTTTCCTCTATAGCACTATTACCCATTTATCCCTTCTACTAACTAGTAAACATTTTGGAATAAGGGTTGACCTTGCTGCCTTATAGTTGGATGTATTAATCCCTTTTCTTCTTCTTGCGTATATGAATCTTATTGGGGACTATCACAAGGTTAGATTGGTGGCCAAGGGTTTGTAGAGTGGCTTTTTATGTGGCGCTATACCCCGTTACTAACGTATCAACTTTGGAAGTCATACTTATTCTTGAAGTCTAAAAAATATGGCAAATAAGGCACATTGATATTAACAATGCTTTCCTATATGGAAGCTAGAAGAAGCTGTGTACAAGAGCAGACCATAAGGATTCATTGACAAGGTATCCAAAGGGCAATGCTCACCTCGATCCTGTTCTAATAAGGGCGCCAAGTGTCAGACCCCATGCCAATAGGGGGCATCAATTGTTCGAGTAGATTAATGCATATCCAAACCCTATTTGTAAGCCAGAAAAAAACATTGTATTGGGTTAAGACAAGCTCGAAGAGCTTACTATGAGAAACTGAAGAATACCTTACTAGAATGGAAGTTCAAAAATGACAAGCTAATTATTTTTGCTCTAGTGTATGCTGATGATATAGTAATAACTGGTAATGACAATACACCATCGCATGGATTTATAGACAAGCTAAATACCAACCTTGCGTTGAAGGATATGAGGTTTGCTTCATAAATTTTTGGGTGTTAAGGTACAAAGATACATCTCGGATCTTAATCTTACTCAGGCTAGATACATTGCTGACCTAGTGAAAAGATTCAAGTAATAGGACTTAAAGCATTGTGCTATAGCAGTTGAAAAGATTGTCTAAATATGAATGTTTACAGATAAAAGATCAATTTTCGATACTTGTTTAGAGTAGACTATACTTAAAAGATACAATATATCAAGGATTATGAATTCAAATGAATGATGGTTTAAGCATTTGTAGATTTGATGATGCAGATTGGGCATCACGTCTAAATGATAATTGCAAGCTATTCTATTCATTTAGTAAACAACATAGCGGCTTAGTCATAAAAAAGCAACATGGGGTTGCTAGGTCCAACACTGAATCTGAATACAAGACATTGGCTCAGTCAGTATCAGAGATTGCTTGGCTTGAATCACTATTCAATAAAATGAATATTCTTCAAAAGTTAAACACTAATTGAAGAACATCCCCTACATGAAAAATGAAATGGATAACCCTGCAGGCATGGATTTTATGGATATAAAATGAGAGAACGGGAAAGGGAAAGTCCTGCCGAAAGAGACTGACACGAGGAAATATTGGACTAGGCAAAATCATCCTAGTATTAGGATTATTTGTGTCAAATAGAGTTATTTATCTTTAATAAAATTCATAAATTGATCTTAATAGAATTAAATTTATCATTATGAAATTCACTTTATTGATCTTATCATTTAAAATTGGGCTGTGCTATTTGTATAGGTCCATTTGATCAGAGCATGTACAGACCCTCGACCCCCTATAGAGAGGGTCTGTACATGCCCTGGTCAAATGGGCATGTACAAATCGTCTTTTCCTTTGAAATTACATCACATGTTTAATCATCCTCATCTACAATATATTAAATATGACATTAAGTGATAATCTTTTTTTTAACGATTCTAGCCCCATTACAATTCAATTATTTTAATAATACAATATTTTCGTTTTTCAATATATATTTAACATTCAATTATGCATTTTTACTATTTACGTGCATGTATAATAATTAACATTTATTTATCGAGACTTGCATTTCTCTCATGTAGATCAAAATGATACAAATTAATTCTTCAATTTCACGTACACTTCATATATTTTAGGGACTATTCAATTACTCTAAAAGTAAATAAATTATTCATGTACACCTAATTATATTCAAGAATATTCATTTAATTTGTGATATAAATTTATTTTTCAGGTTCACTTACACACATTTTTCTCTAATGATGTGTTTGATTGCGAGCATGAAATTTGCATGGAAAAAAATAAATTCTAGGCAATTCAATGCCTAGAACTTACTTATATTGAAATTATTAATTAAATGTGTTTGATTGATTTGATTTTCAACATAGAATATATTATACTTGTCCATTTTTTTATTGTGGATAGATGAGAAAAGAGATAGATGAGAGAGAAAGAGAGAGTGAATTGCTTGAAAAATAAAAATCACCCCCTTAAAGAAAATATTTCTCTTGTTTTTGAGAAAATATATGGTTAAGTGATCAAAAGTTAGAAAATCTTTTTTAGAAAAAAAAATTGTCAATCAAACACACCAAAAGTAATAATTTGGGTGAAAAAAATGACATTTTATGAAAAATAAAGTCAATAAAAAACACTCTAAATTAATTTTTAAGACCAAGTGTCATAAATTATTTTCAATAATACTTTACTTTTCATTTTTTCTATTTACGCGCATGTATAATAATTAACATTTATTTTTCGAGGCTTGCGCAGTTCTTCTCATATTTAGATAAAAAAAAAAAGGTGCAAATTAATTCTTCAAAATTATGTATACTTTATATATTTTAGGGATCATTCGGTTCCTTTAGAAGTAAATAAATTATTCATGTTCATGTACACTTAATCATTTTCAAGATTATTCATTTAATTTATGATATAAATTTATTCTCCATATTCGTGTACACACACTTTTCTCTAAGTTAATTTTCAAGATCAAGTCTATATAAATGATTTTCAATAATACTTTACTTTTTGCTTTTAATATGTATTTAATTATGTATTTCACTATTTATGTGCACATGTAATAATTCACATTTATTTTCAGGGACTTCCATTTTTCTCATATTTAGATTAAAGTCGTGAAAATTAAATCTTCAAATTCGTCTACACTTACTTTTACAATACTTATAAAACCTTTCAAAATAAAATACAATCCAAGTTCACTCGTGACTAATTAAAGATAAAAAATAAAAAATAAAAAAAACAAAAAAAAAACATATCTCTATCATAAAAGCATATGGATAGAAACACGTTCCTACTAGTTCAAATAAATATTTACTTGAAATAAATTCATTTCAAATAACAAGTACTTTAGATATATCCGTGATCAGAATCGTATTTTTCAATTTTTTCAATCATGTTGGTAATTATTAGGGATGATAACGGGATAGATCGAGGCAACCTCCCCCATCCCGTAACCATAAAAGGCTAGACAACTCAGGCTTTTTTTTTTTTTTTTATAATTCATTTTATTGTCCTCATTCATTAAAATGTGACAATAATATATTTTTATTTAATTTATTCCTTTTAAAAAATAAATTATTAAATTATATTTGATAAACTAAGACTTTTATTGTTTGTCATATTCTTTAAATAATTTTAATTACCATTTTCTATTAAAACTAATAAAATGTCATGAAGTTTTCCATTTAAAATATTGGTTTCTTTAAAAAAAAAAAAAACACTAAACGAGATGGGGTGGAGTAAGATGGGACAAGACCCATGTCACCCGTACTCGCCACACCCCCGACCCGAATATTAGATGGACTATACTAGAGATACATAAATTTTGTACATATGAATGTCCACACTCCTCACATGGGATGGGGCTTACTGACCCATGTGAGAGCTGTGAACACTCGTATGTACAAATAGGCTTTTCCATATCAGATTAAGTGAATAATCCCCACCCAATTTGGAGCGAAAGCTTGCGAATGTCGAATTTTTTTTACCATCCCTAGTAAATATAAATGCATTTTGACATTTAAGCACACATGCAATCAATGAATGGATTGATCGCAGCACATGTCACGTATGCAAATAAGAACCCAAAAAACTAAATAAAAGAAAAAAAAAATTATTTTTGTAGTTGTGAACTAATTTTTCAAATTAGTGATTATTGAAAGTAAATCTTTTTATTATGGCTTAACTGGAAGTAAAATTTACGAGTTAATTAAATGACTCATCATCAATTTTTGTATTCGATTACTACTTGTTCACTGACAAATAAATGGTTACTGGATTCTCACGTTACCCATCCATCACTCATTTCAATTCCATCTGTCCCCCTTGACAATAAAATACACATGGCTGACGGAAATCCTTCCTGGCAACAAATACTGTCATATATTGACAATTGGACATTAATCACGAAAATTGAAACAATATTTCCCCTTTAAAAATGGCAAAAAAAGGTTTTTGCTCATATACCCAAAACAAAATTCAATTTCACCAAAATTTTCATAGTTGACTCCTAAATGCATTTCTTCTCCATAACAACCCACAAATCGACTTCCATCCTGAATCAAGAAACCTTTCCTTCCAGACCAATCTCCACAAGCAAAACAGGAATCTAAACAACCCCCGAATCTCTCATCCGATCCCAACTCTTCTTCCCCAACGATCCCAAGTTTGACAATGTTTCTTCATTTAATTCAACAAAATACATTCACTTGCAAAATAAAATGAAATAAATAAATCCAAGTTTATAACTTTATCTGGAGTTCAAATGAACCTAGAAACAATAGAAGGCATATGTAACCCGCAACAAAGAATTTAATCAAATTGTAACAAAAAACTTTTCAACTAAAATCCTGAAGCACCTGAATTGTAAATATTCTGCAGAGAAGTGATGCTTTTATAAACAACATTGGTCAGTCGAACAATCAACAAAAAGTTTTTGGACGCTACGTAAACATGAATAGCAGTGACAATCGGGATTCAAGTTGTAATGAAAATGGTTAAGGTCCGATTTCTGGAGAAGAACCAATGGATTTAGGGTTTAACTGTCGACATTTTGGTGAAAATGAATTTTGTTTTGGGTATATAACTTATAAGCAAAATCATTTCTTGCCATTTCAAAAGGGAAAATGTTGTTTCAATTTTGATGATAAATGTCCAATGGTCAATATATAACAATGGTTGTTGCCATTAAGGATTTCCGTCGGCCAGTTGTATTTTTTGCCAAGGTGGACGGATAAAATTGAAATGGGTTATGGATAGATAACATTTTGTAAAAGTGAGTGAGCATTTAGTAATTATTTATTTGTGCAAAAATTCTAAACAAACAAAGCCCGTTGACAAGCCCTGTTGACCGACCATCTCAGCCCCTGATCCAATTGCATCTGAATTTCAAAAATTCAGATGTGAGGCTGAGGTGGTGGGTGCCTCAGCCTCCGTCAACCGGCCCTATTTTGTTAACTTCTCTTTTATTTGTGAGTGAGCAAATAGCAATTGAGTATATAGGTTGTTGATGAGTCATTTAATTAACACTAAGTGTGCGTTTGATTGTAAGGGTAGAATTTGGGTGGAAAGAAAATGAATTGCAGGAAATTAAATTGCTTAAAATTTGTTTTAGAGAGAATTGTAATTAATGATGTTTGATTGGTATAATTTTTCACCTAATCCGTTTGGCTTTGTTTTTCATACAAATTGTTACTTTTTCGGATAAATTTTTTTACAATCTGTATTAAAATTTGTTTGGATTGCCAAAAAGAAAAAAATTTAAAAAATTTAGAAATTCTTTTGTTTTCGTTTGACTTTATTTTTATGCAAATTGTCAATTAAATGGATAAATTTTTTTACCATTGAATTTATAATAGGGCTGTACAAAAAAATCGTGAAGCGCAAACCGAACCGAAACCATTGGTTTGGGTCCACATGGACCCGTGATTTTTTTCTCAAATCGAACCAAACCGTTTAAAAATGGTTTGGTTTAGGTTTTAATTTTCAAAAATCGCAAAAAATAAATTGAACCACACTTTTTAATTAAAAAATATTTTTATGAAATTATAAATTCTCATACAATTTTTTTATTAAAGTATAGTTTTTTAAAATTTTATATTTTTTTCCTTTGGACCTCTGTTTTAAATAGGCCCATTAATATTGTTTCTTACCCAAATCGATATAGCCCAAACCTAATTACCCATAGTTCATTTCACGTAAAACAGTAAATAATGCCCGAAATCCTTAAACCCTTTATTTCTACTCTCTTCTTCTCTAGATTTTGATTTTCCTCTCCATTACCATCAAAAGGTACATGGATCTCATTTCCCTTTTTCTTTAGCTTCTTTTTCAGGATTTTAGAATTTTGGTTTCTCCATATAGTATATTCTTGCATTTATCTGTAATGGCTTAGATACAGTGGGGTTTCTTTGTGATGGGGTTTCTCTGTAATGGCAACGGCTTGAAGTTTTTTTCTTACTAAATTGCAAAGATCAATTTAATTGTATTCATCATTCGGTTTAATCATATAAGAATTGCTCTTTGCCTTATTTTGAGGAATTCATGCATATGAATGTTTCTCGGCCACTATGTCTGCTCCAAGAAGGTTCCACCAGGCTTCATATGTGCCTAGACAACCTACCTTTATACTCTTCCGTCCTCAGTCCTAAGAGTTTGTACTTTTAAGATTATTGCATTCTTGTGCTTTGGTATCTTCTGGTTCCTTTATTAGCAAATAATAAGAAAGAAAATATTGTTCTTGTGTGAGTGATTTTATATCTTCAGAGTCTGTCATTTTAACTTAGGGCTGCTCTTAGCTTGTATTTTCATTTAATACTTATCCAGATTGTATCCATGTTTCATTTTATTATCGAATATATTGTTAATTAGAATCTAAAAAAAAAAAAAAAGTAATATATTTTATTATATTTGTATAGCTGTGATAATGATTCTCTTTGATGGCTAGATCTTCATGTTTAAGTCTTGCTGTGATAATGATTCTTGCTGTCATACGTCTAAACATTTAATTGAACTAGATCAAGTCTTTCAATAGGATAAGAGATTAATGGAGCTAATAGTATAGTATGGTGTTATATTTAAATATGATTGTAAGGCTCCAATTTCCTTATGTTCTTTCTTTCAGATATGGATCCAATTTTAAAAGAAGCCGATGATGCAATTCCATTACAAGATGACCCCTGAAAATATGACAATGGATGTAAAAGGTAAAAAGGAAAACAAATGGTCCAAGGTGTGGGATCATTTTAAAATTCGAGAAGATGAGAGGGCATAATGCAATTATTATGGATAAACATATAAGCATCATGCAAAAAAATTGTGGAACTAGTACATTGAGGAATCATCTCACGAATTTGTGCAAGAAGTATCCATATAGAGTTCAAAACAAAAAGCAAAAGAGAATGACTAATATACTACGTTTAAAACTGGTGAGCTTTCCGATATTGATAGCCACGAAATTTGTTCAAAAAGAAGTTAGAGAACATATTACAAGGTACTTCGTATTGTCAGAGTTATCTTTTCGACATGTGGAAGATGAAGGTTTTCGGTGTTATACAAGATTTTTTTTCCCAAAATCTGTATTTCCTTCAAGGATTACAGTAGCAAGAGATATATATATAATTTGTTCCTAAATGAAAAGAAGAAATTGAAGAAAGAATTGGTTTAACATAGAGTTTGTTTGACTACTGATTGTTGGACATCAATACAAAATATCAGTTACTTGTGTTTAACAACTCATTGGGTGGATAATGATATGAGGCTTCCAAAAAAGATTATAAATTTTATTCAAGGCCCAAGCCATAAGGGAGATATGGTGGGAAATGAGTTGATCTCTTGTTTTAAAGATTGGGGAATCAATAAGATTTTTTGTGTGACTGTTGATAATGCATCTTCCAATGATGTAGCATTGCTGAGATTGAAAAGTTGTTTTGAGGAGAAGAAGAACGGTCTAGTACTGGGTGGAGAAATGCTTCATATGACGTATTGTTCATATACTCAATCTTATTGTTTGTGATGGCTTGAAATAAATAAGTCATGTTATTTCAGCTATTCGTAATACAGTGAGGTTTGTAAGATCTTCCCCAAAACGACCAAAAATGTTTAAGGAGAATTGCAAGGAAGAAAATATTGAGTCTCGAGCTTTGTTGTGTTTAGATGTCACAACTAGATGGAATTCTACATACTTGATGTTGCAAGCTGCTATGAAGTTTAAAAAAACATTTGTTGTTTTGGAAAGCGATGGAAACTATACAAATTATTTTAATGAAGGTAGATCCAAAGAAATATAAATGGACCACCAACACACGTCGATTGGGATCAAGTAGAAGTATTTGTGAGGTTCTTAAGAACATTCTATGAAATGACTTTAAAATTTAGTGGCTCGAAGTATGTAACTTCTAACTCTTTCTTTCAAGAAATATGTAAAATTCATGGAGAGTTGAATGAATTAGCTAAAGAGCCTAACACTTTGATGGGATCCATGTCAATTAGTATGCAGAAAAAATATGATAAGTATTGGGGCAATGTTGAAAAGTTTAATCAATCGTTGTTAATTACAACAGTTCTTGACCCAAGGTGCAAGTTGGAACTTCTTAAAGTCGGGTTTGAAATTATTTACGATGTAGACATTGTAAAAATATTGTTAAAAAGAGTTGAAGAGACACTCCACAGGTTGTATGCATACTATAAAGAAATGGCAACTCCAATCACTCCACCATTGGCTTCATCAAATGAGACTACCAGAAATAGTAGTCCAAGTCCTTCACAATTTGCTTTCGGTCTTTCTAAAGAGATTCCTTCTATTTTTAAAACTAAACTTATGCAAAACATACAATCTGAGAAGAATGATTTGGTTGATTATTTGTATGATCGTTGTGAAGATTTGACCGATCCCAATTTTAACATATTAAATTGGTGGAAATTGAATGCGCATAAGTACAAAATTATCTCCAAAATTGCCAATATATTAACAATTCAAATATCCACAGTCGTTTCAGAGTCAGAATTTTCACGAGTGATCGAATTCTTAACTCCTTTAGGAGTTCATTGAGTGCAAAGATGGTTGAGGTATTAATATGCTCAAAGAATTGGTTGAATAGCAGTAATGAACTTATAGTGCTTCGTCAATATTTGAATGAGGTAGAGGCATTGGATGACTCAAAGAAAGCTGTAGAATGTGACATTTGTTTTCTATTATCAATTTTGATATTTTTATGAATACTGTTTCTTAGTTGCTTGTTAATATCATTAATAATGACTAATAAATGTTTTGATATTTGCATATTATACAGAGGTCAAATCATGTGTTACAACAAGGGATATTAATCCAATTTTTATCAAATGAAATTAGTACTTTTGTATTTATTCTGATATTGTTGCTTGTAAAAGTTTAAGTGATGCTTGCTTAATACTATCTTTTTTTGTTTTTTTTTGTTATATATCGAATTTCAGACAAATATGAATATAATTTAACTACGCGTGGGCATGGGTTGGGTTGGGTCGATTTTTGTCCCAACCCATCATTGTCGGTTTGTTCAAAATCCAACCCAACTCATGTAAATGTTGAAATCCAACCCAACCCAACCCAAACCAATCATGCGTCGACCAGGTTGGGTTGGTCGGTTTGAGACAATCGCAGTTTGCTTGGCGAGAGCAGATATGTAAAGAGGCCTATATCCTCTTACCGTTATCCAAAGACAGTAATGATATGTACATGTTTCAATTTATTTATTTACAAATTAATCCTAATTTTCTAATGAAGAAAAGTAGAGACCTCACCTTGCATCCACAGATGACCATAGCCACTGGAAAAGATAATGTCCTTATCTTCTGAAGAAAAGAGGACCTTCTAAATTTTTTTTTTCATACCTCTCCATGCAGTTGAAACAATTAGCAAGGTATGAACCTTGTTGTGCAGCAACCTGGAATAACAACAACAAATCACATAAACACATTTTTACCAAAAAAAAAATATGGGGAATACAATGAAATCCAAATCCAAATTAGGAGTAGGCAACTGTCAAGTTAAAAGGAAGACTCTTTCGAAAATTCTATCTAAAAGAAATTAAAGATTGGGATAAAGTTCGCCATACAAACCACTCTTGCAGATACACATACGCAAATTGCTACGTTAACATAAAGCGAACTCACCTCTGAATTTCTCGAATACAAGTTTGTGGGAAACGTAAAAAAGACATTAGCACATACATGATAACCTCTGGTGGTGGTGGGTATAAAAAACATGGATTATAAAAAGGTAACCAAATGAAAATTGAAAGATTTGAGAGGCTGGTCAATGGAAAAGTACATGGAATATGTGAACTCCATATGGCCATATCACTGCAAAATGTTCAGATTTTTACAGAGAGCGAAATTATTTTAGCTCTTGAGTACCAGAAATTGGGATTTTTCTTTTTGGTACATTTTTTTAGTGAAAATCTTCAGACTGTTAGGTGGTTTAGTGGTTTGTTACCACTTAGTCAATAAGTCTCTATTTTCAAGGGATATTTATTTGTTCTGATTTAGTCATACCACAATATTAGGATTTGTTAGACGTGGTCTGTTTTTCCTTGTTTCCAGTTTACTCTGTAAGGCTATATATATAGCCAAGTTTGTCCTTCAATAAAACCAGAGAGTTTTTCTTCAATTTCTGTATTTTTCCATAAGTTTTTTCTGTTTTTAACATTTGGTATCAGAGCTCCATCACGGGGCCTGGTTAAAATTGGAAGCAGCAGTCTTCTACATGTGTAGTAATCAAAGTATGATGACAGAGAATTCATTTGTGTAGCCAGCAGTTCCGAAATTTGATGGACACTATGATCATTGGGCAATGCTAATGGGGAACTTTTTACGTTCGAAAAAGTACTGGAACTTGGTGGAGAATGGAATTCCTGCTGCAGCAGAAGATGCTATTCTGACAGATGCCCAGAAGAAGAACATTGATGATCAAACGTTGAAAGATTTGAAAGCAAAGAACTATCTATTTCAAGCATTAGATCGTTCAATCTTGGAGACAATCCTCAACAAGGATACATCAAAGAACATATGGGATTCTTTGAAGCAGAAATATCAAGGTACAACATGAGTAAAACGTGCACACTTGCAAGCTTTACGAAAGGAGTTTGAAATTCTTCACATGAAGGCAGGTGAATCTGTGAATGAGTATTTCGCTCGGACCCTTACCATAGCCAACAAGATGAAAGCAAATGGTGAGAATAAGGGGGATACTGTTGTAGTTGAAAAGATTTTAAGATCTATGACTCCCAAATTTGATTATGTTGTGTGCTCCATCGAGGAGTCTAAGGATACCAATACCTTAACTATTGATGAGTTGCAAAGCAGCCTGCTTGTGCACGAACAACGCATGAGTTCTCATGTTGAAGAGGAGCATGCTTTGAAAATTACTCATGGAGAGCAATATGGAGGAAGGGGTCGCGGTCGTGTAAGTTTCAAAGGAAGAGGAAGGGGACGAGGTAGACAAAACTTTGACAAGTCCATGGTGGAGTGCTATAATTGTCACAAGCTAGGGCATTTCCAATGGGAATGTTCAAGTAAAGAGAAGGAGGCCAACTATGCAGAAACTCAAGAAGAGATGTTGCTGATGGCTTACGTGGATATGGATAGGGCCGATAAAGAAGATATGTGATTTCTTGACTCGGGATGTAGCAATCACATGCCTGGGAAAAAGGAATACTTCTCAGATTTAGATGGAAGTTTCAGAGATTCGGTGAAGCTGGGAAATAACTCAAGCATGGTTGTAACAGGAAAGGGTAATGTACGACTCCAAGTGAATGGGATGACACAGATCATCACAGGAGTGTTTTATATGCCAGAGCTGAAGAACAATTTACTGAGTATTGGGCAATTACAAGAAAAGGGACTTACAATGTTGTTTCAAAGTGGAAAGTGTAAGGTGTTTCATCCTGAGAGAGGCTTAATCATGGAGACAAAAATGGCTCCAAATCGAATGTTCATACTGCATGCTATTTCTCAACCTATAGCATCTGCTTGTTTCAATACAATTACAGAAGATATAGTGCAACTTTGGCATTGTAGATATGGACACTTGAGCTTTAAAGGATTAAAGACTCTTCAACAGAAGAAGATGGTGAATGGTCTACCACAGCTCAATACTCCCTTGAAGCTATGCAAGGATTTTTTGGTGGGAAAGCAACAAAGGTATTTGTTTCCAAGGAAGAGCACTTGGAGAGCTTCAGAAATTCTTCAATTAGTGCATTCTGATATCCGTGGACCGATCAAGCCCATCTCTAACAGCAAGAAAAGGTATTTGCTTACCTTCACTGATGACTTCAGTCGAAAAACATGGGTCTATTTTTTAACAGAGAAATCAGAAGCCTTTACTATTTTTAAAAGCTTTAAAATTCATGTTGAGAAGGAAACAAACCTGTTTATCAGAGCATTACGTACTGATGGAGGAGGAGAGTTTATATCACAAGAGTTCACCAATTTTTGTGATGTAAATGGTATACGAAGACAACTGACAGCTACATACACACCACAACAGAACAGAGTTGCAGAACGAAAGAATAGAACTATTATGAATATGGTTCGTAGTATGATTTCAGAAAAGAAAATTCCAAAGACTTTCTGGCCTGAAGCAGTCAATTGGATGGTGTATGTCTTGAATCGAAGTCCAACATTGGCAGTAAAAAATAAAACTCCAGAAGAAGCTTGGAGTGGAGTCAAACCTTCAGTCGATCATTTTAGAGTTTTCGGATGTATTTCTCATGTTCATGTGCCTGACAATAAAAGTGGATGATAAGAGCTTGAGTTGTGTTCTACTGGGAGTTAGTGAAGGATCAAAAGCTTACAGACTTTATGATCCAACTTCACAACGGATCATAATAAGTAGGGATGTTGTATTCGAAGAAGACAAGAATTGGGATTGGGAAAAGAGCTATGAAGCCTCCATTATGTGCGATTTGGAATGGGGTGATCGTGAGGAGGAAGAAACTGACTTTGATGAAAATGAAGAGGGGAGAGAATCTGATCGTGAAGCTGATATAGAAACGGGAGAAGAGGACAGAGAATCAAATCTTGAAGCTGGTATAGAAGCAGCAGAAGGGGAGCATTTTTGTTCTGATTCGTTGACTGAAGAAAGCTTTCCTAGCTTGAATGAAGGAAGAAATAGGAGACCACCAGGTTGGATGAGAGACTTTGAAACCGGAGAAGGCCTTTCCAAAGAAGATAATGAAGCTCATTTGGCCATGTTTACAGCTACTGATCCCATTCACTTTGAAGATGCTGTGAAGAGTGAAAAATGGAGGAGAGCCATGGATCTGGAATTGGAAGCAATAAATAAAAAAGACACGTGGGAATTGACGGAATTACCTAAGGAAGGAAAGAAGGTTGGAGTAAAATGGATTTACAAGACCAAATTTGATGAAAATGGAGAAGTGGACAAATACAAGGCTAGGCTTGTAGCAAAGGGGTATACTCAACAACATGGGGTAGACTATACTGAAGTATTTGCACCTGTGGCACGCATGGAGACAATTCGTTTGGTGGTCGCACTTGCAGCTCAAAGGAATTGGACCATCTACCAGCTAGATGTGAAGTCTACATTTTTACACGGTGAGTTGGATGAAGAGGTCTATGTGGAGCAACCTTGTGGTTATGTGAAAAAGGGACATGAACAGAGGGTTTACAAGTTAAAGAAGGCACTCTATGGGCTTAAGCAAGCCCCACGTGCTTGGTACAACCGTATAGAAGCATATTTCATAAATGAAGGTTTTGAAAAGTGTGACTATGAGCATACTTTGTTCATCAAGACAAGAAAAGAGGGGAAAGTGTTAATTGTAAGTCTTCATGTTGATGATCTTATCTTTACTGGAAATGATGAATTGATGCTTACAGAGTTCAAAAATTCCATGAAACATGAGTTTGACATGACAGATCTTGGTAAGATGAGATATTTTCTTGGTCTTGAAGTCTTGCAAAGATCTGATGGTGTTTTTATCAGTCAGAAGAAGTATGCATTGGAGGTGCTGAAACGATTTGGAATGGACAAAAGTAATTCTGTTCATAATCCAATTGTCCTTGGCTTTAAGCTCATGAAGGATGAAAGTGGAGTTAAGGTGGACAAAACTTACTACAAGCAGATTGTAGGCAGCCTTATGTATCTCACAGCTACTAGACCTGACATGATGTTTGTGGTGAGTCTTATTAGTAGGTATATGGAGAATCCTACTGAACTTCATTTACAAGCAGCAAAAAGGATACTCAGATATTTGAAGGGAACAACTGGGTTTGGAATTTTCTATAGGAATGGAGAAGATGATGGGCTTGTTACTTACACTAACAGTGATCATGCTGGAGATTTGGATGATAGAAAGAGTATTTCAGGTTATGTGTTTTTATTAAGTTCAGGAGCAGTATCATGGTCCTCAAAAAAGCAACCAATTGTAAGTCTATCTTCCACAGAGGCTGAATTTATTGCTGCTGCTTCATGTGCATGTCAAGCAGTATGGTTGAAAAGGGTGTTGGGAAAGCTAGGTCAGAATCAAGGCAAGCCTACTATTATTCGCTGTGATAGTAGTTCTGCAATTAAACTTTCGAAGAACCCAGTAATGCATGGTCGTAGTAAACACATAGATGTGTGTTTCAATTTCCTTCGAGAACTCACAAAGGCTGGTACAGTGGAGCTGGTGCATTGTGGCACAAGGGAACAGTTGGCTGATGTGATGACTAAACCACTAAAGTTGGATTTTTTTTGAAGCTGCGAAGACTGTTAGGAGTATGTGCTGAGGTGGATTTAAACTGAGTACTTGTAGTATTCAGTTTAGGGGAGGAATTGCTAGGTGGTTTAGTGGTTTGTTACCACTTAGTCAATAAGTCTCTATTTTCAAGGGATATTTATTTGTTCTGATTTAGTCATACCACAATATTAGGATTTGTTAGACGTGGGCTGTTTTTCCTTATTTCCAGTTTATTCTGTAAGGCTATATATATAGCCAAGTTTGTCCTTCAATAAAACCAGAGAGTTTTTCCTCAATTTCTTTATTTTTCCATAAGTTTTTTCTATTTTTAACACAGACAAGCAGAAATGGGCGAACTCTGTTTTGGATCGAGGTGCTTGATCCTTCGATTATTGAAGATTGATTCAATGGCAAAGGAGATTTGAAGTCAGAGAGAGAGCAAAACAGAGAGAAAAATTAGGGCTCCAGGCTTCTGACTTGTAAGTCTTGCATAAATCTGCATTTTGTTCAATTTTTTTTTTTTTTTAAATAGATTGATTGGGTTGGATTGGTTTTTATCGGATTTGATGAGTTAACCCATCACCGACCCAACTTGACACGCTTAGCTTAGAAATAATCCAACCCACCAAAAAAATCACAAAAAATCGACCCAACCCGATCGGGTTAGTTTGGGTCGATCGAGTTAAGTAGGTTCAGTCGAATTTTGCCCACGCCTAAATTTAACATTTAATATTATTAATGTTCGTTTAAATTTATATGTTAACTTATTTTAAAAATATTATTATAATATCAATAGGTAAATCGCGGATTAAAATCGAACCAAATTACAAATAATAGTTTAGATTGAAAAAATTCCAAACCGTTTGAAATGATTTGAATTAAAAATATAGCATAAATCGCTCAAATCGAACTGTGTTCATCCCTAATTTATAATATGTTTTCATTGCCAAAATTTTTTTTAAAAAAGTAAAAAATACTTTCACATTAAAATCATGAAAAAATAAAAAATGAAAAATGTGCTTTAAATGATTATACCTAGAAAATAGATAAAAATAAATTCCATAAAAAATTATGCAATCAAACACCAAAATTAAGCATGACCTTTTTCTTTTCCGCCAATCAAAATGTGCCTAAAATTTACCAAATTTCTTGAAATCAAATGCAAGAAACGAAATTGTAAAACTTGTTTCTTAATTAATATGTGCAATATATCAAAATTGTCAGATGAACAATTTCAAACAATCAACAAAGAGATAGGGAAGCTGAACGGCAGTCAGAATATCAATAAGCATTTATCTTCAACTTCACCAGGGAAATTTACCCCTCAAAAATTGAGTCATGATTTCATCATCCCTGCCACCAGAAACCAATACCCAAAAACATATACCAGAAAAAAGAGAATTTTTTTATGAACATCGGCAAGTCAGGATATCAATAAGCCTCGATAATTGAATTCAAAGAGATGTTCACCTCTCAGGCATCTAATTGTATCATCATCCTTGCCACAAACAATCAATAATCAAAACAATCAGAAATGGTTAAATTCGAAGGGTGTCTCCCATCTTAAGCGGAGGCATTCGTAATGTAATTTTGGATCTATACAACTCAATAATTTACAAAACCAGACGGAGTTGGAAAATATAAGAGAATTATGGATCCAAATCAATTTGAAATGCCAATTACACCAGATGGGACCAACGGGTTCCCCAAAAGGAAAACCCTTAAAGGGAAACCCATAAAACACACTCACACACAAAAATATATAACACAAAAATGTATATATAGTATGAGCAAGCGTGTATTAAATTGATGTAGCGCGGCTATGACTCGAAACGCTTCCATGGATGGCAGTGGAAGGCGATCTTAAGGGCTGCGCATACGTACAACTAATGAGTAGTAAATGCTTTTCTCCGCTATAATTTTGAAGCAGAATATTAGATGAAAATTTTAAAAATGATTGGTATGCAAATAAGGTGCTCGGCAGCCATTGAAGAGAGAAAACCTAACCTGGGAGACTGCAGGGGAAGATGGCAACTATATATAGGAGTGTTTGCTAGGTCGATGACCATGGGCCAAATTGGCAGAATTTAAATTGGGCCTATTCTTTACATTTTTTATACTCATGCCTACTGTTTTTGGCCCAAGGTGCTCAATATATAAGAAAACAATTCATGACTAAGATTTTAAGTATGATTCATTTCAATAATA
Source organism: Osmanthus fragrans (assembly GCA_019395295.1). Lineage (NCBI taxonomy): Eukaryota > Viridiplantae > Streptophyta > Magnoliopsida > Lamiales > Oleaceae > Osmanthus > Osmanthus fragrans. The sequence continues at coordinate 4,823,974 of CM033343.1, forward strand.
AAATAATAAGTTTCAAATTTTAAAAATCAGGTTTCTATTAAAATTTATTTATGAATTACTTAATTAATTAAATTTATTCAATTTGATCACAAATTCATTTATTGATCACATATTATCAAATTAATTAATTACAAATTATTTCGAGATCACAAATCAGAATTTTAATAGGTCACAAATTATTTTACGATCACGATTCAAAAATTTCGTAAGTCAATTTGTCCAATGGTCACAAATCATTGATCACATATTATTTACTGATCACAGATTAACCAATTTAGTGGTCACAAACAACCAAATAATCTGTGACCGCCACCACCGACAACCAAATAATATGTGATTACCACCACCGCCACCGTCTTGGCCAAAACTACCACTACCTCCCGACGGCAACACCACCATCGCACACAAATCAACCGACAAAACACCACCGCACCAAATCCATCACCACAGACAGACCTCATCACCACCATCTCTCCACCACCAGCGCACCCACATATTAAACTGCTTATTATGCCCTTTAATTAAAAAAGAAGTTTTCATGAGAAGTTACATCAAAATTATATTCTTGACATTTCAAATGTCGTTCTCGACATTTGAATCCCATTTATTTCAAAAGTACACACGTCAAATTACAATATTAAATGTTCTCGACATTTTAAAACGTCATTCTCGACATATTAAATGTCTAGAATGACATTTCATTCCAAAACATGACAGTTTTCGACAGTTGACGACATTTATGTGTCATGCGAAAAATAGCATTAATTGTGATTTGACATCATGACATTTGAAATAAATGGAGTAGGTTATGTGTCAAAATTTTATAGGCCAATAATTTTTTTGCAAAAATGTCCATTTTTTGGACTTGTGTGGAATCATAAATTGTTGGCAATGGTGTTTTGGTCTAAATAATGCCAAAATGGACATTTTGCAAAGATTTTTAAAAGTGACCATTTTTACAAGTGACTAACTAAAAGTGGACATTTTGTGAAATTTTCTCAATGAGAAATTAATCTAAAATAATAAAGAATGTTAAGTCAGAAAGATTAAAATGTCCTCATTAATTTTCTATAAGTAGACCATTGCACAATGAAAACTGAATTCGAAAACCCAATTTTTGAATGGCTAAAACTCCTGTGAAATTAAGGGTTCGTTTGATTGTAAATGTGGAATTTGGGTGAAAGAAAACGAATTGTAGGGAATTGAATTGCCTAAAATTTGTTTTAAAGGGAAATATAATTAGGGTCCGTTTGATTGGTATAATTTTTTACCTGATACGTTTGACTTTATTTTTCATGCAAATTGTTATTTTTTGAGATAAATTTTTTTACAATCTATATTAAAATTTATTTGGATTGCCAAAAAGTTTTTAAAACTTTGAATTTTTGTGTGTGTTCGTTTAGCTTCGTTTTTCATGTAAATTGTCAATTAAATGAAATTTTTTTTTACCATTGAGTCTAGAATTTGTTCCTATTGCCAAAAAAAAAAAGCAAAAAAGAAGAAGATGGAATTCAATTACCACCTAGTAGGTGAGAAACTATTTCCAATCAAAATGTGCATTGATGGGTTGTACCTTGAAAACGGTTGGAATTCAATTCCATGAAAAATTTGGTGTATCAAACACCAAAAATTTGGAAAAAACTGGAATTCAATTGTTAGTTCTATGAAATTCGTCTGTATCAAATAGACCCTTAATGGTGTTTGATTGGTATAATTTTCCACCTAATCCTTTGGACTTTGTTTTTCATGCAAATTGTTAATTTTTTGGATAATTTTTTTTTACAATCTGTATTAAAATTTGTTTAGAAAAAGTAAAATAAAAATTAAAAAATTTTGTGTGTTCGTTTGACTTTTTTTATGTAAATTGTTAATTCCTGGAAAAGCTTTTCCCGCCAAATAGGTGGGAAAATTTTTTCCATAAAAAGTGTCAACTTAGACGCGTGAGGGGTGGGGGGGAGAAAAGGTTTTGCATGGAAAAATTTGCCTATCAAACAATCATATTGGGTAGAAAAGGAAAATCTTTTCCATTTTTCATGGAAAATGAGCCATTTTAAGCGGTGTCTAAGAGACAAACTAAGCTATTGACATTAAAAAATAATATCTATTTTTGAGGTCAAAGTTTGACCTCATCCGTGAAAATCTATAACAAAACCACAAAAGGAAAACACACCAGAGGAAAAAAGAAAAGCCAAATAACACTAAGGGGTTATTCAACAAAATTATTAAAAGATATTGATAAAAGTTGTACATTCCATGAAATGTGTTGCTAAAAAATGAAGTTTGATCGATTGAAAAGTTGATAAAATTTAGCTAATTTTATCAAACAAGCACCAAATCTCTACAATATATAAAAGAGAAGAATGTTTGCACTGTTCCTAATGCGTCATCGTGCGATCATGCTACTGTCATATACATATATATATATATATATATATATATATATATTTAGACGTCCTCTTTCCTCCATTTTACACGCCATCGTCATCCCTCCTACTTACTCCATTCTGCCATCGCCATCCCTCATTTACCATTTAGAGCTAATATACCACCATACCCAACTTTTGGTCTCATTACCACTCTATGTTGCTCGACAGGTGACAACAGGCGGCCATCTTCTCTTTTCTTCCCTCTACTTTAGCTCCACCGTGCAGAGATAATACGACCAAAAATTTGGCTTAATGAGGTAATTCGAAATATGATTTCATTGTTGAATTCATAATTGAATTTTCTGTGGCTTGAATATTGATTGTGTTGATATGGTTTTTGATAAATAGATTTATTTTATTGTGGTCGTTTATTGAAAATGTTGCATGTGGTTGCCAATGATATATCTTTCTCGGTGTGTCTCCATGAGCAATGGAGACACAGCTGTGTGTCTCCATTGCTGATGGAGACACACGATGTGTCTCCATATTCACTTCAACCTCCTACTTTTATAACTTCTAGTCAATTAACTTTGGTCTATTTCTAAACCCAGGCAAAATCAACTACACCTTGCTTACTCACCTGTCAAAACACCGTACACGAGACAGCACGCTACAACCGATCGCTCACTCGACAATACACCCGACAAACATTGATCAAGACACCTGCACAACACCAATTCATCTTCATCTTCTTCAAAGGTAAGTTTCGACATCCTCTTTCATACTATTTCTTCTATATTCTACAGGTAGTTGGTGAATTATTAGAATTAAATTTTAGAAAGTTGTGTATAGATAGTAGTCGATTACTTGAATGGTGAATATATTTCATTTGGCTAGATTCATCTTACGTTAGTGTCAATCTCATAACCCAAATACTATGCTTACAAAGTGTTCGACGAAATGTCTTATTCATGTGTTTGAAGAATTACCTCTATACTTGGCTTTACTGCTTGTAAACTTCATTAGAGGAACCAATGCAAATGGAAGTTCAAATGACAAAATCATCTATTATCACATGGAAAAAGAAGTTAGATCTTTTTGGGTATGTTACTTAAATGCTCTATCTATTTAGAGCTCAAAAACACATTTGACCACGTCGTTAGTTAAGTTTGAAAATTATCCCAAAATAAAATGTGTTACTTTTATCTTTCATTCTTGTCGTTACTTTGTTCTTCATGGGCATGGAGACACTGGAGTGTCTTCATTAAGCATGGAGATAGTCTTAATGGAGATAGCCCCCTATCTCCATTAAGCATGGAGACAAGGAAAGTGTCTCCATGCTTGGAGACATGAGACACAACGGAGACACATCGTGTCTCCATGGGCATGGAAACACTGGAGTGTCTCCATTAAGCATGGAGATATTGGCTATCTTCACGCTTGATGGAGATAGAGGGCTATCTCATAGCCCCCTATCTCCATTAAGCATGAAGACAGGGAAAGTGTCTCCATGCTTGGAGACACTGAGACACGTCGTGTCTTCTCCATTGAGTTATATTTGAATTCTAACAAAATTCTTTTCTTTTTCTGTTTGCTTTGAAGTTAGTGGGTTTCTAAGTTAAAAATTCATTTGGGTTTTTTCTACACTATGGCACCGTTGAGAGCAAATAAAAAGAAAATGAAAGTCGAGAAAAAGAATGAAGAAAAATTTTTGGTTTCTAGTCTTTTGAAGAGGCTCTTCTAATTGGTGGAATCATTTGTCAAAGAAAACTGCTGGTAAATTAAATTCTTCATCAGTTTATTTTTATGTTAAAAATCTTATATTTTGTGTTATATTGGATTTTTTGTTGTTTCGTCATCATACAATTGGATATTTTTAAATATCTATTTCTGATTGACTTTAAACTTTGTGTTTGTTTAACTTAATTTGGTTGTCATTGAATTTACATGTTTTGTGTTAATGTGTTATAGTAGATCCATGTTGTTTTGATTTTCGACTTTTGATTAAAAATGAATTTGAAAACAAAAAAAAAGAGTTTTTAGAGAATTAGGCTCAAACACGAAGTTAATCATGTACATAGTCACGTTAGTTCCTATTTACCGATCTCCTGAGGTAGAGAGATCAGGGAGGATGAAACTGTTGCATAGACTTGATGAAATGGTTCCTATTTGCCGATCTCCTGAGCTAGAGAGATCACGGAGGATGAAACTGTGGTATAGACTTGATGAAGACTGAAATAGGAAATAGTATTAGAGTCACACCTGCAACTCTTTGTCAAATACATTGTTTGGCTTCTACTCAGATAATTTGACGACAAAAGACATTTAGGACATGTTGGTGATAATATATACGGTACAGGATGCAATGAGTAATAAATTCAATGCCAAAAAGATTTTATGTCATTACTGGTTGACGGTAGAAATGATGCCAAACAATTTAATGAAATTTAGCAAAATGCTGATCAGTTTATTGCATGTCTTATACATCATGATAGAATCTATAATTGGGTATGCTATTATAGATAAACTTCATCAGTTATGGAAATTCTTTAAGAATGATCTTGAACATAAAAAAGAAAAAATATAACTTTTGCTAACTTGACAGCTATTCAAAAATTGAAAAGGACAATCGAAGTTGTGACAACTATAATGATGGCTCCAAAGTTTGATGAGGAAGGAAGTAGCTACAAAGACATGATAGATGAAGAAGCAAAATGCAAAAATAAGGTTGTGGATATGCTTTCTGAAGTCAGCCTCCTTCAAGTGACCTATCTAAGTGTACTGATTTTGGTATGACCAGGCATGCTTCTAGAAACAAGTCTATTATTTGATTATACACCCCAAGGAACTAGGTAGTGCCTCTCAGAGGAATGCTTCTATTATCACAATATTTGTGCTGAAGAATTGGAGTCCTTGACATATATTAAAATTAATGATGTCACACGTTCGAGAAATGTTCTTTCTTGAGATTACTTCTTGATATTGTATACTTTACACCCACTTTCTTTTCTATAGGGTCAAAGTGAAGGCACTGGATCAGATATTATTCTGCCTATAAGCGAACAAATTTCTCTGAAAATCGGCGAGCCTTTCGTTAAGGGTATCATGTTCAAAGAGCTGTTGACTTGTGAGGGTGACTTTGCTTCAAAAGTTTGTATGCCCCCACTATTTATTGATGTCATGGAGAATGGGTAATTTATTGGGATCCCGTTGTTCCCTGTTCGATCTGATGGATTGTTTGCTCAATCAAACTGCGAGAATTCTACTTCCATTTCTCAATTTTATAGAAATAGTATGCAGGCAAGCAGTCATTTCTTCGTACATGTTCCAGCTTTAAATTCTTCCACTTTGAATATGCTGATACTTCAATTTATGCTTCGCAAAATGGGATGAATCCAATTGATGACAGAGATGCATTTTCATCACCTAACGTGCTTCAATCAATTCACTTGATGCCTCAATTTAGTGCACAAACTTTACTTCATTTTCATCAACTAGTGCCTAATGGAAGGATCAAAATATCCGCTCGTGTTAGAGTGCCTGAAGGGGTTGAAGGATTAACCAGAGATGATGGCTTAATCGTTGAAGGAAAGATAGAAGATATGGACATTATTGTTACTTTGTTGGACTAATCTTTAACTTTTAATGTTACTTTGTTGGACTAATCTTCAACTTTTTCTACATTGTGAATCAATCACCTATGAGACAAATTTTGTATCATTTTTGTTTAGTGATTGATTATTTGTCTACATAATTTTGTTACACTAATGTCTAAGAGCTGGTGTTTAGGTGAATTTTCTTTCACGTTCTTTTTACCATTCTTCAGTTCTAGAATTGCAAAACCTATAATGGTTATCGTGCAACGCACAATTCATGCTAGTATAAGATAAGAACAAACTTATAAGTTATATAAAATAATCACGTGGAGGGATAAGTGATAAGTGCATTTTACGCACTTATTGAAATCACAAAACATGGACTATTAATTGTAATTATGTTGAAATATGATTTAATTCTATATAAATTATGTTTGCATGACTATGTCGATGGAAATAACGAAAAGTTAGTGAAAACGAGTAAGAAATGACCAAAACGGAATAAAGTCAAAGTTCAGGGACTAGGATGCAATTATTCAAAAGTTGATCCGAAACCCAAATCAAGAACGAAAACGAACTTAGTACAAGATTGACGAAATCAAAGGGTGTTTAGAATGAAAAAAATGAAGAAAGAAGCCAAAATGAGGAATAACGGAGCTCGAGGACCAAAGCGACACATTCTGGAAATCAATTGTACCATGCGGCCGCATGGTGCAACCTTCCATGCGGTCGCATGGCAATGACAGAGAATTCAAGGAGCCAGAACTCCTTAACCATGTGGTCGCATGGTACACTTCGAGCGTGAAAAATCTGGTTTCCTTATTTGATTCTACCACCTATGGAAATACATCTTGGACCCCTTTTTAACCTTAAACTCGACAAGAAAAGGGGGGTTATTCATTATTATAGATATTTTGGCACATTGGAGAGCAAGAAGAAGATGAAGAACGAGAAGATTTATTCCAGGATTTCACTTCAAGTATTGATAGTGTGATGTCTTCTCTTATTTATTTCTTTTGTTTTTCTCTTTTTAGCATGCTAAGCAAGTTTTTCTTGTATTAGGAGATCAATGAACCTTGTAATATGATATTTTAACCTTTAGTTTTATATTTTTGATATTATAAACACGTTTTTGATATATTGAATGATTTATATCTATTTCTTTTATATAATTATTGTGCACGTTAATTATATGAATGTGGTGACCTATTTTATGCATTCGAAAGAATGAAAATAGGTTCGACGTAATATAAATTTTCATAGGATCCGATAGGAGATATAAATATACCGCTATGTCTTGTGTGAATATTTAAGTGTTTACAAAATTTCATGCATTCTTTTATGTTGTATTCATCATAGAAATATAGTCAAATCGCATGATAGATTCATATTTAACATTACTCGAAAGAGATTGTTAAATTCAATTAGAATATTGATTCTTCAATATTTAATCATGTTGTCAAATTGTAAAACTAGAATTGAAATAGATTGTTGCATGAGAATTTGTGATCTTAGTGCATTTTTCTCTTGTTAAATTAATCAATTTGCATTCAAACTTCATATTACATTCTAGTATAATTCGCATATAGTTTAGCCAATTCATTCATAGTAGTATTTATTATCTAGTTCGATTATAGTTTAGTATAAAACACTCAAAAACATAGCTAGTTTCGATTAAGGTCAAGATAATTATCATTGAACTACTCAATCTCTGTGAAATCGACAATCCAGACTCTAAAAGTCCACTTTATTACTTCTAACGAACTGTACACTTGCGGTGATTTTTAAACGAACGTATTTTCGTGAACAACAAGAAATATTAGAGTATCTTTAAGAGGCTCTTTGAAAGTGGAATGCTCTTTATTTTAAAAAGTCAATCTTTAAAATTTTACCCCAATAGACTCTTCAATTTAATATTTTAAAATAGAGAGTAGGTTTGGCTTTCCAAATCTGGAGAACCAAACTCACCTCTCTATAATTTAATGTTTCAAAGATTCCAACTTCCAATCCACAGTTTATTGACTTAATTAAATAAATATACTTGAAAAATGATATAATTATTGGAGGGAAGATGGTAAAAATAAAAGAATGAAAAAAACAGTAAATACATATTGAGAATGGTAAAATTAAATGTTAAAAATAAAGAGGCTATTGGAGCATTTTAAAATTTTTGTTCTTTAAATTTATAGATACTCTTTAAATTGTAGAATATGCTCTTTAAAAATAGAGAGTTTATTGGAGATGCTCATATATGGTATTTCAAAGCTCGACCACCTAGAAGGAGTGGTCCCTCGACCACTTTCGCCTCGGTTCACTATCGGGGGTGATTGGGTATGATTTATGTGTTTGCTCTTTTTCTTCATTTGGATGTGCGGGCACTTGAGTTAGGTGATAGTTAAAGTTCGCTAAATCACCTATTGTTGAAACGTGTGCTTGTTTGATAAAAAATTGCTTAAATTTTATTAACTTTTTAAATGATCAAAACTTTAATTTTAAACGCACATTATTGGGATCCACAATTCATTGACAATGATAATTGTTGACCTCATTTTTTTCACTTGGATAAATCGTAAGTCACTCGTGGTCTTTTCCGGTGGTGGGATCCAACGATCAAGTCAGTTAATGTATGAGTAAAGGGGGTGTGGAACGTGCTAGAAATGTGAGCTACTAAGTGTTGACGAATTGGATTCTGGAGGGATTCAAGTGAATATAGAGAGAGCGAGTTTATAGTCTTAAGTATATAAAATTGCGTTACATTTGAATGACACAATGTGTGAGCCTTTATAGCGAAAAAATTGAGATACTAACCGTTGGATGGAATGACGCGTGGCATCATCCTGATGGCCGACCTATCGACTGATCCATCATAGGCTAGACGCATTTATGGGTATTTAATGTCTTTAAAAAGTTGTCATCTTAAAGCTTAGGTCTGATCTCTAGTATATAGACTGACAATTTGACTTTAAAGTGCCTGCTGCAATGAGTCGTCATGTCAAGGAGCCATTGGCATCTGTACGGAAGAAGGAAGATGTGAGCTAAAGGATGCTCTATTCGAAAGAGGAGGCTAGGAGCATCGCTTTCCTTCTCCACAACATGGCTACCATTTCGTCTCAACCATGGAAGGTATCCTAGGCATGGTGCATCGGCTTAAATGTTGAATCACCTCGGCTACCTGTAAGGGATCACCTCGACCAAGTTGGAGGTGACTAGGAGTGTGGGCTTCGATGATGTTGCTTAGCTGAGTGTCACGTAGATGATGATCTGGAGCTTTTTCAAGAGAGACGTAACAATAATCTTACATATTTTAAGACACGTTTTAAAGAAAACAATTTTCATGTTTTATTTATACAAAACATGCCATCATTTATTGCCTTCTAATTTCCTTTGAAGTGGAATGGATAAATAAAATTAAATCTTATATATTAAAGTAATAGTATATATCAAACATAGACAAGGTACACAATTTTGATAGATACGAAACATTCTCAAAGAAAAGACAAAGTACACAATTTAATAGATAAGAAACGTCTCAAAAAACAAAACAAAAAAGACAAAGTATTATATATACACAAGGGTGGGGTTAGGATTCTAGAGTTGTGGGAGTAAATTAAGTAAGAAAAAAAGGTACAAAATCTGCATTTTAAACAAACACAAGAATCCCAAAATTTAAAACCCCAAAACACAATTATTTTTTGATCCAAAAAAGATAATCCTTCAATTTCGCAAAAGAAAATGAAAAAGTAAATTCATTGTCACTAAAATTTTTTTGATATCCTGTTTTTCTTAAAACTTCAAATTACATAAGTTTCTCTTTCCATAACTTTGTTTATTCTTCGAAGTTTAAACTTCAAAACTTTTTCCTCTTTTTCTTATTTAACAGTTTGCATGGTATTTGAGAATGAGCAAAAAGAAAGAGTACAATGGAAGCCTTGAAAAGTGAAAAAGATTCATACATAAGAAAAACAAGAAACTCACATGGGGTGGACCAATATGAGTTTTATATTGGGAAAAAAAGAAACCACCCCCTTGCATGTGTGATTACTTGAATTTCTGTAAGGGTAGGTTTGATTATAAAGATGAAATTTGGGTGAAAAAAAAAATGAATTACAGGAAATTGAATTGTCTAAAATTTATTTTAGATAGAATTGTAATTAATGGTGTTTGATTGGTATAATTTTTCATCGAATTCGTTAGACTTTTTTTTCATGCAAATTGTTACTTTTTGGGATAAATATTTTTACAATCTGTATTAAAATTTGTTTGGATTGCCAAAAAGTAAAATAATTAAAATTAAAAAAAATAATAATTTTCGATATTTTTTTGTCTTTGTTTGACTTCGTTTTTCATACAAATTGTCAATTAAATGGATAATTTTTTTACTATTGGGGATAGAATTTGTTTTCATTGCAAAAATGGTGGGAAAGTCTTTTCACTAAAAATCGGAAATAGGTGCACGTGTGGGGGTGGGGGAAATTTGTTTTCCTGGCAAAATTTTCTCAATCAAACACTGAGTTTTGCCAAAAGTTGGATTTTCTTTTCTTTTCCATGCTAATTTCTAGGCAATCAAACGGTGCCTAACTTTTTTGTGGAAAATTTCCTATACGTATAGACTTGTATTCAAGTGAAAAATTGGAGAAGGGAAAAGTGATGGTACAAATACTGAAATTTTTTATCATTGCCATAATATTATATTATCATCATTTTGAAGTACAAAATGTTAATTGTGGGGACAAAATCGTATAACTAAAATTTATTTAATTTATTCGTCAAAATTTTGAAATTGAGTGTTGGGTCCACCCAAGAATATACAATATTATAGAAAAATAGTTCAATTCGAAAACTCTATTGGAATAATTATGTAGGTAATGACTTATAATAGGTTGGAATTACATACACAAAGACATATACTACACTACATATAGTGGTTTTGTCAAGAGAAAACGATGGACGAAAGTTGTTTGAATTTATTTTTGAAAAAAATAAAGTGTTTCAACTTGAAAACCCCTTTATTAATTTGGGAGTGGAATTCTATGCAAACGTAATTTTCATACGAGAATATAGAAACTTCCCATGCAATAGGCAGCGACTTCCAAAATTAAATAATCATTTTCAGATTATAAGTGAGGGGTCCATTGACTTATGGTATATCGTCTGACCAACGACCAGACTTTTAACACGCATTAGATGCTTGTACATTTTGGGTGCATCCACTTCAATCATACGCCAAATACGTAGATCATGGTGCAATTTGACATACACTTGAGGCCCGTTTGACCCCATTTTTAAGAGAAAATATGTTTTGAAATAGTGATTTTTAAAAAAATATTTAATTAAAAAATAAGAATTTTTTTTGAGTTTACGTGTAAAAATATTTGATTGAAAATGAATTTTTAAATTACATATAAAATATTCACGCCGACCTTGTTTTTCCAACCAAATTATTTGTCTTGTTGGTTGACAAATTTTCTTTGTGAACACAAGATTACTGTTACTATGACTTGTTAAACGCCTTGACTGTAGGAAGAATCCATGTCGTACTAGAGAATTATGTAGCTTTAGTCTTGCATTAAAAATGAACATTCGAAGTAGAAAAACACTTTAAATACAGTCCCTATGGATGATAGCCAAAAGTAAGTATACCTAAACTGAAAGAATACTTCAGGAACCATGAATTCCACAAAAAAAAAAAAAAAAAAAAAAAAAATTCCTAGATCAATCAGTCTATTCGGTTCGATAATCTTGAAATTGTATCTTAAACTTGTTCGGTTATAATCTAAAAAGTGTATCATAATTCATAACATCGAGATGAAACCATGGAACCGGTTATTTCAACTAAAACCGAATGAAAAGGACTAGGTTTTCAGATTGTCTAGTTTTTTTGAGAATTTTTTTTTTTTTTTTTTTTTGGCCCAAAGTTGATTCAACCTTGATGAATATCTTGCTACTTTTTTATGAATGTTCTTGAGATCTTAAAATCTCGGTGCTTTTATTTGTACAATTTCTTAATATCAAAATTAATGTACTAGTCAAATTTGAATGATATATAATTTGTTAATTTTGACCTCCAGGTCAACTCCACTAGACTGTGAAATCTGAATGTAAGGAAATGGAAAATTGACCAATATTAACAGTTTCCATGGAGTTGAAAAATGATATGGGAACACAGTTAAATTCCAAATTTATGCGTCGAAAATTCCAAGAACACAATTCTCTGTATATATACAGTCCACTGAAAACCAAGTCAGTTAAGAATGCAATTCATATACAATGGACGATCAGGTGACACCAGGCTTTAGGTTCTACCGTACTGAAGAAGAACTTGTTTCTTTCTATCTGCACAATAAGATTCAAGGCACAAGACTACTGGAAATCGACCGGGTTTTACCATCTATTAATATTTATGATTACAATCCATGGGATCTTCCACGTAAATAAATTCTTTTATTTAACTCTTTCACCTTCTTGTTACCCTACTTATTACTACGGTCTACAGTATTTAAATTTCTTAAGTTTCTATGTTGTTTAAGGCTTCTTGGATTGGAAAATCCAGCATGTGTTCCTTTATTGATGTTGTGTAATTTATGCGTCAGAATGAGTAAATTACAAGTTGAGATTCATATTCAGTTGATGTAGAATTTTAAGACAGATCTGAGGTCAACATCGAATGATAAAAAACTACGTACGCAAGACAGATTTTGACACTAATGTATCAGTTCATGCACACGCACTAATTGATGTGTTGGGCGGGAAAAACGCAGAATTTGCAGGAGAGCTTTGTCGTGGAGATCTAGAGCAGTGGTTTTTCTTCGTTCCAAGGCAAGAAAAGGTAGCCCGTGGAGGAAGACCTAACCGGCTCACGGCACAAGGATATTGGAAAGCAACTGGCTCTCCTGGTTTTGTATATTCTTCACAAGATCGTGTAATTGGCAAGAAGAGATCAATGGTTTTCTATGCAGGAAGAGTTCCATATGGAAGAAAGACTGCGTGGAAGATGAATGAGTACAAACTGATTGAATTAGCCGAAGCTTCCTCCTTATCTGCTGCAAATCCACAGGTCATGTATTAATTCTCTTCAAAGAAGTTCTTTTTTTCCTTCTGCAAAATATTTCATTTTTTTATCATATGACGATACACATTTGTAGGTGTATATGCTAGCTAGAGTTTCACTTTGGAAACAGCAAATGGGAAATTGATCTAATGTGAAAAATGACAAAAAAATAATAGACAATAATAGGGATGGCAATGGGTCGAGTCGAGTCGGCTCGGCTCATGTACCCACGAGCTCGACTCGTCAAAGTGACGAGCCGAGCTCAAGAGCTAGTTCAGCTCGCCAAACGGGCTGACCAGCTCGGCTCGGCTCGAGCTCAGGCTCATCATTTGACGAGCCCGAGTGGCCAAGCCCATGAGCCACTCGGCCCGTTTGACATCCTTAGATAATATTGAGCTAAACCCTAAATTTTTTGCTAGATTATATACTTCATGTTTATCTTTAATTGTAGCCCTCAAGTGTACAATCCTCTTTTGTTCAATATACCTAGATAAACTCCTATTGTTGGGTGTGGAAGCTAAATAATTTGGAAATCTTTATTGATTATGTTATTTTTCTCTAGTGTCGCTAGATTTTTTATTTTCTTTTTTCCCCTTTGGTTTCTTTTATGCAGTCAGGAGAAGATATCAGTTTGTGCCGAGTCTACAGAAAATCGGAAGGCTTGAGGGCGTTTGACAGAAGGCCACGGCCAAATGAAATGGTGGAACGCAACCAACTAGTGGCGGTTCACCACCAAAATGTGGCGGCAACATCCCAACAAAACCATCCTCTAGATAGAACTGTCTACTTATTTGATAATTCTATTGAAGACTAATTCAAAGTTTGTTAGTAGTGGCATATTTTTCTGGTTTAGTTAGTCAAATAAGGAGTCCTTATTGCTGCTATCATTACGTCAGTGGTTGTAGTGGAATTACGTGGGTTTAGGATTTGGTTAAATTCTGTCAATTTATTTTGCAATTTGTTTTTCAGTTGTTAGCCTATAAATAGGCAAGTGTACTTCAGCATTTCATTATCGAATAAGAAGCAGCCTCTGTTTTTAATCTCTAACATATACATCCCCAGAAGATCACGATAATGCTAATCCTTGTCAGTCCGTGGAAAGTGCCAATAACAACTGCGGTATGATTGTTGAGGATAATGGACCCTCGTGGGACGGAGAACAATATAACTGGTCTGATTTTGGAAACTTGTGAATGATCTCAGATGATCCAGAAATGGAGAAACTCTATATGAGAACATGCTGTTAATTTATGGAGGGAACTGCACTCATTGCTTTATGTTTAATTGCTTGTTTGGTATTGCTTAAAAAATTGCTAGAAAGTTAAGGAACAAATAGATGAGAGTATTTTGTCGAATTTTACTTCTTGATTTTATTTTTTATTTATTATTTTTTTTTTCGGCATCAAACAGCCTTTTTCTAATTTTTAACATATCTTCTCTTGTTATATTTAGATGGTGTTTGATGGGAATTAAAATCAGATTTTTAGTAGATTGTGATAGAAATTTTTGAAATGTGTGGTTAAAAAAGTTGTGGGATCCAAGAAAGATTTGGTTGATATTGATTGTTTAACTTAAATTAAAATTAAATTTTAATATGAAACAAACATACCCTAATAGAGTTATCAATTGAAAGCTTCCGGCAAACGGTAGACTTAGCCTATTATTCTCCATCTTTCAAAATTTACATTTCCCTAAAAATTCATTTTTAACAAAATATTCTTCAAATAAGTAAAATTTTCACTTAAATTCAAAACTTTTTTCCCCTACATTTTAACTTCTCATTTTCCCAAAAAAAAAAAAAAAAAAAAAAACCTACTTTTTTTTTTCAAAATCTATTTTAAAAAAAATTATACCAAACAGGAGCTTGAAAAGCCTTGTCTATCGTTAAAAAATAAGAAAAAATTATGAAAAATGTAAAATATATAATTTATAATGTGTAGTTAAAAATGGAAGTAATATAAGTTTTAAAACTCACTTTCATATAATTATAATGACACATGCCATAATGTTTGTGAAGATAAATTCTTTCCAAGAGACAGTCGATGGTTTGACGAAATTGGCTTAGAAAATTAAATTGAAAAATCTAGAATGTACTAGTCGAGAGAAGTCAAACTCTATAATATATTTTTTTCTTAACCTACTGAGGAAAATTGAGAGGTTGTTTGATTAAGATTAAAATTTTATTTTAATTTAAATCAACATCAAACAATCATTATTAATTATATTTTTCATGTGTCCCATAATTTTTCAACAACACATTTCTAAAACTTCTATCACATGCGTTCTGATTTTTTGAATCTTTCACCAAAAAAAAAAAAATTATATATATATACCTTTGAATCTTTCACCATTTTTTTAATTTTTTAATTTTTTAATTTTTTTTTTAGACCATAGAATCCTAACCCTAAACTTTACATTCTGCTTCTAATGTTCATGAGAAAGCAGTGGCTTTGCAAGGCTGTGATTTTACTGATTCTAATAAGGAAATCGGTGATGACTTCAAGATTGATGACAAAGCACCCCGAGCGCACTGCTTTGGGGTATAATACTGCTGCCGTAGTAATAGTGGAAGAAGAAGAAGTTGCAATTGAGGAATTAGATTCTGATAAGATTAAGGATTATTATCCCTCTTCAGAAGATCTGGACCTCGATTTCATTGTTACAAAAGAGATGAGTATCCATCCAATTTAAAGTTGGAAAGACCTTTAGGGATATTGAGGAACTTAGGAAAGAATTTTGGATATAGAATAATTGTGTGGCACAGTTATTGTATGTTTTCTCCATATTAGTCAATTGAATATAGTATTACATTCTTCGGTCAATTAATTCTTTACCTTTTTGTCTTATTGTTTGTTTATGATCATATACTTTATATTGTGTCATATATATTATTTCGATCCGTTTTATTTCCCAACAAGTGGTATCAGAGTTATTGTTTGTGATTTGTTCAAGATTTTTTGTTATTGATGGCAATCATGAAATATAAAATTTCGTTCATGGATCGCAATACAAGATTCTCGTTATGGCAAGTGAAAATGCGAGATGTACTCGTGCAGATGGATTTAGATGATGCGTTGTTGAGATTTGATAAAATACCCACAACTTGGACAATGAAAGAAAAATAACAGAATGATCGAAAGACCCACAAATTCATCTTCATCTCTCTAACAATATTGTTCAGGACGTTTTGAAGGAGAAAACAACAGCTACATTGTCGTTGAAGTTGGAGCAATTGTGCATGACTAAAAGTCTGACGAGCAAATTGCATCTGGAGCAGAGGTTGTACTCTCATTGCATGACAGAAGACGAATCTTTGAAAGATCATCTGGTTGTGTTCAAGGAGATCGTCTTTAGAAGTAAAGTATGATGAAAATGATTGACCTTAATCCTTTTTTGTTTGCTGGCTGCTTCGTTTAGAGGTAGGATCTTGTATAGTCATGATACTATCATCATTGAATATGCGTATGATGCCTTATTTTCAGAAGAGAAGATGAAACGTCTTGTTGGATCTGAGGCAAAAGATGGAGAAGACTTTGTTGTTCATGGTGATTGGAGAAGAGACAAGTCAAGGTCCAATTTAAGTAATTAGGTTTGATATTATTATAAGAATAAATGACACATTAAGTGCCCGTTTGGTCTCACTATTTCACATTATAATGAGAGTAATAGTAATTTTTGAAAAAAATATGTGGTAAAAAAGAAGGAAATTTTTTTTTGATTTACGTGTAACATTATTTTATTGAAAAATGTGTGATTAATAAGAAGATGGAGAAAAATGAATTCTAATTTAATGGAAAATAATGGGGTCAAATGGGGGCTAAGAGGCATTACGACAAATTGCTTAACAAAGGTAATTTGACTGCAAATCATGGGAAGCAATCAAATACTTCAGATGAGACCAACATAATCGAAAATTATTTGAGTGATGGAGATGTTTTGATGAATTTTGACATGGAATCCAAACATGATGAGGGATGGATTTGGATACAGTTTGTGCGTTCCATATGTGTCACAATCAAGATTTGTTTGAAACATATGAAACGCTGATGCAAGGTGTCGTTGTCATGGGTAACAACGAACCTTATCAAATAGCTGGTATTGGTAGAGTCATATTGAACCTAGTGGATGGAACATGTAGAATACTTGATCACGTTTGACATATTCAACACTTGAAGAAAAATATCATTTCGTTGAGTACTCTTGATTCAAAAGGAAACAAGTTCTCTGGAGGAGATGGAGTCTTGAAGGACGGAAGGGTGTTCGTGTTGTATTTGAGGGGCGAAAGATGTCCCAATTACACATCTTGCAATGCTGAGTAGAATTTGTGAAAAAAAGTCAACACATATTTAATACCATGGTGAAAATTCAGTTTGGTACTGTACCTTTGAAATTTGGTTCAGGGTCCATATTGAATATTACTACTCAGTCGAGTTTGGAGGATATGGATAATTCCGCTTTACCACCATTACTTACGATTTCATCGTATTCAACTACTAGGTATGAACCCATTGAAGATAGGTACATGGATGCTTATTCGGTTGTACATACTTTTAGTATTTTTTAAGGTGCTGAGACTAGACAGGAGTCTTCTATGAAAGCATTGTGTGTTGATTATGCTACACGGTGTGCTTTGACACTATTTGATAATTTCTAATTCTATGTGAATTTTGGAAAACCCGGTGTCTGGGTTCATGTATCCGTGTTGGATACATGAAAGAGGATGAGTATTTTTGTGTTGCAGAATGTTTGGTTCTTGTTGAATAGTTTGAATTTTTCGTTACAGTCAAATTTATTTTTCTAAGTGCAGAAATCTTGGAGTTTCATTCGTTGTATCGGAATTTGTGTCGATATGGAGATTGTTATGATTTTTTGACCCAAATTAGATTGGATGTTTTGGAAAAAAAAAACATTATTTTATTTATTCCACACATTTTTATTGAAAAAAATATATATTGTTTCCTTTATTCCACTTTTTTTTTTTAATCTTATTTCAATTTTTTTGTGGTATTTTTAGGGTTCGACATACACTCCCTATAAATACTAACTCTTTTCCACAAGTTTTGTATTGTTGAAATATAGAATAATTGTGTAGACACATTTATTGTATTTGTTTTCTCTATATTAGTCAATTGAATAAAATACTTCGTTCATCTGTCAATTAATTCTTTTCTTTTTGTCTTATTATTTGTTTACGATTATATACTTTATATCGTGTCATATATATTATCTCGATTTGTTTTATTTCCCGACAAGCACATCTTGGTTGACTTCGTCTCTATGCTCGACGCCCATCTTTTTCCAACAAAATTTGTCCTGTTGGCTGAAAACTCTTCTTTGCTAATAATTTCAAAGCCTTTTCACGTTAGAAATCTTATCAAGTAGGTATTACCCGTGTCACATAGACGTAATTCGAGTCTTCATGATCTTCCATAAAAAGTAAGCCATGTTTAAAGACGAACAGTGTACCCAAGTACTATTGTATCCCGCAAAGTCAGGGAAGTGATTGGGAGAATATAACATGGGTGACAATGACTTTAGAAAAAGCTAGTTCGACTTGATCAACTCAATTGGGATAATCGGGGAAAAAAATTGATGAACTTGATAGTTACAGATTGCCTTTATTTAATATAATTAATTTTGACATACGATTGAATTTTCCATCACTTTCCATCTTTTTCTAGTTCAATGCACAATTCCGGTGGAATTGATGTGAATATGACTGAACCGTAAGAAAAATGAAAATTGGTTGAAAAATAAAATGGGAACACAATTTATTTCCTTCTCTTGTTGGCTGGTCGAAATTTCCGAGAACACCAATCATCACTCCCATATTTTCTCCCCCGTCTCAATCTGCTGCTGCTCCTTAACCTCCATCACAATTCTCTTTATATATGCACTCAGGAAAAGAATGAGTTTCACTCGTCCACTCAAAACCCAGTACTGAGTTAAGACCAAGATCGGTATTTATACAGAGAGAGAGAGAGAGAGAGAGCAATGGATGATCAGGTGGCACCAGGTTTTAGGTTCTACCCTACAGAGGAAGAACTCGTTTCTTTCTATCTGCGTAATAAGCTACAAGGCGCAAGAGTAGTGGACATCGACAGGGTTATACCGACTCTTCATATTTATGATTACAATCCATGGGATCTTCCACGTAATAATTTATATTGTTTCAATTCTTGTTTTTATCCATTTTTTTTTCTTTTGGTACCAAAGGTTAATTAATTAATACTGCTCCACGGTTAAATACATGAACTTCTTCTTCTTTTCATTTCTTAAGTTTATTCAGATGTGGATTAAAAGTCTGTTTGACGAATTTTGACCCAAATTTAAGCTTTGCCAAACATGCACTATGTCTGTTTAATTTTTAAGGCTATAACCAAATCAAGATCATCCAAATTGTTCTCCACTTCAAGATATATATATTCAGCATTTGGACTTGTTTTGTTCTCCTGTAATTCAAAATGAGTAAATTACAAGTTGAGATTCATATTCGGTTGACTCGGGACCACACAGCAAATTAGGTCGTTTGGATCATGAGAACTTATTCTTTTATTTTACTGCAGGAATTCTATGTAATATATATACTAATGTTTGTTTAAGGAAAAATCCAGAATTTGCAGGAGAGCGTTGTCATGGAGATCTAGAGCAATGGTTTTTCTTCGTTCCAAGGCAAGAAAGGGTAGCCCGTGGAGGAAGACCTAACCGGCTCACGGAACAAGGATACTGGAAAGCAACTGGCTCTCCTAGTTTTGTATATTCTTCACAAGACCGTGTAATTGGTAAGAAGAGAACAATGGTTTTCTATGTAGGAAGAACTCCACATGGAAGAAAGACTTTATGGAAGATGAATGAGTATAAAGTGCTTGAATTTTCTGAAGCTTCCTCTTCAACTGCTGCAAATCCACAGGTCTAATTAGAAATTAGAACTGTATTCCTTAATTATGAAAAAGCAGTAATTTTTATTAAAAGGAATAAAGGGTAAGCATCTGTTTAACCATTTTATTGTGAGAATCTTAAAAATGTCAATGGAAAGTGGCCTAAACCCTAAATTTAACTAGATCGTGTTTTTGTAAAATCTTTCTTTTGTTCAAGATATCATGATAAACTTTAATAGATCTCACTACAAGTACATCAAGATTTACATAAAGGATTACATAATACCACATGACGCTCTACCATTTGTCATCCAATCTTTTCCCTTCATATCATTTTTGGCAACCGTTTGTATATTATTTTGATGTAAAAATAGCAAAATCCAACTTTAATTAGTGCTTCTTCTCCTCTGAGCCTAAGGATCGTTCTAATAGAAATAATATGCATTAAAATATATAAATGATTTTGAACTTTTTCATAGTGCCACTAATTTGTTATCTTTTCTCTGGTTTCCAATTCATGCAGTTACGGGAAGAGCTCAGCTTATGCCGAGTCTACAGAAAAACGAAAAGCGTGAGGGCCTTTGACAGAAGGCCACCGCCACCAGATGAAGTGGTTGAAGGCCACCAATTAGTGGAGGCGCACCACCAAAATGTGGCAACAACATCTCAACAAAACCATCCAGTAGCAGATGCAACTAATTACTTATTTGATAATTCATTATCAGAAGTTCACAGTATTGCTAATGACAACAGTGATATGGCTGTTGAAGAAAATGAACCTAGCTCGTGGGACTTGGAATGGTTTGATTTTACAAACTTTTGAACGGTCGGGTTTTGCAGCAGTACTATATGTACATTGATCCTCAAAAGGATATTATGATCCTTGCAAGAAATATGTACAATGAGGAGATTCTGGCTGGTTGCATTTTCAAGCGCGATGTGTTTGATGTAGATTTTTGGTAAATAAAATTGGTATAAGTGTTGTAACCTAGAAAGCTTTGAACTTTCACAATTGAAGTTAACTTTAATTATTCAGTTTTTTCTTTATTTTAATTTTCAGATTTAATAGAAAATTTAAAATCTTAATATCAATGTATAAAATATAATGGTATGAATTTCTCACTGTACTTGATAAAAGACTCTTTATTCATTTCATAATATAAGCTTATAATTTTGACAACTTGATATAATGCTTGCTATCTCTATCATTATTGCAAATTGTCGAGCTCATGAAAGGAGAATCGGTTGTGAGCTATATTAATTTTATCTTGAAGTTTTGCAGTGCCAAAAGTATCGGCACGAAGGAAATATTACACGACTTTAGAATAACGAACTCACAATTTCTTATTTTATTCGTTATTAACTTATGCTATTCATTTTGTTATTTGTTGTCTGAATTGTAAAAGCTACAAACAAATCACTTTTTATACCCCAAAAAAAAAAAAATGTCGTGGATCCCATTTTGAGGTCTAAAAAACTGATAAAAGTTGTGAATGAAATAAAATTTATGATTAAAAACAAAATTTAATCATTTTTTATAACCAAATACCGTATATTAAAAAAAATATCGCAAAAAACAATATAATAAATATCGTTGCGTCAAATAATTAAAAGTTGAAGAACAATAAATTTTGTTATGTAAAATGTTATAGAATATATTGTTATGTCAATTTTCTTTTATTTATTTCTGAAATTGTCATGTTTTTTGATTTTTTTTTGCAATTACCTCAGTGTATAATTTATAAATGAATTTGATTATGAACGAGCAGAGCTTGTCATGAATGTCGATGGCTATACGTCATCTGCATTTAGCAAAGTGTTAGTGTCTTCTAAAATATTTACAATATAGACTTTAAAGGGTCTACACGTTTTTATTTATCTATTTAAATTTGAAAATAATACACAATTAAAGAAGAAAAAGTCGAATCTGCCAGACCACGACTTTATTTTTATTTGGAAAATTGTGAAATCACCCCCAACCTTTAGTACCTATGTGAGAATTCAATCAAATCATACAAATCAGAGTTTTCAATTTTTGTACACGTGAAGTTGACTAGATATACTTGATACATAACATAATCTTTCATAATAATTTAATTAATTTCCAATAGGTTTATTGTTTATTTCAAATATCACTTTATTTGTTAGTTGTTGCTATATCGTTGATCGTTAATTATCGTAGCACTATGAATAATTGTTGAGCCCTAAACTAAGAGGGTGTTTGGTTGAGATTAAGATTAGATTTTTCAATAGATTATGATAGAAGTTTTTGAAATATATGGTTGAAAAGTTGTAGGACGCATAAAAGATGTGGTTAATATTAATTGTTTGACTTTAATTTAGATTAAAATCAGATTTTAATTCGACCCTAAAAATTCTCGCTTCACCCTCAACTATACAGTCTATCATAACTATATAGATATACTACCTTCATATTTTTGACAGTTGTTTCCTGTTTGTTCGACATTATTTAGCTAAAGTTTGAACAATTCCATCTTAAGCCACGAAAATAAAGCATGAGATTTGCTTTCATATCACTAACAAAAGAAAAATAATTAAAAATAATATTAACTAAAGAATATTATATAGAAACGCGTGCATTGTATCTCCAGCCCTGGTCCCGGTTTTGGGCACTGCTTTTTGAAGTATTCAAAAAATCAACTCACAGAAAGGTTGACACTGTGTCACATTCATGGGTCCAAATATTCGTACAACGCGCGATGCGAATTGAAAATTCCAATTTTCATGCAAAACAAGCCGTCACTAATGGAGAACGGGCAAGGGGAAAGTACGTAGAAGAGAGATGAAAAAAATATTCTTGAAAATGTTAAATATCGAGATATGAATTTGACCATTCTTAAGCCATTCCCACCATAGGAACACGTTTACATGAAAGAATCAAATAGGAAAAAGGCCCTGATACGAATAAATGGATAATTGTAAGACCACAACTGCGAAATTATTGTAAGTTTGTATTAACAGATTCCTTGAAAATACTATTGTCTATAGAATTTTTTTCCTTCAATCAAAGAAAGACAAGTTTTAGTCTATTGAGTTTACAAAGAAATTCTTTTAATCTACTAAAAGAAATTTTTAGTTTATCTTTACTTTAAATTGTAAAACAGATAGGTATAATTATTCGATATGATTATATCGATTCGACTATACCAATTAATGATAAATAAATAATTATATGAATGTAATTTTTTCGTTCAATATTTCACTACGATATTGTATAATTTGTACTATTTATTATTGTTCTTGGAAAGAAATAATCTAAATCAATATTCTAAAAGAATATTGTATCATTGTTCTTGAAAAGAAACAATTTAAATCAATATTTTAGAATAATATTGTATTATTATTTTTGAAAAAAAAAAAAAATCTAAATCAATTATTTAGAAGAATATTATAGCATTGCTTGAAAAAAGAATATGATATTTGTATTATTTTGTTACTCCTAAAAAAGTACAAATTCACACATACAATATTTAAAATAATATTGTATTATTACTCTTGAAAAAATATAATATTTTTTAATATAATTTGTTTCTAATTGTACATTGGTGAAGAAACATAATTTACAATTTCATTAATATTCCTGAAAAATATTATGTACATTTTGGGAAAAAAAAGTTTATATTATTCTAATATTCCAGCGAAATATTATTTGTCCCGAAAAAATATGATATTACAATTTCAATATTTTAGAAAAATGTTGATTTATTGCTTTGAAGAAGTAAATGATTATTTTTTTGTATGCATAGTGATTACTTTTTTATTCTATATGAGTATCTATTTCCATTAATCAATTATGAAATCAAGTAACTTCACGTCAATGGAAAAAATGCAAGTATTATGTTAATATATCCACTTTTTCAACTGAATTCGCGTTATAATATAAACAAATATTTTACATGTCCTTCATCTTTTCTCCTAGCTAATTATCTTCTTTTTGCGCGCTCATCATTCGATTAATTATTTTATTCCTGTTCTTTAAAGTACAAGTATAGTTTATAAATTTAGTACTCATATATCTGTCTATTATAAAATATTATTACTCTTGAAGCAGCACATTATTATTGATATTCTAGTTAAAGTTTACTGACTCCCAAAGAACATAATTAAGTAAAATAAATTGTACCATAGTGTTGCTTTCTATTAAGAGTCTACTATTACGATTTCATATATATATAAAAAAAAAAAAGTTAACATTTTTAAGAGGAGTAACACAAACTATCATCTGTTAGTTATTCAAGAGTTGAGATTTGCAATACAAAATTGACTTTCTAACTTGTTGCATCTCTATCAAATAATTCTTTGACACATCACTTTAAATTAACATGTCTAACTTTTACTTCACTGTCACTTTTTATTAAAAATAAGCTTAAAATGATGTGTAAAAAAATCATTGGTGGACAGCAGATCTCAACACGCTATTCAATGTGAGATTTATAACATGTTGTTGCAAAATGGTTGCTCGTTTAATTTTAAAATCAGTATGCTCGTTTTAGTTTCAATCGGAACAAATTGAACTAAAACTCAAATGAGTGCACGGATATCAAAACTGGGTGTGCTCGAACGAGCCACTATCTTGTAGGGTATATCAAGAATAAATTTCATATCGGTTAATATATGGAAATATTAACCACCATATATGGGTTTAAACTAATCCTCTTAGCAAAGTCGACCTTTTAAAAAGTAGGATTCCAAGTTTAAATATGGTATCAAAATCCATTAAACTCAAATAACACTTCAATCCAACAAAGAGCTTGTCCGAGAGAGATTTTTACAAAAATAATTTTGAATCACACGGTCTCAAAAAAAAAAATTATTTTTTTGTAACCCAAGTTTTTTCCTACTTATTAACCGTACTTTCTCCAAAAAGAAATATTTTTCCCATGGAAAATATCTCTCAAATAAATTCCATGACTCAAGCAAGCACTGGGATTTGGAGATGTGAAGAGATAAATTCAACATCGGTTAAATATTAAAATATTGATTAATAAATAAGAGTTTGAACTGGTCTTTTTAATAGAGTTGAATTGTGTTAAGAGACAATCCCAAGACTATATTTAAAGCTAATTTAATAAAACTATCTTTCGTTAAAAAGCTTATCAAAATTCATTTTTAATCACACATTTCATTTATTAAAAAATCAAATAGATTCTTAAAGAGAAATGACAAAGAATTAAGAAAAAGAGGACCGATTATGGATCCTGCGTGTACCTTGCTTCACCTGCCGAGGAAGGACACCTTGGCTTCATCTTTGTGCTTGACACCCATGTTTTTCGAACAAAATTTGTCCTGTTCGTAGAAAACATTTCTTTGCTAATAAATTCAAAGCCGTTTCACGTTGGAAACCTTATCTGGTAGGTAGAACCCACGTTACATAGAGGAAATGTACGTAGTCGGAGTCTTCCTTTTCCATAAAAAGTAAGCCAACATACAATGTTTAAACTGGTCTTTTTAAAAGAGTTGAATTGTGTTAAGAGACAATCCCAAGACTATATTTAAAGCTAATTTAATAAAACTATTTTTTTTTTGCGTAAAAAGCTTATCAAATTTCATTTTTAATCACACATTTCATTTATTAAGAGGGTGTTTGAGAGTGATTTTTGGGGAAAGAATTGATTTTTGAATAGTGGTAAGATGGAAAATGTGTGGTTGAAAAAGAAGGAGAAGTTATTGATGTGATGAAAAATATTATTTTATTGAAAAATGTGTGGTTCAAAATGAGAATTGATTTTAAGAATCTATAACAAACAAGCCCTAAAATATGAAATAGATTCTTAAAGAGCAAGGACAACGAATTAAGAAAAAAGAGGACCGATTTATGGATCCTGCATGCAGGGGCAGACCTAGGGGTTTCTATAGGGTCAATTGATCCTCCCACTTTTCCTTAAAAAAAAAAAAAAAAAAAAAAAAATTGTTCAGCATTTTTTTAACTTTTTTTTTATTAGAAAGTATACTATAAATTTTGATTATAACCCCCTAATCAAGTTGTCTGTGTCCGTTTATGTACCTTGCTTCACTTCTCGAGAAAGCACATCTTGAATTCATCTTTCTGCTTGACACCCATGTTTTTCCAACAAAAACATCGTGTCGGTTGAAAACATTTCTTTGCTAATAATTTCATAGCCTTTTCACGTTGGGAACCTTTATCCGGCAGGTAGAACCCACGTTACATAGAAGAAATGTACGTAGTCGGAGTCTTCCCCATAAAAAGATGTTTAAAGACATGTTGGTGATTAAAACAAAATTATAATATACCTAAGTATTATTATATCGTGCAATGTTAGGGAAGTGGTTGGGAGAATTTAACATGGATGACAATGAATTTTAGAAAAAGTTAGCTCAATTCGATCAGCTCAACTGGGATAATTGAAAAAATATAATATACTAAAATCCGTACCTTAAAAATTTTAGATGAAATTTGATGAACTTGCTAATACAATTTATGTATAATTTATTTTTAATCGTTCAAACTATTTATATATAATTTATTTTAGCTCTAGTTTGAGCCCCATTTTTATCAAAATACTTTTTTCTTTCTTCATTTTTAACAACATATTTTTCAATAAAATAATATTACATGTAAATCGAAAAAAAATTTCTATAATCTTTTGCGATGACATTGATGAGAAAATGAATGAACCGTAAGAAAAATGCATGGAAATTGACCAATTCTAACTGTGTTCAAGGTGTTGAAAAATAAAATGGGAACACAATTTATTTCCTCTCTTGTTTGCGGGTCAAAATTTCCAAGAGCACCAATCATCACATCACTCCCATTTTTTCTCCCCCATCTCAATCTGCTGCTGCTCCGTAATCTCCATCAAAATTCTCTTTTTATATATACACACAGGAAAAAATGAGTTTAACTCGTCCACTCAAAACCCAGTACTGAGTTAAGACCAAGATCGGTATTTATACACAGAGAGAGAGAGAGAGAGACCAATGGATGATCAGGTGGCACCAGGTTTTAGGTTCTACCCTACAGAGGAAGAACTCGTTTCTTTCTATCTGCGTAATAAGCTACAACGCACAAGAGTAGTGGACATCGACATGGTTATACCGACTCTTCATGTTTATGATTACAATCCATGGGATCTTCCACGTAAATAATTTATACTGTTTCAATACTTGTTTTTATCCATTATTTTTTTTCTTTTGCTACCGAAGGTTAATTAATTAATACTGCTTGACGGTTAAATACATAAACTTCTTCTTCTTTTCATTTCTTAAGTTCATTCATGGGGTGGATAAAAAGTATGTTTGACGAATTTTAACTCAAATTTAAGCTTAACCAAACATGCACTATGTCCGTTTAGTTTTTAAGGCTATAACCAAAATCAAGATCATCCAAATTGTTCTCCACTTTTAGGATATATATGTTCAGCATTTGGACTTATTTTGTTCTCTTTTAGTTCGAAATGAGTAAATTACAAGTTGAGATTCACGTTTAGTTGACGCGGAAGTACACAGCAAAATGGGTCATTTGGATCATGTGAATTTATTCTTTTACTGCAGGAATTCTATATAATATACTAATGTTTGTATAGGAAAAAAACCCAGAATTTGCAGGAGAGCGTTGTCGTGGAGATCTAGAGCAATGGTTTTTCTTCGTTCCAAGGCAAGAAAGGGTAGCCCGTGGAGGAAGACCTAACCGGCTCACGGCACAGGGATATTGGAAATCAACTGGCTCTCCTAGTTTTGTATATTCACAAGATCGTGTAATTGGTAAGAAGAAAACGATGGCTTTCTATGCAGGAAGAGCTCCACATGGAAGAAAGAGCGTGTGGAAGATGAATGAGTATAAAGTGATTGAATTTTCTGAAGCTTCCTCTTCAACCGCTGCAAATCCACAGGTCTAATTAGAAATTTGAATTGTATTCCTTAATTATGCAAAAGCTGTAATTTGGGTACTCGTGCATTTGTTGAACCATTTCATTGTGAGAATCTGAAAATTGTCAAAAAGAAATAGAAAATGGACTAAACCCTAAAAATTAACTAGATCATATTTCATGTTTATAATCTTTGTATAATGTCTTTTGTTCAAGAAATCGGGATAAACTCTAATATAGTGCTTCTTCTCCTCCGGGCCTACGCCCTGAAATAGTTCTAATAGTAATAATATTCATTAAAAAAGCATATATGATTCTGATCGTTTTCATAGTGGCGCTAATTTGCTATCGTCTCTCTGGTTTCCAATTTCATGCAGTTATGGGAAGAATTCAGTTTATGCCGAGTCTACATAAAAACAAAAAGCGTGAGGGCGTTTGACAGAAGGCCGCCGCCACCGGATGAAGTGGTTGAAGGCCAGCAATTAGCGGCGGCGCACCACCAAAATGTGGCAACAACATCTCAACAAAACCATCCATTAGCAGATGCAACTAATTACTTATTTGATAATTCCTCATATCTTATTGCTAATAACAACTGGGATATGGCTGTTGAAGAAAATGAACCTTGCTCATGGGACTGGGAATGGTTTGATTTCACAAACTTTAGAACAGACGATTTTGAGTACATGTAACAAAATTTTCCACTAGTTAAGCTTCTCATAGGTATACTATGATCCTTGCAAGAAATATTTTATAGAGCATCAAGAATTTTTTATTTTAACAGTTAGGAGGTTAATCTTGGCACAAGATTCTGGCTGGTTTCATCTTGAGAACCGACTCTGTTTGATGAAATTTGTTTAGTAAATATATGAGAGTTTGTGAATCTCATTCCGTAAGTTAAAACGTTAATAAAAGGTGTGGATAACATGAAATCACCAGCTTTTTGTAACCAAGTACCAGTAATTGTTTGTTACGGATTAAAATCTGATTTTAATCTAAATCAAAGTTAAATAATAAATATCAATAACTTTTTTCTTGGGTCCCACAACTTTTTAACTGCACATTTCAAAAACTTCTATGACAATTTACTAAAAATCTGATTTTAATCCCCACCAAATATGATAATGAAAAATAGATTATCACATTTTAAAGAAAAATGCAATATGTATGAAACACCGTTGCCTCAAGTAATTAAAATTTAAAGGACAATAATTTTTTTTTAAAATGGTCATTAAGGTGAGTATCCAGTTGTAAACTTCAGGTTCTCGTGGGATTAGTCGAGGTGCGTGTAAATTAGCTCGGACATCTACGGTCATCAAAAAAAAAAATTTATGTCAATTTAATGATTTTTTTCCCCCTGAAACTGTCCGTGTTTTATGAAATTTTTGTAATTAACCCCATTGTTCATTAATCAATTTGACTATGAACAAGCAATAATTTAATTGACCATACGTCATTTGCATTTGGCAAAGTTTTCGAGCCAAGGGGGGTCCTGAGGGAGGCCGGACCCCTATAGTTTCTCCATATCTTTTTTGTATTTAAATTTGAAAATCAAACACCAATAAACAAACATATTTTAACTTATAAATTATTAAATTCTTTAATACTCTAATTGTAAAGTTTTTACATTTTATCTAGGAGACAAGGTTTCAAATCATCCCCAACCTTGAGGACCTGTGTGAAAATTGGACCCAACCATTAAATTTGAGGTTTTCAATTTCCTTCCTTAAATAGTTCTTTTTACTTAATTTCATTAAATTTTTCTTATACGAGATGCACGAGCTAATTTTTGTACGCGTAAAATTGACAATATATACAAATTTAAAATTAATTAATATCATCATTTTGACAATATAAGCATATTTCGTCTGCTTTTCATCTCTTGCCGGCGAAATCAATTAATATCATCGTTTTGAGATCAGTTCAGGCTTCCTCTCCATTTAAAATTTGATTAGTTAACTTCAAGAAGTCCAAATACAGCAAAGGTTTCCAACTTTACAGATGGGGGAAGATTTGGAATAAAAAGGGAACTCAATTAATTTTGTTCATACAAGAACTGCAGAAGTTTGATCAGTTGTAGAAATTGTAATTCTTATTGTTTTGAAGACTGCAGAAAAATCTGTAATTGTTCAAAGTTCAATAATACTAATAAAAAATATAGAGTATTTCTATTCCAATGAGCTAAAAGCACAATTAGTTTAGCCATGTTAGGTTCCAATTCAAATCACAATCAAAATCAATAATTCATTTCAACATCATATTTTATGAGTTTCACAACTTTTCAATTTCATATTTCATCAACTTTTATTAAAATCTGATTTTAACCCCCATCAAATATGAGCTTAATACTTGATTACAAATAGAGAATTAAAGATAAATGGCTTTGTAGGTTTTGGAAGAAGAGAAATTCACTACAAGACTCTTTACACTGAACATGTCTAAGGGTTCATTTGATTATAAAAGTGAAATTTTGGTGGAAAGAAAATGAATTGTAGGGAATTGAATTGTCTAAACTTGTTTTACCGAGAATTGTCGATTAATTGTGTTTGATTTGTATAATTTTTCACCCGAAATTTTTTGAAATTTTGAATCTTTTGGTATTCATTTGATTTTGTTTTTTCATGAAAATTGTCCATTAAAGTGATAAAAAAAATTTATTATTGGGTCTAGAATTTGTTTAATTTTTAAAAATTAAAAATTACTATACCGAATATCATTCGCTTGCCTTTGTTTTGCATGAAAATTGTCAATAAAAGTAATAATTTTTTTTATCATTGAATCTAAAATTTATTCCAATTGTAAAAATAAAAAAAAGATATAATTGTTTTTCCCACCAAACTGATGGGAATGCTAATTCAAGGAGAAAAAAAAAAGCATCACGTGACGAAGAAAAAGGAAAAAAATTGCTATCAAATATGTCTAAAAGTGGAAAGTGGAAAAATATTTTCCTTTTTTAAGGAAAAATATTCCCTATCAAAGAGAGCCTAATTGTCAAAAAGGGTGCTGCGTGCTTGGGCAATTTCAAGGGCTGCTGTAGAGTTTGATTATACAGGTAGTAATAGTATAGTCTGAATAGTTCACAATTTTAGCAAAGTAGCATATAATCAAAAAGTTTAAATGTTAATTATAAAATATGTTCTCGATTTTCTTCCTATTTTGTCATTGCTCTTTTCTCTGGAGTCTTTTGAGAAAACGAAGGTTGAAAACATGGTTTAGATAATCAAGATTTTCTTATAAATTCATTGGTTAAAACATGGAAATAGTAATTAATTAAATTGTTTTTACTTCAGGTGAACGAGTATAAGTTTATTTATCATGAATGAAGAGACTTCAATTCGAACATTCACACCCCAAGTTGTGGAGGAACATAAACCTAAAATCAGTAAAAATTTGAAATAATTGAAGGTGCATATGAGTTTTAAAACACATGCAAGAGAAGTTCGATTTAGTGCCAGATAGTTTAACAGTAAGAAGATGCCGAACACGAACAAACACGTTTGGAAACAATTTGTTTGCTACAAAGGAGAGAAAGATGGATGATAAATATCAAAACAAGTTTAAATAGGAAGTTGAACGAACATGTGAAAGACACCGGTGTTAAGTCGTGTAACCTAATTATTAGTGCTAAGTAAAGTTCGCACGTGGATCGAAAAAATTTCGTTAAAATTAGTTTAATAATTTTGCACTTGTAATTTTGATTGTCATAATGACACGACCAGTCTTGAATCACCATCGTGAATTTGAAACGTCACGCACATCAATAATAGATGCTGACTAGATGTCAAATTCACCATCAAGACTAACTATGATTTACTACTAATTACACGCCAAAATAAGATACTTACGACAAGAAATAATGCAACGTGCCAAAAATAATTATTTCATACCTTATCAAAATGACTTATATCACTCAATATATCGTGTGACTTTAACTCTAAAATCATTAGGCTCATCAAGCTATCAAGAACTAATTGTTACCTGTAAGAAAAAATTGTGGAAAATATATGAGCTACTAGATCGGGGAGGGGAGAATTTGAAAATAGTTATACTTTCTCGTTTGTACATGTTTATCGAAAATCGAGTTTACATTACTTAACATTTCAGCATATAAGATCAAATAACTATAATCAAGATGTGAGACACCTTATAATGCTGGAAAAATATTATCTTATAGTCATGATATAATTATCAACTCAAATCCATATAATAATCTCATCACATCACATCACATCACATATAATCCACCAAAAATGTACTCTGTGACTGAAATCTATAGTCCCCCCCTTGGGCTAAGCACTTTCGTCAAGAGACATTGGGCCCCTTCGTGAACAAAAGCGAGTCTCAAAGACCTCTGATAATCAATTCTAGAATACGACCAAAGCCATTCAATAAATTATATGTACGCGGTCAAGACCCCTCCGTATAGGATAGAACACGGTTAACTCCCCTTTATGAACTATAAGAAGTATATAATCACGGGTACTTTTCTGATCGATCTACATATCACATGTCTCATATTTCAATTCACAATTAATACATATACAATCTTGAATTCTACATTTATCATAGTGAAAGAACATTTCCATATTAATCATGTAATTGAACAAATACTTTATCAATATTTGAAAATATATAAGTTTTTTCACTCACGGATCTAAACATCTAGTTAAATTGATGAACATTTCCAAAATTTCACGTCACTACCTGAAATAATGTTATAATTACTCAAATTAAAACTCGACAATTATGCAAATCTACTACCTAATTCATCGACTTTTATATTTATTCTTCAATCTCTATTTCCCTAACTTTTCTTCTTTGTTATTATTACCAACCAATCATTGCACATAATCAAATCCATAAGATTACTCATACTTTCTTAAAATCACTACCTTATATTACCCTATATATAATTTAATCAAATACCTAGATTTCAATATTTTCCATTTAATTTCATTCAAACTTGAAAACATGAGAAAATGAAGGTTTGACAAAAATAGCACTAAGATTTTAGAGAACTGAAATTTGGCACCTGTTTCTGTTTATGGAAAATTGTTACCAAAATCATTGACAGAAACAACACTTTTCTAGAGACAATTCCAAGGGTAAGACCAGTGTATTATCTTATTCGAAAATAGCTTAAGAGAGTGTTTTGTGAATATTAAAATTAGATTTTTTAGTAGATTGTGATAGAAGATTTTAAAATGTGTGGTTGAAAAGATGTGGGACCTATGAAATATGTGCAGAGCCAGTTTTTGGGCTGAGGCGAATGAGGCATAAGCCTCAAGCCAAAATTGAAAGGGCCTCATTTTTTGCCCAACTTTTTTTTTTTAATAATATAGAAGGGCAGGCAGGCAAAAGTCGAATTTATTTGCAATCCCAGAGATCCCATTTCTCAAATCCAAATCCAACCATATTTTCCCAAACGGCTAAATAACTCCGGTGAGTCAGGTCTCGTGCCTCTCTTCTTCTCATCTTTTTCAGTTTTTCTCTTCACGACTTCACCAATAGTCGGGCGTCGCCGGCTCGCCGCATCAGTTCCCCGTTCCCGTTGACGAGTGGCGACGTTGAGGCAGGCCAGAACCGATTGTGGTCACGACTCCTAGCTGCAGAGAACTCATAAAGGGTGGCCTTGAGCTCAGTGATTCTGTAAGTTTCAATTTTTTTTCCTCAATTGGTTCCTCTTTTGTTTTGGTTTAGAGTTCAAATCTTGATTTGGGTGTGTGTTTGGTGTTCGTGTTAATGTCTTAAAGAAGAACATTGGTATTGTTCTAATTGTGCTCTGGTCTTATTTTTTAGGCTACTGTGGCTGTCTGATCTGCAGCCGCTTCTGTAAAAACAGCAAAACAACTGTTGGGAAATTTTAGGTTCGTGTCTCAATGTCTTAACTTTCTTAGTTTCTACTTTCTGCCTCGAATGATTTACGTGTATCATATCTATGAATCAAAATATGTTTATTAATGTTGGGATTTTTTCATTTTCTTCTGTTTTTAATGTTGCAAGTATTTGGCGATCTAGACTTTGAAGTTTGAATCATGTACAATCTTGTTAGAGAGAACCACTTAAGATATGATTAGACTCAACAAGGTCGAATTGAAAAAATAAAAGTAATTTACCTGAGTAGGAGAACCTGAAGCATCATTCTAGGTTAATGCCTCTGCAAAAACCTATCATAGCATTTCATAGAATATAAAGTTAAGCCAAGTCTTACTATTTAAAAAATGACGAGAATTTCATGTTTGGGAAATTCAGATGAAAGTTTTGTTACTACACGCAAAATCTTGATTGCTGGTGCAAGTTATTTATTGACAATCAGATTGTTTCCTTTGTATTCTTTTGAGGTTCACGTGCACTTATTTTTAAGAAAATCGCAAGCTTTGGATG
The DNA here is from genome assembly GCA_019395295.1 of Osmanthus fragrans. Classification (NCBI taxonomy): domain Eukaryota; kingdom Viridiplantae; phylum Streptophyta; class Magnoliopsida; order Lamiales; family Oleaceae; genus Osmanthus; species Osmanthus fragrans. The sequence continues at coordinate 4,858,093 of CM033343.1, forward strand.
GTAGAGGAAAAGATTGAGCAAGTTGAATGACTACAAACTTTTAATTACTAGGAACTTTCTGTCACTTTAGCTAGGCCAGCTTTTGCTGTGCATGATGAGAAAAGCTAGTGAATGCTTTAGCTAGTGGATCCTTATAGAGGTCCCCTCAGAGATAAGGAATAGTGTTCTGAACCCAATATTTGTATGTCAATATTGGAGTAAATTGGAAAGCAAAGTCGGTGACGCGGAATCATCATGATCGTAAAAGTTTGCATTATTAGATAGAGAATAGCTGTATTCATTTGGAGCATCTCCCAAAAACTCTTTAAAAATAAAATCCTATCTATTTTAAGAGTCAACTTTTAAAACTATATTTCAAGAAATTTTTCAAATTAACATTTTAAGAGTATTTCTAAGAGACTATATTTTTAAAAAGTATATTTTATAATTTAAAGAGTCTTTTGGAGCATGATTTTAATGTTTGACTTTTTTAAAATAGAGTATCTTATATTTAAATAGTCTCTTTGAGATACTCCAAAATAAAGAGTGGGTTTAAAATAAATAGCATCTTAAATTACTTCCATTTCATATTTGTATTGGTCTTTGATATTAAATTTTTATTTCAGGCTCGTGAGTTGTAACGGTGGAATTTTTAAGAGTGTGATTCCATAGTTTTCGTTGAAATTATACTTGAGCTTCCATAATTTTCGTTGAAATTATATTTCTCAAGTAAGCAATGACTTGCTTTAACTTGTTATTTAAGAGTTTTACTTGAAATGTTTTAAGTCTTGTCGGCTTATATAATTACAGTCTGGTTGACTTATATGATTGATTATTGTAGGATCAACAATTGCACAAGCGCACGAAGTAACTATATTGAAAACTGTAATTGTGAGATTATTAAGATATTTTGTAATTAGCAATATGTTGTATAATACACTGTTGAATTTTGTATTTACGTTGATTTTGTGGGGCCTAATTTACGGAGTTCGCCTCAGGTCGCGAAAATCACAGGACCGGCTCTGAATATGTGGTTAATATTGATTATTTGATTTGATTTAGATTAAAATTATATTTTAATTGGAACCTAACCGGCTCTAAAATTGCTTTAAGAAAGGAAAAATAAACCTCAATTCCTTAAGTCAAACGCTTGATATCATATACATATACATTTAACATTATAAAGATCTACACTCTACTTGATAAACCCATTTTATATTTCTTTCCATTCAACACTAATCCTCCAATATACATTTTTCTCTACAATAATATTATTGTTTGATACCTCAAATATACATATTAAAATTTTCCAATTCTTGCTAAAATTTGAGTATAAACAATTACTCATGAACCCTAGAAATTTAAGTAACATACCTCTCAAGAATAAGGGAAAAAAAAATTAAAGATATAAGGAACCCCAACATGCAAAAGTCGGCACTTCTTTCTTTTCTTTTTCTTTCCCCTTTTCTTTCTTCCCCCCTTCTCCTCTCCTTCGTTTTCTCATTTCTGGATGCCTCTAGACTAATATGCCCCAAAATGAGAAAAAAGGAAATCACTATTCCTTAAGTGGATAACTATCATATAATTGCAAGCCAAGTTCCCAATCGTCAAATGATATAACATTTAGTCCTTAAATTATAATAATAGAAAATTGAATTCTTAGATTTTGATTAGTATTATTTCCAGCCCTTTTATGTACTATTAATTACAAATTAAAACCATGATATCATTTGTTCAATTTAAGTCATTATTTGACTATACTTTGACCCATTGAATTATTTGACTTTGACAAAATAATTTTGACTTTGACCATAAATGAGTGGTGTGTAACACATAATTGTCTTAAAAATAGGGAGTCATCATTAGGGTTTTGTACATTCATCAGAGAGAGAGAGAGAGAGAGAGAGAAAAAAAAAATAAGGTATGCGAGTTCTCTTATAAAATTTCTTTTCATTATAATAAATTACTATAACGACAGACAAGAACATTATCTCATATTGAAGCAAACCTCAATAAATATTGCGTATTCTTGTATGTCTATTTCTTTACTGGGATTTTATTGCTCTTGATAGTGTATAATTAGGATATCTAATACTAATCAATTGAAGGATCATTCGGGTGGGTTGCAATTCTAAATTAATTACAAGCAGATCGAAATCATCTCTAAATTGGATTGTTAGTAGCCTAGTGTAGTCTCACAATCACGCACTCACAACTCCTACGAGAAGTCCACATATTAAGATCTCAGCAGCATGTTTCAAATACGTAAAAGATCATAGTACAACAATTATCTAAAGCAAATGTATCGACCAGCCAACACATAAGTTTGATGGAGATTGGATATGATGTCTTCAAAATATTGGATGTATCGAAAGACACTAGAAATTATAAGAGAGATTTGAGAGAAGAAATGAAGGGAATTGATGTTGAGTTATTGATTGAATTATTTATACAGAAAAAAGAAAAAAAAAGAAAAAAAAAGGAACTTTTACTTTGATTATAATACAGACAATGAAGAATGATTGATTAGGTGTTTGTGGACTGATTTGCTTGTCCATGGGACATCCCAAGTTACTTTGAGCACAATAGTTATGATTAATTGTTATTTGATGTGGAAATTTTCGATTGATGGAGATTTTTGAATTGGTTGAATTAGGTTGTGAGTTGTTCATAATTTGTTATCAATCACGTATTCAAGTCTCTTTCACTTAACCACATTGTGAGATAAATTTGGAAGTAGTCGAGCCGGTGAAGGATATTATCTAAAAATGTGTTGATTTCATGCATGTTGTGCTTAAAAGAATGATATTGCACTTACTGAATTTTTTGCCTCACTTCGTAGTCATTTTGACTCGAGTTATTAAGTCTGTTGGGGTATTTCAAAATTCGGTACCCTTTGATCTAAATAGTCGGAGAGTTATCGACATAAAACTCGCTAAAAGGATCAAGAAGAAAGTTTAAGAGAGTGAGCTAAAATATGAGATTTCATTGAAAAGAAAAAGAAAAAAAAAGGTTATGGTGCAAATGTATTTGATATCTGAGCTTACATAACTAGTGGATTCAAATTGTTTAGTATAAACATGAATGTGGAAGCACTAATTAGTGGAGAATCATCGCAAAACTAGATGTTGAGATTGCCTGCTAGACCCAAGAGCTAGAGCGAAAAAAGAAATAAATGATTTGAGAGCAACATTTAGATTTACACTCGTAGAAAGAAAAAAATATCTATTTTAGTTTGTGAATTTCACGAGTGAGAAAGGAAATATTTAGCCACAAAGGGTTAGGTTGGAGCCAATTTGAAGATTTTTCCCATATTGATAATAGTTTCTTAATTTAGATGACGATTGAAAGTGACTATGTACCCACACACCAATCGAACATTGGATAAGCTTAAATTATTTTTATTACTATTATTTGGAGCATATTTAAGAATTGATTGTACAATTTACACTCATTGATTATTATGGCAAGTTATCTAATGTTGTTAATATTTAACATGTGTTACTTGATTGTGTTAGTAGACAATCTTGCACGGGACGAACAAGAACTTAAGTTTGTGGGTATTTGATAAGTGTATTTTTGCACACTTATTTAATATCCAAATATGTTTATAATTGATTAAATGGATGAAATTCTACTCACAATTAGGTAATATTTACTTTTGTAGGCCAAAAATACCAATGGAAAGAGAACAAGACAAAAGGAAAAAAAAAACGTACAAATTTTGTGAAGTTGGGGAATGGGGACCAAAGCATACAAGTACAAAAAGTTGAGGACCTTGGACTGTAATTTATGGAAGGCAAAATTGATATAAAAGTTAAAATCTGATAACCAAATTGTACAAAATCAACGTTGAGGGACCTGACAAGCAATTATCTAAAGGACTTAGCTGCAAAACGACACAAAATCAATTTTTTTGGCCTTTGGACAGAGGCCCGCCGCCTAGGCGCTACTGTCCTGGAGCCTATGCGCCACCTTTAATTTTAAAAAAAGGGTTTGGGGACTATTTTGCTCACTTTTCAAACTATAGGGACCAAAGTTGAAATTTTTCTAGGTTTTAAATGTTAAAACCTGTAGCTGGGAGGAAAAATTCCGCTTCTTCGTTGCTGGGCATCTTCCAGTCGGTTTCTTCTGCTTGTTTTCTTTTCCCGTTTCTTTCTTTTTTCATTTCTTCATTTTATTTTTCTTTTATTTCCTTTTCAATTTCGTGGCATTTTGGGAGTTAAATCAAGAGGACAAGGAGAATACATCTAAAGATTTGGAGAAATATTTGAAAAAATCATAGCCAGACTTCAGGTTTTTTTTATCTCTAATTTTATTTTTTTTCAATTATTTTGTCATATTTGTAATATAATATATGAAATATTGTCATTTTTATCATTTATATAATATGAGCTAATTTATTGTGTTGGAATTTATGGTATTAGTTTAATCTAACTTTAATTAATTTAAATATTTGTTCTTTGATGCTAAGTCACTTATTTCCACATGTTTTTACTATTATTATTTATTACATTTTCATTTATGTGATTAATAGTGTTCTAAAAAGCGTAAAGCGTGATTAGACGTAGAGATCAAAATTCAAGGTTTACGAGCTTAGGCGAAATTTAGGCGTAAAAAACGTTTTTTGATTTTAAATTTTTAATCATTGTAAAAAACATTCAATAATTCATATAATATATATCAAATATCTAATATTATAAAATATTGTACGTAGTTAATAATTCCTACAAAAAAGATAAGTTTCAAAATTATAATTACATAACATAGATAATCTGTAGTTTAAATATTATCTAACTCTTTATCGGACTCCAATTTATTATATTCTTTTTCATCTACAAAAAAAAAATGTACATTTAATGAAGATGAAAAGTTAATAAAAAAAATATAAATTAAGCAGTCAACGAGAATGTTGACCGCTTAAATGCGCGCCTATCAATATTCTCGTTGACCGCTTAATTATCGCTTCGCCTTGAGCCACGCTTTGTGCCTAGGCACACTTTTAGAACATTGGTGACCAATAAATGATTATATTTAGTGATTTATACATTGTTCGAGAAAAAGTTGTACATTTTAGATCAAATAATAGAAATTTTAAGTTTGTGTAGGGGATAGAGATATACGCTTTAACCCTTAGTGATCCGTTAAACTATTTTTACAAATACTAGTGGAAGGCACGTGCAAGGCACGTGCTGTAGTGTAGTTGGCTATGTATTAGCGTGGATAATTTTGCATTATTTTACACAAATTAATTTTTTGCTGTAGAAAAAATTTTGTGTATTAGTAATGAAAGCTAAATAGAGAGAAATAATTTTTAGAAAAATCTAAAACCATGAACTAAGATAGAAATTGTTATGGACAATACACACATGATAATCATTGTCCTTTTCTTTCCAACAAAGACATAATTTCATCTCCCAAGAAACGTAGCATACAGTAAAAGAATAAATAGCTATCAAAATAAAATATATCTATTTACTATGATCAATATAGTTGATTTCTCACCTGTGGTGAAATATCTGCGCAACAAATGCAAGATTTAAATTGGCCGAGCCTTCAACTATATCCTTTGGGGATAGATATCTTTTGCAGTCAATTCTCTCAGCATGATCAAGAACCAAATTAGCCCTTTCAGTGGCATCTTTGGCATCTAACGTGGCAGGGCTGCAGTGCTCTGGCGCAAGTACATTAAGCAGGTAAGCATAAGCCTCTCCATCCTGAAGAACATAAGCATGTGATGTCAGTGTAAAAATTCTAAAAATAGCTATCAATTACAGGGATGAAAAGAACATAAAGCTGTTTACAATCCTGGAGTCTAAGCAAAAGAATAGTATGCTCCCATGATTATGCATTTACAAGAAAAGCAGCAGCCAAAAGCTATATGTCAGCCCCAAAATATTTTCTCCAAACTAAAAACTAACCTTCATGTCCAATACAGACCATAATTTAAGTTATTACAAATAATTATTCTTGCTCACCACAAACATAGCTGAAAAACTTCTAGGCCATCTCAAGAATTTAGTTTATGTCCTCAGCAAACATATTAAAAATTCTTGCACTTTGACACCCAGCCACCCCAAAGCAGAATACAAGATTAAGTTTCAACAAAGACGTACCCTCACGTCCAAAGAAAAATTTGTTACAGTTTTCTTGTAGCCTGCTTTCTTGAGATGGAAATTCATCCATTTCAGCAAGACCTTTTCTGGAGCTAGTCCCATAAGTTCCTCAACATCCTGGAAATATTACAGATACCTGATTAAGTTGTACCTCTTGGGCTAAATTCCAACTTAAATTTTTCGGGAAGGAAAAAATTGGCATTGTAATTGTATCAAGTTTGAAGGGGTATCTTGTTAATTACATTGTTGTCTTCCACCATCCCCAATTTAAAAAAAAAAAAGATGTTTTCAATTCTTATCAACTAAAAAACAGAGGGAAAGATTTGTAATTATTTTATTTATTCTGAGAATAACATAAATATATTTTTTCATTAAGGGTAAGATTGTCATTGTCAACACTATAGTATAATAGCTTATGGCATATTCATACCAAACAAAAGTAAAAGCTATTTAAGAAATCAGTTTCCAAATGCTAATTCAAAAGCTCTGGCTAGTGGCTTCTACTTCTCTCCTTCTTTTGCTCAAAAGTACAAACAGAAGCAGCCCTACATATTTAGGATCATAATACTTGAAGAATATTTAGTGAGGATATATTTCAACAGAAGTGCAAACCTAAAAGGACTTTACACTGATCATATTCTTAAGCATATTGCTCTTGTTGCTGATTTTATGGGGTAAGCTATGACATGTTGCAATATAAATGTAGAATAGAATAGTTAGGCAGGAAAGTCACAAATTTTACCTACAGTAAACTTTATAAATATACATATTCAAAAGAAATGACTGCATTCAAGGTCATTGAATTAATGCCAAATTTTACAATAAAAATTCAACTCTCAATAAAACATTAAAACTCAAAAGTTACTATACAGTTTTGAAGTTTTGTACCTGGATAACTCGCTTCCACTGATTCCTCTTCCTTAAGATTCTTAAGGCCTTGGCAACAGCAATTAATGGAAATTCTGTCTCCCAAGCTATCCATCTATCCAGTGCACCATAAACTGCCTCTTTTCCTCCATTCCGCTAACTGGAAACCTGGTGTAAAATAGAGACAATCAACCATAAAGAATGGAAGGCTCATTTCATGGAATTTAAGGATCCTATACCGAATAAATGAACGACAAGCTACAATGTCTAGTCCAGAGTCTATGAAAAAGGGCAGATGTCCATGCAAATATCAAGAGAAATACTACTTGAGGGCAAAGCGTATGGGATGAGACGATTTTGTTCAAATTTGACCAAAAAAGTAATGTCCAAATTACTTAGCCAGGTATAAAAAATGGCATCAAGTGGGGGAAGGAAGGAGGAAGAAATGTTTAGACTTTTTGCATCAAGGATGGAAAACCAGAATGTGCATTATTATTTTCTGAAGTTTGATGACACAGTGGTCAACCTTTTATTTTCACGAGGGCGCACAGCATGTCTCTATAAAAAAAGAAAGAGTGAATACTGAGGACAAGATAGAGAATCATCAACAGTTAACACGGATAAATTGGTAGTTTCATTATCAACAATACTGTGAGAATACTGATGGGTTAACACCAGCAACCAACAATTGCAGTACATATTTCCCCTCATTTAACTGTCAGATTCTTCCATACCAACCATGAACCACCCATCATACAAATTTCATGCACAATCAAACTACATGGTTTCAACATGAGAACGTGCCCACCTGCAATTTTTAAATATTCACATGCACAAATGGCATATGGAATATAAACAAGCAGCCTTGGCCCTTGACAAAGGTGGGAAGATTTTGCACTACCAAAACATCAGCATCATCCAAAGCTGCTTGGATTTCAGAAAATTCTTGTTTCTTTTTCTCCGCAGATAATAATGACACAATTATATGAGTTCACGAAGAGACAGTTCCAAGAAGTATAAAAAGATGATATAAAAGTGAGCAAACACTGCCAGACAGATCAGTTGATCAATTTAAAGCATTAGATGCTAATTAAGAGCATGTTGGCAAAGCTTAAAAGTTCCTTTTCAAGCAACTTCTTTTTTTTGCAAAATATGTCTGAGATATTTAAGAATTTAAATTTTTTAGTTATAAAATTTACTTACTTTCAGGAAAAGTACTTTCAATTTCTTTTAGACATGGTAACCAAACATGCTCTAAAACATTGATTTACCCATACAGAGCAAGTTACATCTCAGTCATTTCTTAAAGACTGCGAATTTTACAACTGAGATAATTAATTTCAGGTGGAATATCATTAGAATAATATCATGATGCAGCTGAACCAGATTTATACATATCAATAAAGAAAGCAGATGTGGGTGAATAAACATAAATGAGAGTAAGCACTCGGATTGTCTAGATGCACTATAATAAGTATAACATCAACTTTTCCTTAATTTATTTCAACCGACGAGAAATTTCAGGACATAATTCAGTCAAAGAACTCCAACAGCCAAAAACACTTATCCCAGCTCTCAATTGGATAAAACTCACATCTGTTACAAATCCACCATGTAATTCATTAACAAAACAATCATCTTGAAAATAAAAGTTAAAAGGGTAAAAGAGATTTGAAGAACTTTCATTTCTTTTCTAAAGTATAGAAATATGAAATCACTGTTTTTAGTTAGAAATGGAAAGATATCCTCAAAACATGTAAGCCTAAGACAAGAATCTGTACCAATGCCTAATTAAACTGATTTTACATAGTGCTTCACACATGGCACTTATTAGGGAGATAAGCTTAATGATATCTAGGATTTTGTCTACATATGCCATGGTACGTTAAACCTCCCCACCCCCCGGTTAATGCAACCACCCAAAAAAAAAATATACACATCTTCGGTTTGCCTAAAAGTAGGTTGCAAAATTTAGAATCTGCATTGCCAAATTCAGCAATAAGCCCGGTTGCAACCCTAAATTTAATAATTTCTAAGTTGTGTACCCCTAAATTTTTCCCTTAAATGTCTGTAAGTTTTACCCACATTTCTTTAAAAACCTCAAAAGTTCTCTATATAACTTTTTCACCTGTTGACGTTATACATTCTTCTGCATCACTAAACTAATTGCACTCCCGTATATTTTACATCTTTCCTTCATAGTAACAATTTACATGAACTAAGTTCTTAGCCCAATTATCATCAAGAGATAAAAGTTATAAAACCAACTATTATAACACAAAAAACACATTTTTACAGAAAATGACCTGGAATTAAAATTATTCAATTATTCAAGAAATTCGCTCTAAAATGTGAAATTGAAAAACTCTGTATCTTCATCGGGAAGAGAAGCAGCAGAGTTGCATTTTCTTGACAGATTTACAGACAGCTCACAGTACTGCCTTTTATATCCTTCATAAACCTCCCTCATCTTTCTTTTTCTTTCAGTTATTATCAAAAAGATTTCAACTTCCTTCATTTTCTTTCTTCCTTATATAGGCATCGAGGCTGGGTATGACCAGTTCCTCAAAACAGTAGCGAAAAGTACCAGGTTAGAATAGTCATTGTACCCAAAAGCACAAATACAATCATAACCACACAAAGTGAAGAAACAAACCCTCATCAAATAGCAGCTAAAACAATTCACTGTCAAATAAACTAATCCAAAAAATGAAGATACTAAACTTCAATGTAAATAAGAAATAAAGTTCACTGTATTCAAACATCCAAAGCTGAAAAATAAATAAATAAAACCATAAAAAGATGGAAACGGAAGGTAACTTGATCATTTTTTCGTCAATATGCCACGTCGAAGTCCGTACAGGGAGCGGGAGCCTTATCCGTACCCGTCTCCTCCTCCCGCTGCTGTTGGATCATCCTAGTAGAAACCCTAAGATCGGATCCACTGCCATGGTTGGTCATGGGTGTTGCAATTTTGGCCGGAATTAGAGGTATGGCTGAGCATGGAGATGAGTTTTGGGTCGGGATTTGATCAGATTTTGTCACATATATATCATAACTCAAATTCACAAAATCCCAAATTTTCACATCATAACTTAAAGTCTAAACTCAAAAAAAAAAATAAAAAAATCATAACTCATAATAAATTATAACTCAAAAATGATAAATTGTAACTTACAATCAACTCATAAAACAGAAAATTTCTATGCATCGTCAAAAGATGTATAAAATTGAAACATATATGTTAACTTTTAAATGCTGACTTTGAAAATTCCCTTTTTTTTAAAAATACAAGTTAGACTGACTGGTAATTAGCTTTAGCCGCAAAAAGAAAAGCTACAACAAATACCACATATTTAAGTCTCACCTAAAATTTCATGATAATTAAAACCAAGATAAGCTATTGTAGATGAGTCAGATAGCATTTTTACTATAACGCAGAAGCTTTATTGACTTGCTGCCACGTGTCACTTGAAGATCCTGCTAGTTTAATCCTTCAACGAAAGCTGATGCTTATGCTTTCAACTTTGTTTAATACATCTCTCCATGCTAATTCAAATTGAAACTTTACCAATTTCATAACCGCTTTAGTTTCTTAAATAAATAATAATAATAATAAAAATAATAAAGCAATATCTTCAGTCATGGACAAGATGGTAGCCGAGTGTTCGTCATCACAGCTTCTAGTGTCAGTTCGCAGAGTCTTAAATAAGAGGCAACAGAAAGTTTCTTGGCCTCGTTCTTTTCCAATATCCCTGTGTAACTGGAAGGTAAGATCATCTTGCTCCCACGACCCATGTATTTATTCATTCCTAGTGGTATTCATGGAGAGTGTCCCATTCACCAAAATAATTCTTTTCTGTAACACTTATTCAATTTTCGTTAATTTGTTAGTTTAGCATATTTTTCTTAAAAATGCCTAATTTCAATTTGCATTGGTACAATTTTGCAGCTCATTCAAGGTTGTTTGAACTACTTTTTGTTCGTGTTGCATAATAATTTGATACTTTAATCATTAGCTTATTTTTTTTCAAAAGAGTCCAAGGTTTACAATTTTGAGGGGCAACTTGTACAAGATATCCATTAGGTGCCTCAGGGCTTATGCTTTTAAACCCTTTATCAAAGCTTACGCGATATATTTGTAGTTCAAAAAAACATTTTACGGGTATATGTGTGGTTAAGTACCTGTGTCAATTAACGACAATGTAACCCATTGATGAGTGTCATCAAACAAATTTGACACATTGATGTGTGATCAAACAAATTTGATATAATTTATCATCGTGCTCAAATTTTCTATATTCTCATTTAATACACCATAGCATTTTTTCTTTATTGTGAGGGGTTGATCAATCATTTGCTATACTCTTTGTGTCGCACATGTTCACAGCAAGTAGAATATAAAACAATGAACCAGAGATCAGATGCACTAAATCAAAGAATACGGGAAAAAAATAAAAATAAAAAATAGGATGAAACAGGTACTGAGTAAAATTACAAAATACAGGATATGAAATTCTTATTCAAATACCTGTGAGGAACATGATCCGAAGAAGGCTGCACTCGCTCTAAAGAAACTAATTGCCCTCCAAAGTCAGCCTTGAATTTGTTCACTGCCCTAACCATCTCCGCAGCAGGTCTCTATCATGTGAAGAGTACAAAAGTAAAAGATTTTGATATGAAAATTTTAAAAATTAAATTCAGTAGCATTCATTACTTTGATATCCAAAAATAACAGACTAAACACTTTTCACAGTCCTCTCTCTTTACATTTTACTCACTTTGGCATTTACCTAACACTGGTATAGAATTCATAACCAGATTGAACAAACCATAAAGAATGATTTTCAGACTCCGAGGTTACCTACCAAATCAGATTTTTTTTTTTTTTTTTTAAATCTAGAAATACAATAGCTTTCTTCTTTTCCCACCCCATTTATCTTCTCTTATCTACCAGCTAATTCTTGTTTTCTTATTTGCAACTTAATTTCGATTACTTTCGGGTGTAGAATGTGGTCCAAAAAGCATGACAAATACAGATTTTAGTCAAATGGGATATGCTAATATTATAAGCAAGTATCCGTGTCATATTATCACAAGTGAGAGTAACATCTGTCATCTGCAATTTATCTCCTAACTGAAATGCAGATTTTTGGGACACCGTGATCTAAATATAATTTCCATATTTTCCAGTCTGGCTTGGTGTCTTTAGCAATGTATGGTTTAGAATCTTCAGATCAGTATGCTTGAGAGCCAAACGGCCAATGTTTTAGGAGCAGAATCCATGACAGCATCAGATGAGCAAATGCCAATCAGTGTATCTTTTCCTTACTGGTAGTGGACAACCTTAACATTGTATCATCTCTGTTCACAATTGTAACAACTCTTATATCCTATTTACCACTGAATATTACACATTTCAAGATCTGTACTAAATTTTCTAAAAACAATTGGAAATACAACAAGATCTTAGACGGTTTATCTTATAAATATTCTAGTCCCTGTCAACTAAACTATGTTGCATTTGCACTTGCACTCGCACCTGCAACCGCAGTATGAATTTGTTAATAAGGACCTAAGGTATAAATATCTTAAAATGCTCACTTCATACCTATGAAAGCATAGTAAAGCTTCCATTAATCATGACAAGTCAACATTTAAAATTTTCAGGAAAAATGAAAAATGAGAGAGTAGGAAAAGGAAAAGGAAAAATGTTCTTAAACTTTCTTCATTTCACTTTACATAACATAGGGCCTTAAAATTTATGTGTTTCTCTTTCTGAACTATATGGAGTGTCAAACTAAATTATATTCTTTGTATATTTAGGGAGCCTACCTCGGATAAGGCTTCAAAGAAAGAGTAGTTTGCTTACTTCTATCTTTGGTTGGGATAGAAAGTCCCCTCAGGTCAGCAACATGAATACATGTACAAGACCAGGTTTTGTTTTGGCCGACCGAAGTATTCTTAAGGTTTCTCTTACTTTAAATTTCCCAACTCAAGAAATTAGAACATTTATTTTCCATCTTTCAGATATTAGACTCTATTTATTCCCTCCCTCCATACGAGGTTTCAAAGATATATTGACCATGGGTTTGCATTCTGTTTGATGAACCTTACATCTACAAAGATCTAATTGGAAGAAGTCTTTCATAACCTCATCCAACCACTTCAATTTGACTAAACTCTCGCTCTTCTCACATCTTCTACAGAGATCACATCACTCCGTGACAAGATATTCCCCAACCACCAAAGTTGTCATTTCCTTAATTTATCCTCAATTAGTTTCACCTCCACTTGCTGGTTTATACTCATTTTTTTATCTTACTCATTCTCGTAAGACCACACATCAATCTTGACATTCTCATTTCAGCCACATTCATCTTATATGCATTTTATTCAGTGATGGCTCAATTCTTAATACCACAGGCATAGCTGATCTAATAAACATTCTATCAAACATCCAATCTAACCTTACATGTATCCAGGAAAGTCGCAGATCGCCGCGCCGGTGGAAAACTGGAAAGGAAAGTCGTGGAGACTGTGGAGTCGCCCTGTCGCCGGTTCAATTGCGTGGAGTTGTCCAAGAGAGGGAAATTAAAGGAAACGAGGGTTTCCTTTACGGTTTTAACCAAAAAAAAATAAAATTGGGCCCCCGAATTTTTTGGGCCTGAGGCGGGCACCTCTTTTGCCTCAAGGTAAAACCGGCTCTGGCAAGAGCAAACCTTCTACCACAATCACATATATCACGAAGTCAGTTTAAGCATTTTACTCAGAAAAAAGGATATTATCAATTAAACATCAAGAAATCAATATTTATTGTGCAAAAAATCTAGACGACACCAATCCCATTAACAAAACACTGTACATTTTTGTAAAAAAAGTGAAGATACATGGTATGACAGGAAGGCAAAGACCCGAAGAACTTATTTTTATAACTCATTCGCATCAAATACCTGGATCAACAATGACAGGTTTCGCTCTCTGAAACCTACAGGCGTTCAATGTAATACCACGCCATTGATTAGAGCTATAAATCCCTTAACCCAAAATATCAATCAACAAGGCTAGATTAAAAGAAAAATTAGAATGTCATAGAAAAAAGTTACTTACTCTTTCCAGCCAATGTTACTTGTATGATCAATAAAATTAAGATCCCTGGGCAAGTGTGAAAATGTATGCAGCAGATCTAGTGATCAATCAAAACCCACAAATAATTAAGCAAATTAACAAAAATCCACTACAATAAAATATCAAAATAACCCAAAAATGCAATATATTTTTTTCTTCCAACAGAAAATATAATCAAAAAGTATAAAACTCCTTAGCATAAATAATTACCATCTTGAGTGATCAGTGGGTAATCAGAGGCGCTGAGATTAATAAACCAATCCCAATCTCCACCTTTCTTCAGCAAAATGGCAGCCGCATGCAGTGTATTGGCTACCATGGTGGGCCCGCGGTAGGTTACCAAATTAGCCTTGGTAATCATCTGAACATTCTTGAATTTCCCAAATATGGGGTGGGTTTTCAAGTAATTGTGCAGATCGAGGCGCTCTTCAGCGAAGGACTCTGCATCGAGGTGAACCACATACTGATTGTGGGGATGGTAAAGCGCCTGGAGGGTGCGTCGGAGCATACCTCAAAAAAAAAACCTTCCTCATTTCGGCGCCCCCAATGCTTCCTCAATCTTCTTCTTCTGTTCGCGGCAGCCGTCGACCCAAGGCCACTTCACCACTATCCGAGGCCACGGCGGAGGCCAGGTCACTCTCAATATTTTGGTCCGCTGATCTCTGATCTATGTCTCCACTCTCCTCTGCAGCGACTCCATTTTCCCATGCAATTAGTAAACTTCGATTGATTGAGCGGCGGCGGCGGCGGCGGTTCACGGCGAAGGGATCGGCAGTTTTGTGGTTGCATATACAGGATGATGTGATGAAATGGGGATAGATTAATCTAGTGTTCAATTGGAAGTGCTACAGAGTTATGCTTCAACCTAGAAATCTAGGAATGAGGATTAGGAAAACAAATGGGGAAATTTTTAAACGAAGTCGTTTTGTTGACGATTGGAGAATTTGACATCTGTCCAAAATGAAACTACCTCTTTTATATTGTTAGGATTGACTGCGATTATTTGATTTTAATCGACATAGAAATTTAGTAAATTAAATCAATCAATTAGAGTTAATTTTCATCGAGAAAGATAATTAACTAAAATTTGAAAATTGGATCTAATATCTTAAATGAATAATTTGTTAATTGACTTTTGAAGAAATTAATTAGGCGACGATTAAGCGAAACCATGAATCACAAGATTCACAATCACGTTTTCCTCCAAATTTCCTAAGTGTTTATGTTTTCTTATTTTGTAGAGTTTTAATTAATTTTCCTTATTTTAAATCTAAATTTTAATTATGTGTTTGTTGTTATTGTTAGAATTAAATTAATTAAAATCGTGTAATCAAAAGTATACATTCATCGAGGAATCGATAATTCGTACTAAAAAAGTCCACATTACTTGAACGCGATCCGTCCACTTGCGATTTGCACTTTCATAGCAAACAACTATGTACAATGAATTTTTTTCTCCCTTGCTCAGGGTCAATCGTCATCGTTAGACAATAATATTTGGATGTCTGTTTTCAAATGACGAGACAATAGAGTCATTGTTTGGTTAATCAATCGTTGGTTGACTGTTGTGTCTAAGGGTGCACCCCAAATGATCTTCACATGCGAAGATCCTTAATGGCAATAGCAATTGTCGAAGTTGTTCCAAATACCTTCATTGCTATTTTATAGGGTATATACAAAAAAGATTTTCTGAAAAAAAAAAAAAAATGAATAAAATAATTTATCTGGACAACTACCATTTAATGAGGAATGTTATTTTACATTTAGAAACTAGTAAAGAGTCTGAAAAAAGTATGATAAAATAATGGATAAAAAATAAAACTAATATCAATAAGAATTAAATAAAAGAATGTCTACATACATACTTAAATGAAAATTTTAAAAGTAATGCTGTTTAGCATCACTGATATTACAACTTCAGTTTAGATAACGCTAAATGACATTAAATAAAAGATATCATTAAATGATTCACATAATTCCATTTTTAATTAAGTCAATCACATAAATCCACCTAAATTGTTGTTGGCCCTGGTGCTTGCTCTGGTACTAATAGTGTTATATAACATTATTATATTCTATTTCAATTGATCATTTTTTTCTCCTCTCTTATTAGTGAATCGATGGGTCAAGGGCAACATTGTTAGCTAGGAGTCCACATTTGTTGGCCCAACACTCCTATCTGTCTCCAAATTAAAACATCACACATCACCAAATGGAAAATGGGACTTGACAAACATAAAAAAGTCTCAACTCCTATTTGATACGTATCAAAATTTTAATTTTAATTTAAATCAAAACTCAAAGTTAATAATTAATTTTAATTACATATTTAGCGTATATTTGAGCCATATTATTTAAAAAGAATGTAATTTGAAATAGTAAATTGATGGAGAATGTATGGTTAAAAAATGAAGAAAAATTTTGGATTTCCGTTTAATATTATTTGATTGATGAATGTGTGATTGAAATGATATCAAATAACTGTTTAAAAATATAAAGAATGTGGCTCAAACAAAGCCTTAGCCCTTATTTGAGCCACAATATTTTCATCAAAATACATTTTTAAACAATGACTTAATATTATTTCAACTACACATTTTCTATCAATATACTATTCAAAAATGCATTTTTTTTATAAGAATGTGACTCAAACAAGGGCTTACACAACATTTCAATCACACGTTATAATCAACTTTTTCTTCCTATTTTTGTTAACTTATTTTTCTGAAAAAAGAATTTTGAAATTTCTATTAGGGTCCGTTTGATTGCAATATGAAATTTGGGTGAAAAGAAAACAAATTACAAGGAATTGAATGGCCTAAATTTTGTTTTATCGAGAATTGTCGATTAATTGTGTTTGATTTGTATAGTTTTCCACTAGGAAATTTTTGAAATTTTGAATTTTTTCGTATTTGTTTGATTTTGTTTTTCATGAAAATTGTCCATTAAAGTGATAATTTTTTTTATCATTGGGTTTAGAATTAGTTTCAATTGCAAAAAAAAAAAATAAAAAAAATAAAAAAAATACCATACCGAATATCATTCGTTTGACTTTGTTTTTATGAAAATTTTCAATCAAAGTGATAAAATATTTTTGCCATTGGGTCTATAATTTGTTCCAATTGCCAAAAAATATAAAAAATAAAACCTAGAATTATTTTTCCCACCAAAGTGGTGGAAAATCAAATTCCATGAAAAACTAGAAAATGTCAAAAAGGTGAAATTCCAATTGTCAAGAAAAATGTGCAATCAAACAAGACAAAAGTGAAAATTTCATGAAAAATTCTATCCTATCAAACAGGTCCTTAACGAAATAATTGTAGAAAATTCATTGCCTTATAAGCAAAGCCAAACACGTTGTAGTCCACTTTAAGCCCGCCCGCGACTGTGACACTTTGCTAATGGCATTTCGGCAAATACACCGACACAGAGGGGCAATCGAGCAAGTCCACGACAGTATATGGTGGCGCTCTCGCAAAGGGACGAACTCAAGGGGCTCCGAAGCTTCGGAGACATCAAAATCTCAGTGTTGCCGCATAGAGCCCCCAAACACACTGGCACGTATATATCTTACACACGTGCTACTCTGTGTTACTGTGTGAAAGCTTTGGAATCCTTACAAAGTAAGCTCTGCGGCACTTCTCTGTTTTCTTTTTGCCCCATTTTTACCCCCTTTTTTTTGTTGTATTATCGATCAAATTGGTTAATTATGTAGATTTATATGTTTTTGAGATGCAACAAGTTGCTTTCGAACGATGTAAGACTGGCGCTTTTGTGAAACATGAGTTTGTAATCACTCTAATGGCATAGTTACACGCTATGAAGAATTAAGCTTTATTCCCAATTTTCTGAGTCAGCGTTTTCTATGAATGTCAAATGAATTAAGTTTTTAGGATGATTTCTGGTTGAATTAGTGGTGGTGTTTATAAGTTTAGTGCATCAGTCTTTTGAATGACATTTTTGTTTAGTATTTTTTTTTCCAAGATGTGTCCAATGTTCGCCAGTAAATTCATTTATTGATGTAGAATCTTGTTTTGGTGAATTTACAGACATTAATCCTTCGTGGTCTAGTTCTCCCTGGCATAAAGTATATAGCATAGCTGATTTTATAGTTAAGTCCTGTCACTCTATCCTAGTCTGTTTTTATGCATTTATTGTGTTTAACTGGTCATTCGCTATGCGTAATTGAACCTACAAAGTTTACAACGTTACAATCTTTTGTATATCATCTTCTATTTCCTTTTCGTTGTGTAAAGAAATCTTTGGTTTGGCTCCATGATCATACTTATTTCTAGTATGGTTAAAATGACATTAATTGTAATCAATCTTTTAGTTTCCCTCGATTTAAAAACCATTAAGCTACGTTTGGCAGATCAGATAAGGTTATATAAGGAATTTAGTATAAAATTATAATGGATATTAATAGGTAGATGGTATTATGTTGGATAGTATCCATTGACTTTTCATTCAAAGAATGTCATTAACTATATCGTCCTTATTCAGCCTAAACACATCACCGGCCTTCATATTACGATATACGGATGATAGTACAAATTACTATCTTCTGAATGAAAAAATAAAGAACGCTATCCAACGTAATACCATTTATTTATTATAATTTTATACTAAACTCTTTATATAACCTTATCTGAGGTGCTAATGTGGCCTTAGAGTCTAGAGTATTATTCCGAAATTGAAAATCATGACGATTTTCATTTTTTATCTCACCAACTAAAACCATACCATCTTTCTACTTCTTATTACACCCCAGATCCAATGCAATTTGTGAATAATAGGGACACCCCAGCAGAATAATTCACAAACTCCCTGCAGACCGGGACAGATTTTGAAGATCATTGCTGAAGTTTCTAAAGATATTAGTTTTCTTTTTCTTATTTCTTTTGTGTCCTATGTGAGTAAATATTTTGTGCAGGTTTATTTGGTAAAATTGTTAATTATAAGAGAGTATTTAACCATTATACCATAGTTTCCTTTTTCTTATTTCTTTTGGGTATTGTGTGAGTAAATATTTGGTGCATGTTTTTTTGGTAAAACTGCTAATTATAAGAAAGTATTTAACCATTATACCACAGTGTTTATGGTCCTGAATTTGTACACTATCGTTTGGTTAATAATTGAACAGTGTTACATTAAGTTCAGAACCCTTCAAAGATACTAAAGGGTCCTCAGTTCCACAATTGATAGTTCTTTGGTTACTGTTGATGCTCCTGAGACCCATAATTAACCCCATGATCAATTTTAGCCAATTGCATAATCTTGTTTACCTCTAAATTGAACAAAAAGGGCCATGAGTTCCAGCTATCTCAAAGCTGTTTTTCACATGTACATTCCAGCATTGGTTTGTAATTTATATTGAGTAATTAGCATTTCAACATATATAATGTAAGTTTACTGTTTTTTAATATTTTACAATTAATTTTTTACCCCTTCTAAGATTGGATAATAAATGGTGTTGGGAAGAGAGCGGAAATTCAGTAGATGCAGAACTAGTTGGGGTAGCGAGGACAAACTTTATTTTTCCGTGGATTCCAGTTATTGTTCTTGTTAATGGAAGGATAATTTTTGATGTCTGAAGAAACCATCAATGATTTGGAACTATGGAAATAGTCTGTTATAAAAATTTGTTTCTTTTTTCTGTTCTTACCATTTATTGTCCCATCTCAGGAATTTGTTTTTGCACATTAAGTCACATGGCTTGGACAGAAATTGATGTTGGCAATGAAAAAGGAAATGACTCAACTGATGACCATGTCTTCTCAACAGAAGGGAAACCTTCTTCTGGCAGCGGAAGCTCTCTAAGCATTTGTCACCCTAAGAAGAGTTTTGAAGGGAAAGATGCTTTATCCTATGCCAACGTTCTCCGCTCCAGGAATAAATTTGTGGATGCGCTTGCTGTCTACGAGAGTGTGTTGGAGGAGAATAGTGAAAATGTTGACGCCTACATTGGAAAAGGGATTTGTCTACAGATGCAGAACTTGAAGAGGCTTGCATATGATAGTTTCTCAGAAGCTATCCGACTGGAACCACAAGACGCATGTGCGCTCACGCACTGTGGTATCTTGTATAAAGATGAGGGTCAACTAGTGGAGGCTGCTGAGGTAAGGATGTGGTGTTGATGTTACTGCTCCAACTTAAAATAAGCATGGCTCATCTCTGATGTAATTGGTTTTGCATTATTATTTTTTATCATATCCTAAACTTGTTTAGTCAATATTTATAAGTTGTTTTACTGCTAGAATGATTTTTTGAAGTATTCAAAACAAAATTTTAACCAAGCGGTATGGCCTTAGTGCTTGTGTAATAAGAAAGGGTGATTTGATGTAGCCTTAGAGCCTGTGTAATAAGAAAGGGTAAGTAATGTTCTCTTTACGAATTTGTAATTTCTGAGTTGGAAGTGTAGATTGATACTTGATGCAATTTTCCTGTTCTATTGTGTTTCTTCATTTCTTCTCTGTCTTGAAGTTATTATCTTTTTGTGGGCAACCAAACCTATAAAAATCATACACTTATCTTGGTCCTTACATCTCTTTGGGCCTTTAGGACAATATACCTGTTTTGATCAGCCCTAAGCACTCTACTTCTCCTGGGTGATGCCAGCTTTATTGTAGTAAATCTCGAGAGAGTGTTTCTCATACTCTTCATGCATCTATGGTAAACAAAACAACACATTCTTTTTCATATATGTTTTAGGAATACAACAATTATGAGTATACCTCCGGTATTAAAATATATCTTATGCTTGGGATTGGTAGGCGGTAGCAATAAATGATGATTTATATTTGGTAGAACAGTCTCTCTACATTTGTAATTTGCTATTCTCTTTGGGGTTTATCCTGGGAAGTCCTGAATGCTGTAGTTATAGGTATTCATCCGTAACAAGCCTCGTGCCATTGATTTAGCATTTAGAGCTTATTCGGCACTTTTAATTGTTGATAGGGGTATCCAGTTGTCCATTTTGCTGTATGACTTTCCGTTAGTCATTATACATGTTTATTGAATTTCTATTAATGCAGATGTATCAGAAAGCTCTCAAGGCTGATCCTTCTTATAAACTAGCTGCTGAATGTTTGGCAATCGTATTAACAGATCTTGGAACTAGCTTAAAGCTTGCTGGTAACACTCAGGATGGTATTCAAAAGTACTATGAAGCTGTCAAAATTGACCCACACTATGCTGTAGTTTCACGTTTCTCTGCTTCCTTTTTTGGGATTCCAGTCACTTTGATTTTGCTATTCAGGCGTTGAATTTTGATATGATGGTTTCTATTGCAGCCTGCTTATTACAACCTTGGTGTTGTCTATTCTGAAATGATGCAATATGACACTGCCCTAAACTGCTATGAGAAAGCTGCTACAGAGAGACCCATGTATGCTGAAGCATATTGCAACATGGGCGTTATCTATAAAAATCGTGGGGATGTGGAGTCTGCAATTGCCTGTTATGAGAGGTTCCCAGCTTATAATTCATCATCTTCATTAATTTTTCCCCAAATATAATGGTAGGAAGAGTTTCCTCCACTTGATGTCATTTTGACTATTTTCTTATTTGTGTATACAGGTGTCTTGCTGTCTCTCCAAACTTTGAGATTGCAAAAAATAACATGGCAATTGCTTTGACTGATTTAGGCACAAAGGTTTTGTACATGGATATTTCCAGCTCATTTACATTTTAGTAAACCAAAGTAGATACTTCATTATTACTTGAATCGGACGTTTTCATTTAGCATATTTTCACACCCTCTTTTGTCCCACAACAATTGCCTTGTATTTCATTTTTCTGAAAACAGTGATTATAGAAGCCCTAAACTTTTGCAATTGTAAATGCACGCCTTATGTTGCTGTAACTTTTTTCGAATTTGTGCACTTGTCTTCATCAACAAAAGTTTGTAATGAACAACTTTTCGGTTTCTCAGGGCAATTAATTCAGTTCCTCATTTTATAAGAATTGGGAACCTGAAGGACATTCCCAAAATCATATATGAATCAATATTTTCCTGCATTCTTGTACATTACTGACCCAGTTTATATCATTAAACATGATCTACTGTTAAAAGGTTTATGAAAAATAACCATTCACTCTTGGATCACTGTTATTGACATGGGATGATTCTGTGCAGGTCAAATTGGAGGGTGACATCAACCAAGGTGTGGCATATTATGAGAAAGCCCTATATTATAATTGGCACTATGCTGATGCCATGTACAATCTAGGGGTTGCTTATGGAGAAATGCTGGAGTTTAACATGGTAATTGGGTATGAAAATCATGTCATTTTGCAAACTGCCAACTGTAATATAAAATCTTGTAAATAAGATGCTTCCAGGACAAGGAGGATATTTCTTATCTGCTTATGTTTTCTTCTTCATGTATATTACGCTGCTGTACCTTGCCATCCTCTTGTAAATAACATCCTACTTTTGCAGGCAGTTGTATTCTACGAACTTGCTTTCCACTTCAATCCTCACTGTGCAGAGGCATGTAACAATTTAGGAGTGATATATAAGGATCGAGACAACCTTGACAAAGCAGTAGAATGTTACCAGGCAAGTTTGATGCCTTTGCGTCTTTATAAACGAAACAAAACATATGTTTCGGTTTTTTTACTTTATTTGATTTACATCTTTGCAGATGGCTTTATCAATCAAACCTAACTTCTCTCAGTCTCTAAATAATCTTGGAGTAGTCTACACTGTCCAGGTTTTGTATCGATAGTATTTCACATTTACTTTCCTGAAAGACCATATGCCTGGCTGGTAAAATTCATAGCATTGTGACTGTGCACAGGGCAAAATGGATGCTGCTGCCAGCATGATAGAGAAGGCTATTGCTGCAAATCCTACATATGCAGAAGCATATAATAATTTAGGTCTTTCTCCATCCTTTCATCTCCGTGTCTAGACAGTTACCTATCCGCATGAAGATAAAGGCTTGGTGTTCTGGTCAACAAGTTTCTTTTGCCTGAGTGGCAATACTGAAGTGTATCGCCTTTAAGACCTTTAAGGGTGTGAATGATGTCAATGAAACTTTGTGCTTATAAAGTTAGCATCCATGCAAAATAAACAAATTCTTTCATTAGTTCAGGCTACTGCATTGATGAAAAGACACTTATAATCAAAATCACATTTTAGATTTTTTGCTGCCTGAAGTGTTAGATCATCTATTGCATTCCCTCGAAATTTCTGTTGGAAATTCCTTTTATTTGGTGACTATATTGCTTCAGTAATATTGTGTTTTTTTTATGTCTAGGGGTTCTTTATAGAGATGCAGGGAACATAGGTTTGGCAATTGATGCATATGAACAGTGCCTTAAAATAGATCCTGATTCTCGCAATGCAGGCCAGGTATTGCTTGTTTAATTTGTGAATGTCGAGTTTAGATCATCTTTTTAGCTTTTTGCATTTCTCTTTCATGGATCTCTCTGCTCTTTCCCAACCCTTACCTTCCATTTAAAATTAAGCCCCTATTTGGTTTGGCTAAAAATCACATATTTAGTCTATTTTGATAAAAGTCAATGATATGTGGTTGAAAAGTTGATAAAAATTGTGGGTCCCACAAAATGTGTGGTTAATGAGTTTGGAGTAAAATGAGTTTTGAAAAATTGGGACTGGAGTGGAAAGGGGCTAAATGTCCAGTTCACAGCATTTCTGGAAGTGCTACTGCAGCTATATTTTTTGAGTTATATTCGAATGATATGTTTAACTAACATGGTATTGAACATATTTTGAGTTTTGAAAAAAATGGATCAACACATTATTTCACTAATCTGACTATAACTTTCTGCAGGCCCCTTTCCCTTAACATATCTAGAAAGAACAGCCGAGAGACGAACAAAAACATGAGCACAATTGCTTTAATTGAAATTGAAGGTCTTTTCAGTGGTTTCAAAATTATTTTGTACGAGTTCTTAAGCAAAATGAAAGTTTATGATCGTGTTTAGAGAATTGTAGTTCCTATGTCTCTGATAGGTTTGTGGGGTCTTTTCTAATGGTATTTGGACGTCCTAAATGACATTCTTTTTAATGATTTTCTTCGATAGTACTAAAAGTTTTGCTTGTTTGACCATATTTGCAGAATCGGTTGCTTGCAATGAACTACATAAATGAGGGAAATGATGATAAACTATATGAGGCACACAGGTTTATTATTCTAGCTTGCTTGTATAATTTTTTAATTAGTTGCACATGGAAGTGAAAAATTTTCTCTTTGAGTGCCTAAAATCTATTTTTTCATCCTGTATGTGCTCGAGTTTACATACATACAGAGAGATGCCATTTGTATTCTGCCATTTTTTTGTTCCTTCTTTGCTCTCCTTTTTTTCTTGCCACCTTAGAGGTTTGCATTCTGCACTAGAAATGGGAAAGACAGGAATGCGAATCCAGTATAAAAATGAAAGTCCTGCTACCTTGAAGAACACCAAGTATTATTTCATTATGTAAATCAATGGGAAGACATGTTCACAGATACACTACGGCATTTTGTTCACACTTACTACAAATAGAGAGCATGACATATTACATATAAATGAATTGGCTAGATACATCTAGCGCCATGAGTAAGCTGTTGATCAGCTTATATAGGCAACAACTAGTAGTTTATTTATAACAGCCAAACCCACCCCACAAAAGAAGAAAACATCATTCTCCCTATGAATTTGTTTCTTATGTATAATCTTCATATTTATATTTTTATAGGTTATTTAGATTTTATATTTTAACGTGTGTTTAAATCACCTGTGGTTATACTTGTCTTGGAAATTGTATTTGGACAAAAATAACACAAAATGACATTGACATATGCATGATATGCTTTTCTTAATCTGTTCTAGGTTCTGAGAGTAATGGAAATACAAATACTCTTGTCAGGCTGAAATTATTGAACCTCTATGTAGTTAAAACTTCCCTAAGTTCTAGTACTTCCTTTCATTCAAAGGAAGTTTATGATCTGTGTTGCTTGAATGAACCCAGTTGAAATGAATTTAGCTTACCTAGCCATTTTGCACAGTGCACACTGTGCCGAAACTTTTTGGTGTTGCTGAAACATCAAAATTTGATGTTACAAATAATCTATTGGTGTTTATTCTTTATTTGGATGTGCCCTCTTCACTAATAAGTCTAGAGTATAAGTGGCTTTTGCTGCGAAAATGAAGATATACGATGTTAAAACTTGCGAAATTATAGATTCTAGAAAGTGATATGAGGGTGGTAGAGGCTTTTCTTTGGAAGTCTGGCGATTCTAAAGTATTAGGCATAATTATGTGTCATCAACATGGCTGATGAAATGCATCTAGACATAATGCAGGGGTATCTGGATATGCTTTAATAGAATGGGAAAAAGTGAATGGGTTTGAAAGGACCGTAAATATTGCAACTTGACTTTTCCCTTGAAGTTTTTTGGCATAATGATGACGTTAGTGTTATGGATTAAACAAATAGTTCGTATTACCAAGATCAATTAATAACACGAAATAAGAAAACAAAAGCAAGAATAACACGTGGTATTACGTGCTTCGCCCTTAATGTACTATTACACCAGGCGTCGATGTTGAATTGTACTATATCGAAGAAGAGTACAATGTGCTTTGGACTCATACCTCTCTTCTCTTGACTATGAGACAGTGAATGGAGGCTTATCTTAATACCCTTTATATAGGAGGAAAATATTATGATGACCTAATGATGCAGGATGAACTGGAACAATTAACTAATAATGAAATAGATCTAGAAAATAGAAGATTAAAGAAATAACGATAGAAGAAGAATAATTAATAGAAGAAGTAGAAGAGAGATGGGGAAGGGGAGAAAGCTCGCAATAAGCCACCAATAATTTATTCAATCATCAACTCTTTAATTTCACGACAAAATAAGTTTAAATAGTAAAATAAAACCCTAACGAGAACGGGCTTGGGCCAAACCCCATTATAAAAGCTCAATTACATAAATAATAGTCCAAAATATAAATAAAGTCCAACTAGAAAATAAAAAGAATAGATGTTCACATCAACTCTCCCGGGGTGGGAGGAAAACTCGACCCTGTCGAGTGGATAGATCATGAGAGGCTGTAGTCATTCTCCCAACCATAAGTTAAGTGGTTGGGCAAGCTTTTTTCGGCGTCTGTAGAAATGTGTCAATGGAGGCCTGAATCTGGTGTTCTCACCAACTCCCCCTGAGTGGACGGGAGGTGATCTAGGCCATGGAAGATCCTGCTGACTCCGATAAAGCTCTAACAAATCTAGGTCAAGGTGTTGTAGTGTCTTTCTGGGGATCCATGTACAGTCAGAATCAGGTCGAGCGACCCAACGCATAAGGAAGCGCTGAACATCTCCATCATTAGTCAACACAGTCTATTCATCCAAAATGACATCAATTTTATATTTGTGTGCTGTAAGGGAAGGTATTGGGTTAAGAGTGGCGAAAGAAGCGGGGTCAAGGTCCACAGATGGAGGTAGAAGAGGATCATTGGAGGGATTAAAATGGCCTTTATAAGTAACTAAATCCTCAACATTGAAAGTAGAGTGGCATCTAAGGTGTGGTGGAAGGTCAACAACATATGCATTTGAACCAATTTGCTTTAAAATTTTAAAAGGACAGCACTACGGGCTTGCAATTTGGAGGCGGGTCCAGATAGACGTCGCTCTGGCCTAATTCGGACCATAACGTAATCCCCAATTTTAAACTTAATATGCCTTTTATGCAGATCAACTCGGAGTTTATATGATGCATTACTGGCTTCAAGTTGTTTATTGATCTCAATATGCAAATCATGAAGATGTTGTGCAAAGGCCTCGGCTGACACAGACACTCTAGCGTGTGGGGACATTGGAATGAGATCTAAAGGCTTCCTAGGCTTATACCCATGGACAACTTCAAAATGACTCATACCTAATGATCAATTCACGGAACTGTTATAAGCAATTTGAGCTGTAGGAAGAATCAAATCCCAATTTCTAAGATTTTCCTTGACCAGACATCGTAGCAAATTTTCAAGACTTCGGTTAACCAGTTCCGTTTGACCATCCGTCTGATGGTGGTAAGTCGTAGAAAATTTTAGTTTAGTACCAACCTTATGCCACAAAGTTCTCCAAAAATGGCTAGTGAAACGAACATTCCTATCTGACACAATGGTTTTAGGAAGTCCATACAATTTGACAATTTCATTAAAGTACAACGTGGCAACCTTGGACGCATCTGAGGTCTTGCTACAAGGGATAAAATGAGCCATTTTTGAGAAACGATCAACTACCACGAAAATAGAATCATGTTTCTTTGGGGTGCGTGGAAGTCCTAACACAAAATCCATACTAACATCTTGTCAAGGACAATTAGGGACGGGAAAAGGTGTGTAAAGGCCCGTGTTTTGCCTCTTCTGTTTGGCCAACTGATAAGTGTTACATGTACTAACAATCTTAGCCGCATCTTTCTTCAAGCTAGGCCAATAGAATTGGCGTTCAACCTCTTCAATGGTCTTATCACGCCCAAAGTGACCTGCTAGCCCTCCCGCGTGAATTTCCCACACTATGAAGTCCCGCACCGAAGATCGAGGAATGCACAACCTATTGACTCGAAAAAGGTAACCGTCCTCAAGTCTGAAGCCATCCGCTGTATCTAACCGTCCACCTTGCAAATCAAGGAAGATATCCTTAAAATCAGGACATGCTTCGTAATCCTCCTTAAGCCTTTCAAAACCTATAACCTTGACGTTCATGATCGACAAAAGGGAGAGACGACGACTTAAAGCATCAGCTGCTTTGTTCTCCGTGCCCATGTGTTTCAAAACAAAGGAATAGGCCTGCAAAAACTCAACTCAGCGACCATGTCTAGAGCTCAACCTTTTCTGGGGAGTTGAGGTAACGAAGGGCCTCGTGGTCCGAATAAAGAACAAACTCGTGGGGTAGCAAATAATGGCGCCAATAGCGCAATGCCTGGACAACTGCATACAGTTCTTTATCGTACGTTGAGTAGCATTGTTTTGCATCATTTAACTTCTCGCTGAAATAGGCAACAGGGTGACGATCTTGAGTCAACACTCCTCCTATTTCTACCCCCGAGGCATCACACTCTACCTCAAAGACTTTGGAAAAATCGGGAAGACGCATGACAGGAGCCTTTGTCATTCGCTTCTTGACTAATTTAAAAGCTCTAGTCGCCTCTTGTAGCCAATGAAACTCTCCTCTCTTCATACATTCCGTTATAAGAGCCATGATAGTGTTAAACCCTTTGATAAAGCGACGGTAAAATGTAGTGAGGCCGTGAAAGCTCCTGATGTCGTGTATAGCCTTAGGTTCAGGTCAATCAACAATCGCTTGAATCTTATCAGGATCAGCAGATATCCCTGTCGAGGATACAATGAATCCTAGGAAAATGACTCTATCGGTGAAGAAAGAGCATTTCTTGACGTTAGCAAACAATTTTGTTGCACGAAGGGTAGAACAAACTTGTGTGAGATGGTCTCGATGTTGTTCCTTAGTCTTACTATAGATGAGAATGTCATCAAAGTAGACAACGAGAAACTTACCCATGAAAGGTCGAAGAGTTTGTGTCATTGCCCGCATTAAAAGTACTCAGAGCGTTAGTCTAAAAGGCATGACCAGTCATTCATAAAGACCATCTTTCGTTTTGAACGCAGTCTTCCACTCATTACCCTGGCGGATCCGAATCTGGTGATATTCACTCTTCAAATCAATCTTAGAAAATATTGTAGCACTCACCATTATATCTAACAAGTCATCAAGCCTAGGAATGAAAAAGCGATACATCACCGTGATCCTATTGATGGTACGGCTATCTACACACATTCTCCACAAGTCGTCTTTCTTAGGAGTCAGTAGGGCGGGAACTGCACAAGTACTTAAACTCTCACGGATGAAACCCTTGTGAAGGAGCTTCCCGACCTGTATCTGAAGTTCAGCATGCTCTGTAGGATTCATTCTATAATGAGGTAAGTTTGGGAGAACCGCTCCCGGAACCAAATCGATGGCATGTTGAATGTCCCGTAGAGGAGGTAAATGGTCAGGCAAGTCCTCAGGGAAGACATCTAAAACTCTTGAAACAATGACTGGACTTCAACGGGAGCTGCTGCTGGGGGATCACTGGAACCTCCATGACAACCACGGCAAATACAATAGAGTCGCCTGCAAGTGCGTGCTCGAACTCTGTGGGACTAATGATATGCAATCCCTTTCGCTCTACACTTTTCTTCGTGTCCAGTGGGCTAACGGGTTTCGGGGGTAGCGGGTTAAGATGAATCTTCTTTCCATTAAACACGAAGGAGCAAGAATTGGATCGACCATTGATGGTTACGTCCAGGTTGAACAACCACGGTCGCCCCAGGATGATGTGCCCGACATCCATAGAAATAACGTCACACCATATATGATCTTTATACCCGAGGAACTGAATAGGGACTAGACAACGTTCTTTGACAGCTATAGAGGACGTATCAACCCAAGAGACTATATGGCTGAGGGTGAGGAATTGACTTCAACCCAAGACGAGATACAGTAGCCATTGAGACCTTATTAATGCAGCTACTACTATCCACAATAACCTTACAGCCCTTATTATTGATCTTGATGAAAGTATGGAAGATGGCATGACGACGCCAATCATCGACATCCTTAGGTTGGGTAAGAGTACAACGCACGACACCGACTATAGGCATGTGTGAGGGAAAGGATCTAGTCTGAATACAACCTAAGAAGGTATCTTCACTATCATCTAAGTCATCAAATTCTTCCATCTTAGGTTCATAAACTTGGTCCTCTAATGGCTCGTCTACAATATCTGCACGTTCTTCTATAACTAGGGCTCGACTAGGGCACTTAGAAGAAATGTGACCAAAACCTTTACAGTTAAAGCATTGCAAACGGGAGGGCGCCCGTGAAACTTTAGGACCTTTACCTTTACTATCCGATACAGGGGTAGCAGTAGAAAGGGGAGGCCCTAGAATAGACTTAGGGGAAGGAGTGGACGCAGAAGAGATGTGTTGCGGGTGTCACTACGAGTCCTATACGGCATCCTAGTCACTAACTCGTAATCTCGAACGAAGGAGTAGGCGTGGTCAAGGGTGGTGACGCCCCAAAGGACAAGCTCACGCCTAAGATCATCTCTTAGGCCTTGCCTAAACCTACTCAAGGTCATGACCTCATCCTCAACGACCTGACATCTCATTCGAAACTCATCAAACTGAGCGATGTACTCGGTCACAGGTCGACTGCCTTGCGTAAGTGTATTCCATTGATCCAGTAAGTTCTCCCTGTAAGATTGGGGTAAGTACTTATCTTGAAGGCGACGCTTCATTTCTTCCTAGCTCCCAATAGGAGGAGCACGACATCTCTCAAGGAGATCCTCAACACTTTTCCAAAATAGCTGAGCTATCCCAATTAATTTCAGACTGGCAAATTGAACTCTCCGATCTTCCGGAACCCCATACCAGGCGAAAAAGCGATCCATATCTCGAGTTCATTGAGTAAATACGCTAGGGTCCAAGCAACCATCAAATGTAGGGGCATCCAACTTGATATTTCTAAAGAAACGTTCCTCGTGGCGAGGGGGAGACTGAGTATCATGACGGTGACGTTCCCATTCTCGTTCACGAACCGGATTTCCATTCCCACGATCATGTTGAACATGGTGACGACCACCTTGTGGACGACGAAGAGGTCTATTATTGGGAGCTTCGGAGTTTTTAGCTTCGATCGAGTATGGATTGTGCTCAAATGTGTTCAACCTAGCAGTTAGGGTTCTATTCTCGTCACGAGTAGTAGCCATCTCAGTTTGGATAGTTGCTAGCTGAGCCTGTAGTTGTTGCCCAGTAGCAAGTTGTACTAATTGTCGGGTGAGTGCCTCAATTTGTGAAGGGTCCATGGCAAGGGTACTGGAACTAGGGGTAGTAACACGATCACTACGCAAATGCATACACAACACTAGCTAGATGAAGTGCAATAGAGAGATTAATAAACGAGTCACCGAAATTAGCAATTGAATTTTTATTTTTTTATTTATTTATTTTTTATTTGTTTAAAGTAAATTTGGGGTTACGTAAATTTGAATGTGACAAGCTAGTAGTGCTGATGCAAATAAAATAAAAGCAACGACACAAATGACTCATCAAAATCTCTAATCACATGGGCGTAAACAGGGAGCAAAATGGTTAAGTATAATAAGAAAAAAAGGTCAAAAATATGTTAATAGTTGAGCAATAATTCCGATCAAGTGGGGTTGTAAAGTTAAAACTATCAAGTTATAGCAACACAAAGAATAAAACGATGCAATTTTAAAATGAAACAGAAGTATAAACTAATGATAAATAGAGGTCAAGAACTCCCTGCAGTTTGGTTGCTCGAATTGCGACGCGTGACCCCAGGGATGCCTGTGTCTTTTCCCTCATGTCAAACGCCTTCAATTCCTGTTGGTTGAGAAGAATCAGCTGATGGCGTAGACCACTTCCCGTTGATTGTAATTTACGTTGATTATGGCTCTGGTTCTGGCGTGTATATTAGTTGTTGGTGGTCGTGTGGTGATTAATGACAGGGTGGTGGCTGGCGATAGGCAGGAGAATAGTAGGGGACTCGGTGTAAGAAAAGTGGGAAAATAGTGTGAAATAAGAGCGAGCAGCGGTGAAGGGACGGAGGCTCAAGTTCGGGTGGTGTGAGACTACAGGGAATATAGCCGTTGAGAGTGAGATATAACCAGAGGAGAGGAATGGCGGCAGAGGCGGTGGTGACGAAGGCTGTAATGGAGGTGGAGTCGGCAGCGAAAGCAGATGAAACGGGTGGAGAAGAGTATCACACGGGATGGTTGTCGACGCTAGTTTGTGGCAGAGATTGGTCGGGCGATGGCGGTAGTCGTGTAAGTCACTGGGAGTGAAGAAAATAGAAGATGAGCGAGTTGTGTATGTGGCGGTGTGGCTGTGGTTGATGGCTTGCGGTGGTAATTGAGTGGTTGCTATGTTTTTTTTTTTTTCTTTTTTTTTTTTCAAACTAAGAAAGAAAATTGCTGCCTCACCACAAATTTTTCGATTGTGCTTTTTTTTACAAAATTGTGGGAAGAGGGTAAGGAGAATTTGGATTATAGGAGAGAAATTACCCAAGTTTCGCTCTGATGCCAAATTTGATGCAAGATGAACTGGAACAATTAACTAATAACGAAACAGATCTAGAAAATAGAATATTAAAGAAAGAACAATAGAAGAAGAATAATTAATAGAAGAAGTAGAAGAGAGATGGGGAAGGGGAGAAAACTCGTAATAAGTCACCAATAATTTATTCAATCATCAACTCTTTAATTTCATGACAAAAAAAGTTTAAATAGTAAAATAAAACTCTAACGAGAACGGACTTGGACCAAACCCTATTATAAAAGCCCAATTACATAAATAATAGTCCAAAATATAAATAAAGTCCAACTAGAAAATAAATAAAATGGATGTCCGCATCACTTAACACGTGCGAATTTTCTAAAGTATATGTATAATTTCTCCTTAACCTCCACACCAGTAGGCCACCACCCTCCAGACCCCCGTTGACCTGACCGCGAATCAACCAACTTTTAGGCTCAGTTAAATTGTTTCTTGCACATATATTGGCAACTAATATGGTCAACCTCTTGATTTCATTGGTGTGTTTGTTGATTCTTTTGCAAGTGACTTCTCCATTGAAATTTTGGATTTTTTTGGCATGATGATTATGTAAGAATGTCTCTTGCACATGTCTTGATGATAAATGCGATCTACTTTTTGGTTTCAGTGGCGTGTTTTTTGATTGGATATTTTATTTTTGAAATCCTGCCTATACACACGCCCACTTGGAACCTTGTCTTTTGAAATCAACAGTAAATATTTTCCTATTTTGTGGATACTTGAAGGATGTGCATTTTAAATTTTTGAGGTTGCTTGATTCAAAAATACAATTGCAGGGACTGGGGTAGGCGCTTTATGAGGTTATTTCCACTGTATAAATCATGGGACAACACAAAAGATCCAGAGAGGCCTATTGTTATCGGATATGTGTCGCCCGACTATTTTACTCATTCTGTATCATATTTCATTGAAGCCCCACTTTTCTACCATGATTATGCAAATTACAAGGTGGTTGTTTATTCTGCAGTTTTGAAGGTATAATTAAATTGCTGCCCCCTCTCTAATCCGAAATGTCTTAGTTGTTCACATTTTTTGTTTACTATAGCCAGCCATTATTTAGCCCCTGTTTGGTTCAGCTAGAAAATCAAATTAAAATTTAAGCCAAAGTCAACAATTAATTTAGACCACATATTTTATGGGAGCCATGGCTTTTCAACCAAACATTGTATTAACTAACTTTTATGAAAATCTACTAAATTTCTAATTTTTATCTAAACAAAACAGGACTTGTTTAAAAAAAGCTACATGAACCTTACGCCTCGAATCTTGCCTTATGTGAGGCTATCGTAAAATGCCCCAAATTGTGCCTCTTATGTGCCATTTGTGAGGCCTCAAGATGAAAGTTGTTTTCTGTTTGTCTTGCATTTTCTGGACATTCTATTACTTGCCTTGGCCTTTTGGGCTATTTTCTTTTATTTTATTGATTCATTTTATGTTTGTTTGCAAGTTAGACTTTTAATTTTGTTATTATTATTATTATTATTATTAATATTTTTTTTTTTAAACTAATTTTTTAAGATTGTGTATGATTTATTATGTGCATATCTTTGTTTTTCTTTAAAATATTTATTTGTCTATCTTGAGCCTTATGCCCTGAGGCTCAGTAACTGATTTAGCCCTTCTAAACGCTGATGCCAGCTGTTGTGTTCTTGTTGACTGATAACAATTTCCTAGTCATAGGTGGTGTCTTTTCCAATTTTATTTTGAAAATGGATTTAAGTTTACTGCTAGCTCCAGTTGTTTGAGATGTGATTCTGGAGCAGAGTCAAAATTACTAGTTTAATGATTGCCACTTATGATGCTACAGGCAGATGCAAAAACTAACAGATTTAGAGATGGCGTCTTGAAAAAAGGAGGGACATGGACAGATATCTATGGGATTGATGAGAAAAAAGTTGCTAGTATGGTTAGAGAAGATAAGGTTGATATCTTGGTGGAACTTACTGGTCATACAGCAAATAACAAGTTGGGTATGATGGCTTGCCGGCCTGCCCCTGTTCAGGTATCTCTTAGGCCAAAAAAAATAATAATAAATAAACCTTAATAATGATGGTGGCCCAAGTCTTTCAGTAATTTATTTTTTAAGGCGAAGAATTCAACATCAATGAGTATATTCTTTGTCCAGAAAGTTAGCTTAAACAAAAAATTTATAAGTGCCAGCAGGCCCTTGACCTTCCAATTACAGGATATGTTTAACATATTAATTCGGTGCAATCTGTATTACAGCATAGTCCCCTTTGGTGCTGGCTTTCTTGTTTCATCCCTATTTTGTCATGTCTCCATAATTCTCGTGGTTAAAATTAAGTAGCACATAGTCTAACAATGACGGAAACAGAGCGGTGCTGTGATTATTACAAATCTGTGGGTGTACATGGCATGTTTGCATATAATTTACTCTTGGAATCGACCAAATACTTGACATCCATCAATTTTCATGGAAGGATGAAGAATTTTTCCTTCTGAAAGTTCCAATGAATCTTCCTCTTGTTTTAGGGTGCTATGAGAAAGATACAATATAAACTCATGTTTTCCTAGCCAGGCGGTCGTGAAGGTTTTGTTCACATGGATCGTTTTGAGATATTGATTGACAGACAAGAATTGATGTAGCTAACCCCGAGTTTATTGAAAATGAGGCTTATTTGTTGATCGTGATGTCCTAGTGAGCATTTATATGCTTACTTGTTAGAGTTTGTTGAGTGGATTTGATGTAGCTCATTGTTGTCACTCTTTCTGACCTTTCATTTACTTGACTTGGCTTTATGATAGGTCAGTTGGATTGGCTACCCAAATACCACTGGTTTGCCTACCATTGATTATAGGATCACCGATAAACTGGCCGACCCTCCTGATACAAAACAGAAGTAATGAAACATACAGTTATTTTTCAAAATTTTCTTATAATGATCCTACTGAAAGCAGGATCCTAAAGTTAGCTTGAATTAAATTTTTTATGCAAATCATCGATTAATGGCAGGCATGTTGAGGAGTTAGTTCGATTACCAGAGTCTTTTCTATGTTACACACCTTCCCCCGAAGCAGGGCTTGTGTCTCCAACTCCTGCTCTGTCCAACGGCTTTGTTACATTTGGTAGTTTTAACAATCTTGCAAAGGTATTGATGACAATAGTATGAGCATCTTTTCTGAAAAAAATGCAATAATACGAGCATCTGTAAACAATTTTATTTACTTTAGCAGTAATGACTTTTTATATGATCTGTGAACTTCAGATAACACCTAAAGTACTGCAAGTCTGGGCAAGGATTCTATGTGCCGTTCCAAATTCCCGGCTTATTATAAAGTGTAAGCCTTTTTTCTTGTGATAGTTTGAGGGAGCAATTTCTTTCAACACTGGAGAAGTTGGGATTGGAATCTCAGCGTGTTGACCTTCTTCCTTTAATTCTTCTCAACCATGACCATATGCAAACGTATTCTTTAATGGACATCAGGTAATATCTTTTGTTCCTCTAGGCATTTGATGAAGGAAAAAATTATGTCTGTAGCTTTTGATGTCTGTTGTTAACAGCTCAAAAACCTCATATTGAACTGCATTTTCATGATAAATCACGTGCAAAGTTCTATTCCTGTCCATAAAATCTTAGTTGAAGCCAAAATCACATGTAGTCGTGGTGTGACTTTGGTGTTTGCATGTTTTCACGATGCTTTTGAGTGTCTTTCTTTTCCTCTTTCTGTCAGCAATTTTCCTTCTGAGTTTTTCTATCTGTTGTGCTGTGTTATCATAATAATCCTTGAACTTCCTATTTCATTTTTTTTTTTTGAGCTAGTTCATTGAGGCTTGCAGAAGCCAGGGCATATTGTTTGTTTTCTAAGGAGACTGAAAATGACTTACTGTGACATTCACACCCAAGAATGATTACTAATAACACGACTATTGAGTGATATATTCCGTAGATTCTGCATTACTAGATTCTTTTGTTGTAAATAACATGTTTGTTAAGGTTAATGACAAGATTTTTCTATTTCGATGTAATCCAAAAAATAAGAATTTGACAATTGTTATCTTTTTGTAGCTTGGACACTTTTCCTTATGCAGGAACAACTACCACATGTGAATCTCTTTACATGGGAGTTCCTTGTGTTACCATGGGAGGTGCAGTACATGCCCATAATGTTGGCGTGAGTCTCCTCACCGCTGTTGGTATGTATCTTTTCTCTACACGTGCAATAAATGCCGTTCACTCTCTCAAAGTTTCAAAGAATTGGTGAAACATACTTGATACTTTTATGATCCGTATTATCATGTGTACCAATTGATTCTTATACCTAAGCCCGCCATTACTGTGTATATGTTCATGGATTACCCTTAAGGAAACCTAGGATATGCTACCAATTATTACTACTTCCTAACAAGGAAATGATGAAAATGTCATCAAAAATGTCATCTGTCTTGAATGAATAAAAACAATCATAATGTGGAAAGGACAAGGGATCTCACTTATTTGGTACTTCTAGTTCAGGCAACATAGAATATAACTTGCATCCAAATTTATAGCGACTGCTTGATAAACCCTATTGTTTGCATTATAGGATTGAGCAATCTGGTTGCCAAGAACGAAGATGAATATGTGCAGCTGTCACTACAGCTGGCCTCTGACATGACCATCCTTTCAAGCTTGAGAATGAAACTGCGGGACTTAATGCTGAAGTCTCCTCTTTGTGATGGATCAAAATTCACCCAAGGCCTGGAGTCTACGTATAGGAATGTGTGGCATAGATATTGTAAGGGGGATGTGCCATCTTTGAGTCGTATGGAATTGCTGCAACCGCAGGTTGTTTCTGAGCCTACTGTCAATTATACTGACCCAACAATTGTGAATTCTGAAAATGGTCCCCTTGGACCAATAACGATGAATGGCTTTAACCCTGGGTCATCTTCCATTGGGAACACTTCAGCTGGGAAGGAAAATGGGGTGCAGTTAAATGCGACAATTAAGTAATTAACACACCCATTTGTTTACCAAAGAGATCTCTGGTGAATAACTAAATGATCCAGAGCATCAACAAGAGTGCTTCGACCAGTTAAGGCAGTTTTGATTAAATGTGCAATTATTGTAGCCTCCTGTGAAATAAATTTGATGGGGCTTTGACAGTAATTATCTGCCATTTAGTACTTAGGTAGAAATTAGTTTTGGAGAAAAGATTCTAAAATTGGATGTGTAGAAGTGCTCAAATGTATATTTGCTCAAGAGATAGAAATGTAGTGTATTAGGCATGATGGGTAGGATAATGGACTATGTAATACAAATGACTAGTCTATATACCCCATTGATTAGAAATATGGTTTTCGTAATATGTAGATTGTAAGGTGATGATTTCCTTTGAAATTGATCAGGTTTTTCACAAATCTTTGTTTAGGTGCTTAAGTTTTGGTTTTTGGGCAAAGATGCTATACTATTTTATGCTCCGGTTTGCCCATTTCGCTGAATCTAGTTTTATGGTTACAGCAACAATGTGCAAGGAGCGTCTCGACATGCAATCAAATAGTTTTAGCTTAAGATTTTTGAAAATAAAATTTAAAGTGCATTTTCCTTCTGTTGAAATATGAAGTCTATTTTATAATTTGTGAATAAATATAGATGTTCTTGTGTCAAGTTTTAACTTTTAAAACATACCAGATAGAATTGTTTTATTTTCTTAAATTTGTAAGATTATGTACATGAGAATTTTTTATTTTTTATTTTTGGGTTCAAAATCTTAGGGGCTGTTCTTTTTGTTATTTTTATGTCGTTTTCTGGTTTTGATTTTTCAAAAAAGTAAAAACGCATTTTTTTTTCCCATTTTCGAAAATGAATTTTTGAAAAAAAAAATAAAAATAAAATTGTACTGTAAACTCAAACATGCAAAAAAATGAAAACGCACAAAACATACCCAAATTTTAAAAAACCTTCCTCTTGCAAATCCTCTCTCCCGTAAGATTTATTTCTTTTCGTTCCTTTATTGTGGCACATTGAAGAATCAAGCACTCAATAGAAGGCCCATCTCCTATTTTCTGATGTTATTTCTCTGGATTTTTTGAGATTATTTTGCTAAATCTATAATTATGTTGATTGGAGAAGTCGATAAATGCTATTGTTTCTTTGTACTTTCTCTTTTAGTGTCATCCATAGACGAGCCAACAAGAAGACATTGTAACTATTGCCGTCCGTCAGAAATTCACTAATCACCCATGCACGCAGATCTTTGATGTCTCCGCACGAAGACGGCGCAGATATCATTAATATTATTGAAAAAATTCTCAAATTTAAAGTAAACATGTTTCATATTTATGTTTTGAGAAAGAGTTTTTGAAAATGACAAACATGACGTATTTTCAGAAATTTCAAAAAAGGCATTTAAAATACAAAACTCAAAATGAACTCAAAACAAAAAATTGAAACACGAAAAGAACGATTCCTTAGTTTTTTTTTTTTTTTTTTAATGTAAAATAAATATAATTTAAATCAACAAGAATTGGTGGCGATGGAAATCGAGGACTACAATCAATTTACCTATACCTATCCATGTCAATTGAAGAAAAAAATCACCATATAGTGGGCTATCATATTACCCAAGTAGAAAGTACTACAAAAATTATATTGGTAAGTAACGGATTAATGTCTTACAAAATCACCGCATTTGGTGCGCGCACATAATTCGACCTATGTTTGAACTAAACATAAGGGAGTTATAGTCGGCCACTGAAATTTGAAGTCCATTCTCATTTACAAAATTGAGACCATCTCTCAATCAACCGCCTCCATTTAGTATCTAAAAGTG
Organism: Osmanthus fragrans; assembly: GCA_019395295.1. Lineage (NCBI taxonomy): Eukaryota > Viridiplantae > Streptophyta > Magnoliopsida > Lamiales > Oleaceae > Osmanthus > Osmanthus fragrans. The sequence goes on from CM033343.1 coordinate 4,897,112, forward strand.
CTTCAAAAATATATAGGCATTTTACATTTATTTGGTTTAAGTTCACTGCTTTTAGTATAGTATATTACTTCTCTTGCCATAAATTCAATTTACATAAATACAGGGTCAAAAGTGCAATTAATCACAATATACATTTATATATATGTTGGCATGATTATTATACTTTAAAAGAGTTTTTATTTGATGTATTCGAAATGCAGAGCAAGTGGAGAAAAACATGTTGAATAGTCAAAATGATGAACTATCTAGGGTAACAAGCAATTGTCTTGGTAAAATGATAATACCTTGAGCTATAGAAGTTAGGCTGTGTTTGATTCGTCACATTTGCCATGAAAGTAGGAAAATATTTTTCTAGTTTCTACTTTTGGCTGTTTGATTAGCCAAATTTGTCCTGGAAAATGTTTGCCACCAATTTCTAATGTACAATCCTTTGAATCACAAAAGTAGGAAAATATTTTCTTATGATTTTGGTGGGAAATTATTTTCCACCTTGTTGAATGTTTTATTTTCCTTTTTTTTTTAAACTTTTTGGCAATGGAAACATATTCTAAACTCAATGGTAAATTTTTTTATCAATTTAATTGACAATTTGCACGAAAAATGAAGTCAAACGAACATAAAAAATTTATGAAATTATTTTTTAATTTTTTTTTTTTTTACTTTTTGGCAATCCAAACAAATTTTAATGAAGACTATAAAAAAATTATCCCAAAAAGTAACCATTTGCATGAAAAACAAAGCCAAACGGATTAGGTGGAAAATTATACCAATCAAACACTATTAATACAATTCCCTCTAAAACAAATTCTAGGCAAATCACTTCCCTACCAAATATTTCATTTGCCATTTTTTCCATCTTTTTATCAAACAGTTAGAGTAAGGTGATTCATGTTGGGTTAGAAAGATGAGAAATTGAACCACAACTTTCATGTTGCCAAGAATTCAAATTCGCATCATGGGGCAACCTTAAATTACCTTTCAAAGTCCAAGTTGTTACCTATTGTGTACAACTTTTCTATCAGTAAGCAGCACTCAATCTTTGGCCATATTTAAAATTATAGACATCCAATGGATATGATATTTGTACCAATGGAAAGATAACTTAAGTGACAACAATTCATCTTTTGATAAAAAATCCAAATTCTCCGTACATAATAGCTGAAAAGACTTTAATTCATTATTGACAATTTTGGCATAGCGAATGCTCGGATAATCTTTATATACCAATAACTCGTTTTGACATTCTCTCAAACAATTATCAAGAACTGTCTTTTAATGTATTTGCAATCAATATTGTATTTTCCGTATGAAATCACTCCCTAGTTGATTTTTATATGAGTTATATAAAAGATCAAAGATAATTTCTATTCATTTATCTGAAGTAAATTTCCAATGCTCTAGTGTTCTTCTTTATCATATTTTTTTCTAACATATTTGGATAATTTTTTGTCTGGCAATGAAATTGGCCATAAATTCTACAAAATAAATAATAATAATAATAATAAATAAATAAATAATGAAATCCATATCAAACGATCCTTACATTTGTCTTCTCTACTCACCACAACACTCATATATTAAGGGGGGTGCATTCATTTGGAAGTTATGAAGATTTTTATAAACATTTTGTAAGTGGGGATTTTTTTTTTCAGTTTTTGTAATTCGTGGACCTTTATAGAGATCTGTATGGAATTATTGAAAGTCTTTCATAAATTTCTATAGACTTTCATTTTAAAAATTTTATAGATTTTTATAGAATTCATTTGATTTTTAAATACTTTCATTTAAAATAGAATCCACTTGAATCTAGCTCAATAATAAAAAAAAAATCACATATAAGGGTGGAAGTTTGATCATCTCTCCTCCATGTAATAAAAAATATTTTAAAAAGAATAAAAAAATTTAAGTCGTCTTAATTAGATAAATATGTAATCAAAATACAATATATATGTGTGTGTGTGTTTTACGGGACGGATCCTCGTACACATAAATTTAACACACATATTTTGATAAATAATCGTTACTTTTAATTTTAGTTAATCCAACGCTTAATATGTATTTCACTAAAATCATGAAAGTGTTAGTTATAACTACTTGAGATCCATAAAATATTGAGTATTAAATTGACTTAAATTAAAAGTTACGATTATTTATCAAATAAGTATGTCAAATTTATAAGTAGAAATATTCGTCCCGTATATATATAATGTTCCCTATTATCAATGTGTGAGACCTTAAAAAAAAGTAAACAATCAATCAATTAATATATCTATCGAATCATGCTACAAGTACAATCGGGGTTGACAACTTTTGTTGACAATTACTCACATGGGGGGCCACGATGAATAAAAAAATCATGGCCCCCATTACTGTGAGATGATTGTTAACCAGAGTTATCAACCTCGATTGTACAAGTAGCAAAATTTATATCTATAACTTTACAAAACGCTTTTTAATACATAATCTTATAAAATTTAGTTACAAATTAATATTTTACATAAAATAATTTGGATAAAAAAAGAAAAAAAGTGTTAAATTTTTTTAATTATAGTTTAATCTTTCTTCATAAAAATTGGAAAAACAATAAAAAAAAAAAGGGAAAGATTAGTAAGAAGAAAGAAAAAAATATATTGAAAGGCTAAAAAGAAATTTTTCAAAAAATTTCTTTTACAAAAGTCTCAAAATCTTTGGGATGAAAGAGAGCCAAATTTTAAAATTTTATTTTTGTACTTCTAACTTTTATCCGTTAATATCTTTTATTTTAAAACTATTTTGTATACATACATATTCTAAATTCAAATTTTTTTTTTCTACTTTTAAATTACACACCCTTCAAAAATTCATTATTTAAAACATTTAAAATCCCAAATAATGACATCAAAAGGAGTTAATATTGTATGAATTAATTCATAACTCCAAAGGGCAAAGCTCTGCATTTGAAGACCGCCTGCCTACAGTAGAAACCTGGATTCCAGTAAAACCAAAAACCCTTAAATGTCTTCTCATATTCATAATTACTTAATCTAAATCAATGCAAACAGTCAGAAAAGCGATTGTAATCGGTAACGGTTTTGCGGGTGCAGAAAATCAGTGCATCGGTTTGGTTCGAGCTCTTGGTCTCTCCCAAAACTACACTCTTTATGTAAGCACATTTCCTGTAAACGAAAAGAATACAACTGGAGAATCACAAAATATATTTTTTGCCATTTTTTACATATTCTTTTTATTGATTTTATGTAAATTATACGTGCTATAAGTATTTAACTGGGTAATGATATTTTCAGGTTGATTACAGTTTGACATGTTTGCTAGATGATTTCTTAATATGCTCATAACACTGTTAATTTTTTCTGTCATTACACACGTAGCGCGTTACTAGGCCCAGAGGAGGAATCAATGAGAGGTTCCACTGGTTGCCGGTTACTGTCCACAAGAGACTGGAGCAGGTTGTTAAGTGGATTCGTGGATTTTCACGAATCCCAGGGAAAAAAGTGGCGCCCCGTCAAGATGGAGAGAAAGGTATTATATGTTAATTGCTCGTTTCATTTTGATTATTAGAACAGTTCTCATCGTGAAAAATGGTCCTGGAATCTTCTCTAGACGAAAATTTTTCTTTTCTTTTGGTGGTGGCTTAAATGGTATCGTTGGTATGGGTTCAGATATTTTAGAAGCAGATGCAAGACAAATTGCAAAAGTTGCTCGAGAAACATTTGAGAGGTGTGCATTGTTACTTTTCTTATTGACTTCTTTCGCAAAATTTCATTTTGATTTTCTCTGTTTGATTATTGATTTGTTTTCTTGAATGCGGTCTCCATTCTATGTATGAAGGTACAATCCGAAAACATTGCACTTAAACATTGGGAAAATCGTACATTTTGGATAAATTAACAGAAGTAATAATGCCTTTCTTTTTGCGTAATATTCTCTTCTCCAAGGACTGTGCATAATATGATCTGCGTACTGATATTTGCACGTGTCTATCTGTTAGTTCTAAGCTTTAACTTTCGTAACTTTTTTAGGGACGGCCCCATATTGGTGGTAGCATCTGGCCGTGACACCATTCCTGTTTCAAGCTCTATTAAACAGCTAGCCCCAGAAAATGTCTTTGTTATTCAGGTTAGATGAGACTCTAAATAGGTGACACTCACTTGCACTGGAATATGGATCTGACATGGAATTTTTGCATGATGCTTTGCTATCATAAGTTAAGAGAGAGAAAGTTAATAAAAGTTCTTGCCACGTGCTTGACTTGGTACTAAATTCTGTGGACAAGGATAAAAATAAGTGAACAACGTAAATGGTTTATCAATTATCAGTGTGAATAGAATGTATTGTGTTCTCTGCTTTGATTTTCTTTTGCATATAAAGGGTACTGTATAGCTCAATTTTGTTTCTGATTTTCCAATGTTTAATAACTAAACAATTTATTCCAGAGTACTCTTCAATTTTTCTTTCTACTATCTGTGTATCATTTAGATTTTATATGTTTTAAATTGTCTGTCTCTTTTACATTTCTATATTCTCATTCACAAAAGCAGCTCCAGATGTAGAGAAGTGGATACAAATTTAATGTCAGCAACATCTTTTGCACTTGTTTTTATCTGCCTAATGTAATTTTTATACTTTTTAAACATGGTGCAATTTGAATGATAAGCTTGCATTTGCCATGTTAAGTATAGTCATAATTACAAGTCATTGAACCAGGCCATCTTGTACAATATTCTTTCAGATACAGCATCCTCGGTCACGTCTACACAGATTTGATCTAGTGATCACACCTCGTCATGATTATTACCCATTGACACCTGAGGCACAGAGACAGGTCCCTTGGTTTCTCAGAAGATGGGTAACACCTCGCAAGCCTCCTGACAAGCACGTGGTATTATCCTCCTTCATTTGATAAAAAGATTCTCTATTGGAGAAAATTTTGGTGGTAGTTTGCTTCTTTGATTTTAACGTGTTTAGACTTTTGCCAATCTAAACACTTTTAATTTAGGTCCTTACCGTGGGAGCCATTCACCAGGCTGATTCTGTTGCGTTGAGAAGTGCAGCTTCTTCTTGGTATGATGAGTTGGTGCTGTTACCAAAACCGTTGCTGGTGGTCAGTGTTGGAGGGCCTACAAGTAAGTCATGCACTTAATCTTGCGAAGATCTGTTTTCCCTCCCCATGTTAAAGCAGTTGACTTTTAAAAAATAAAATTATGCTATTGCTCACCAATGGATTTTGACAAGTAGAGGTTTCTCTACTCTTGTAGAGCTCCATGTGATGTTTTATTGAATGTCGTTTTTTTTTTCTTTTGTTTTTTGTTTTTTTGAGTTGGATAGGTTATATTTAAGAACTTGTCATTGCGTTCCAAAGTAGTCTGATTATCACGTGTTCTAAGTCTGGAAACCCCAAAATCTAAACATTCTGTCCAGTCAAGTACAAATTTGTAGAGTATTAACTACCCTCTGAATTTAATGGTCAAAACTCAAAACTGTAAAATAGAAAAGAAGAAAAGAAAACTGAACTGTTCAATTGGTGGAATAGTAATTTTCCTAGTCAGATTATGAATTATTTGTATAATTTGCTTTACCTAGCTGATTTTTGGTTTATTTCCTCTTACCCTATGCGCAATTTGATTCCTATTTTCATTGAGATGTGAACTACCTGGGACTAACAACCCATAAATTCTAGTTTTTCTACACTGCATTCATATTCTCCATCAGTTTTAGTATAATTAATTTTTACGGACAATATCTCTCAGCAGCTTCAGCAACAAACCTTCCTGGCTTGTTATTACCCTACAACCATTTTCTTCTTTCTACCATCAAGAACAGATCAGAAAGTAATATACTTTGAAGGTTCTTGGTTGTTGGTGCCGATGTTTCACTGAGGAGTTGAAACGAAACTTCAAAATCAAGAAAACGAGGAAACGAAAAAGAGATGTAACTGATACAGGAAATCTGTTGATTGCTTGTGGTAAAAAAAAAGAGAGGGATGGGTGGGTGGGTGGGTGTGGATTTTGTGATGTTGATGAATACAAAAGATTTCATGTTCTCTGACTGGACAGAAGAACAAAGAGAGGACTTGACGGTAATGTACACTGATGAAAAGACCTAATCTGTACTTCCTGAATGCAATGCTAACTTCTAAACCTACAAGATTGGAGAAGAGAAATTTAAGCTCCCCAGGATTTATTAGTGTGTAAGCACTGTAAGCTTTTTTGGAATGTTGTTAACAGCATTGACGGAATAGGAAAAGGGCATATAGTAATTTTCTAAATTTTGGAAGGATAAAAAATCCCCATTTTAATCACAATTCAATGTTTTTTGACCCACTATTGCCCAATTTCCTAATTACCTGTGCATTAGGCCCAATATGAGTTGGGTCACTTAGCCACGTTTCATCTTTGGTGGTTTATGCCCCTTATCTCAAGTTTTGATATCGAACTAACCCATTCGTGCAAATAGTTTATTGGAGAGAATTGGGTGATTTAGGCCTTAGAGCTAGAAAGACTGATTGTGACCCTCAATCTTGGAATCCACTCTTCCCTGCACTAGAATAGAGAAGAGATGAGGAAGACATGGGCCATATGGTCGAAATTTTCATGTTTCACCATGAAAAGCGACCATTAACTATGAGTGACTATTTTGAAGTAGCAACCTGACCCAAAAATAACTAATGAAAGCAAGCCCATAACTCTGAATCAGGGATTTTGTAAAGGATAATCAATATATGTAGGACGGCTGATAAGATGTTTCTGTAAAGCGTAAAACTATCTTGGGTAAAGTTTTCATTTAATCTCATGCCGTCACACATCAATGGAATGGTTGAGATTTTAATACATAGTGTTGTTGCTTTTCTCACTCTGTTAGAACCACGGACGCTAGTCTCACCCCCCGTAAATTCAGTATTATGATACTTTTTGTTAACCAATGCTTTTCCATGCAACAATTATGATTTTCTTTTTATCAATTAAAACTGATGAGTGATAACATCATGACTTTTCTTGGTCGGGTTATGTTGGTTCATTCTTGCTCCTTACTCATCTTATATATTTGTCATGCAAAAATCACTTCAGTCGGTTTTGCTCACATCCTTTCTCATAGGTTGTTGCAAATATGGTGCGGACCTTGCAAAGCAACTAGCAGCCTCTTTGCAGAATGTTCTTCCGACTTGTGGGAGCCTCAGACTATCATTTTCTCGTCGAACGCCCAAAACTGTATGTATTGCTTCTCACAGTCCCATATGGCAATTTATGTAAGGGTAAATGCTCATTTGCGCTGTAACAAGCAGGTTTCTGATATCCTCGTGGGTGAACTTGGCAATCATCCTAAAGTCTACATCTGGAATGGTGAAGGTACTCATTACTCTTTCTAATTATTCTTATATTATCCCGTAAGAAGTAATGTTCAGGCCTGCTGGGTTGCCACTAATGCTTCATATACTTTGTGCACCCAAGTTCCGCCAAGAGGGACATATGACACATGGTAGGATACTTACCAGTCAATCAAAACTTCAATCTCTCCGAAGGTTGAAAAAACATGTTTCAAAAATTTCTGATTTTACGCATCCTAACAATGTTGCATCAGTTCATCACATTGTTCCCAATTCTATGTATCACATGATATGAATCTTTGCCACTCTTTTCAGATCCGAATCCACACATGGGACATCTGGCTTGGGGTGATGCTTTTGTCATCACAGCTGATTCAGTAAGTATGTTGAGTGAGGCTTGCAGCACAGGGTATGTAACAGATATGTCTATGATTGCAAAAACTATCATTTTTTAAAATCAAAATTTACAGTTTAATATTCTGTTTCCGTCTTAAGTTTTTGAATTGCAGGAAGCCTGTTTATGTATTTGGGGCCGAGCTGTGTACATGGAAGTTTGCAGATTTCCTCAAATCCCTGCAGAATAGAGGAGCAGTTAGACCCTTCAATGGTAAAGAAAATGTGAGTTGATTTTGCCTTATTTTGCTATTTTTTGTGGACGTAAATTTAGAGAAGACGGATTTTCTCTCTTTCTCAAAGATTATGAGCTTGCTATACATTCGAGATAATGAAACCAAGAGAAGTCTAATCTGAACTCAAACAGTTCCACTTACCACTTAATAATTTTACTTTCTTGTTTCTGCTGAGGATTGAGGTTCAGTTATCTTGTTCTTATTCAAAGAATACGTGTGAACTCACATGAGACCACACTTCTTACTTGCAAATATTGTCTCTTCAACTGAAGTTGTGACTTGTAACCCTTCGTTTTCATTTATCATAGATGACCAGTAAGTGAAATCTTATGGATGAAAATTTCACAAATAGTCGAATTCTACTAGATTAACAAATATACATATAATCATAGTAGCACATAATGCAAAGTTCACATTATCCTAATTTGAAACTTTCTGTCCAGATTGCTGAAAGTTGGAATTATTCTCCACTAAATGATACTAAGGAAGCAGCCGATGAAGTTGTGAAGGTGCTTGCAGAACGTAGGTGGAGATTGCAGTGATAACGCGCTTTCACTTAACACACGTTTGGTATGCAGGACACCGCACGATAGGTCAATACAAAGAAAAATATTTCTCATGTATAACTTCTTTAGTCCGGTCGAGGATACGAAACATGGCCTTAGTGGAGCCAAATGGCATTTTGTTTCTTGAAATATTTATGTTGTACCTTAGGCTAACAATAGAAAGCATCATTGATAAATTATGGAAATTGGAAAATAATAATAATAATTATTTTTTTAGTTAGTTCTGTACTTTTGTATGATTAAACCCTTGTTTGACAACCATTCTCCCAAAACTCATTTTTCTTTTTTCAAAAAAAAAAAAAAAAAACTTATCTTCAACAATACATTGCTACAATAAAATATTTTGCACGTAAATTTAATTTATATTTTTTCACTTTTTAATCACATGTTTTGTAAAAAATCACTATTTCAAAACTCATTTTTTCCAAAAAGTTATCTTTAATGGGGATCAAATAGAGGCTAAATGTTGATTTGTTCAAGGAAGATGGAGCAAATAATATATTTGCAACTAAGCAATTTCTCAAATAAAGAAAAAGCAATGGTCAACCAGATTGAACAAAACCAATGTGGGAATGAAGCCCCGAATGATGCATGCTGTAAATAAAAAATATATATATACACTCCAAATATGTTAGTTCTTGGTGGATTAGAAGTTATATATTGACTAATCATGCAAACAATTTAATTTCTTGATATTCTTAGTCCACCATTTCTTTAATTTTATGTCCATGCGTACACCCCTGCCCCAATTTCTGGAGTGTAGTCTTTGAGATTCAAATAATAAGTTAGCAACAACTCTTCTTACTCCATTATCTCTAAAAACCAACTCTTCTCACTATATAAAGATCCCTCTTGCGCCTCCATTGGCATTCTTATTACAATCTCTGAGCTCTACTAGCAATTAAAGAAAAAAGCAACCAATCATTCTCTCTCAAAAGGTATGGCGAAAAATGAGTCGACTACTATCAATGCTGGGGAGACTAGCAAAGAAAGGAAAGGAAAAGCACCCCTTTTGGGAGTGGATCGTGCAAGAGGAGGATATAAGAGAGGCATTAGCATATTCGACTTGATACTTCGAATAAGTGCCTTTGCATCGGCTTTAGCTGCAACGGTCGCAATGGGAACCACTGAACAAACACTTCCCTTCTTTACTCAATTCTTACAGTTCCAAGCAAGCTACGATGATCTCCCAACTTTCTCGTAAGTGCCCTTACACTAGAATTTGTTAAGGTGTTGAACCACCTCATTTAAAAACTTGTCAAAGAGTCATACACTTTTTTCTTAAACTCAAACATCTGATACTAAGTTGAACTACATCGTCCAAAAACTTAAGTTAATAACTATTAGACTTATTTATTTGAATTATGTCACATGCAACTATTGCACATACTTTGTAGGTTTTTTGTGATCGCCATGGCAATTGTCACAAGCTACCTTATTCTCTCCATTCCCTTCTCCATCATGTGCATTGCACGCCCCCTTGCAATAGGCGCAAGGCTCCTATTAATTATCTTTGATACCGTAAGCTTTTTCTAACATATAATAACAGTTATAAAGAATAATCGTGTCAAGTTTTGATTAAAATCTTTTGGTTGTTCATTTGTTGTAGGTGATGGTTACTTTTACTACTTCTGCAGTAGGTAGGTTCATCTGCAGCCATTGTATATTTGGCTTATAATGGGAATTCAAGCGCGAACCAATATGTCAACAGTTCGACGATTTCTGTCAAAGGATTAGCGGCGCGGTGGTGGCAGCCTTCATCACGGTGGTTCTCTTCATTTTTATGGTGGTGCTGTCAGCTGTTGCTCTCAGAAAACATTAATTTATAAGATTGTATTATGGATTGATGCAGATTTTCACTTTTTCTTTTTTGTTATTTTCTGGCTCATTATTTCTATGGTTGTTTCGTGTTTTATAGAACAAATGTAAATCACATTTGTATGTTGTTAAATTTCTAACAGTTTCGATATGCTACAAAGCCCTACATACATAAAGGTTGAGGATGTAGATGTCAATATTTAAAGTTTAGGGACCTGTATGCACAAAATCCATAGGTAAGGCGCCATAGCTGCAATTTCTCCCAAATTATCACAAAGTTTTTCTTTTATTATAGGGAAATTGAAGCCACGATATCCCACCTTTTGATAAGTGCGGGTTTTGCACTTATTTGAGCCGTTAAATTTAGATATTTATAAGTTTTCATTAAGATTTTGCTACCTAATATAGTTTATTCTATTTTGTAGGTATTTTCATGCTAAATCCCAATTTGAAGAAAACGGAAGAAGAAATGAAGAAAAGTTTAAAAGTGCAAAAAAGAGGAATTGGGTTTCGATTCTTAAAAAAAAATAAAAATAAAAAAAAAAAAATAAATAAAATTAATTTTACTGTCGCGGCGCCCAAGCTTCAGAAATAGGCGCCGCGGCGCCCGGTAGCGAGAAATCCGATTTTGACCCGATTTTGACTTATTTTTTACCCAACTTATCTCATTTCCTTCCTACATATAAATACAACATTTTTGGCCCATTTCTAGGATAAGAAAGGAGAGGGGGAGCCAACCAAATGAAGAGAAAAGATATGGGAGCTCTCCTTCAACATTGATGATTATGGGGAAGAAGAAGGACTCCATTGATAGAGAAGCTTCCATCCATTCATCCTTTCATCAATAAGCTTTTCTTTTTCCTTTAATTTCGTTTTCATCTATGTGTTGTAGTATTTTGTTAGTTATTTTTGAATCATCCATGTGTAACTAAAACTATTGTGATTTGGGGGTATTTTCTAACCCTAGAATGATTTTAAATCAATTTGTGCTTTATAGTTCTTGAGATTGATGTGTTTAATTCATTGTGCTCATTGTTTTTATTATTCTTCTCGATTATTTAGCGGGCCAACTAGATGATTGAGTTGTTTATAATATATGCTATTTTGGGAATTTTAGTACGTAATCGCTAATTTAACCAAAACCTAGTAGCAACTACACTTTTATGGATTATGAGGAATTTTCTATTAAATGTAGGTGGTTTATCACTTAAGTTAACAAACCGAGCTTGTGTGTTTGTACTTAATTCAATTCGACTCTCTCGTGTGAATGCTTTTGTGAAATTAAATTTAGGGAGCTTATCCTAGATTGTTTAATGAATAGGGTTGGGTAAAGAGCTTGTTTTATTCAACTAAAATATAAGGAGAGTTTGAGGTAATCGAGCTTGTAATTATTCTCGAATTGTTGTTGATCTTTTGAAGAAAAATTCTTTGATAATATCGATTAGAAATTCATTCTAGCGGTGAAGAAATATCCCTCGATTACATTTTCATTTCCTTGTGTTATTTGTCTTTTAGTTATTTTATATTTTTAGTTTATCGCTTCCTTAGTTTAATTAAGCAACCAAACCCCCCATTTACTGCTTTCCGTATTTTTACTTTCTTATTGCAATTGGCGTAATTGAAAACAATTCTCTACGGGAATGACCCTTACTTACCACATTACTACTTGAACGACAAATTTCATAAAAGTAAGGAATATTATTTTGACCCCCTTTTGGGCGTGTCACCTTTCATTTAGTAACATGCTTGATCCAAACATTTCATTTGTGCCAATCACTGTATCAATTCAAACCTTTCAGAAATTCTCACATGGAATCCAAATGGATGGTTCTGTTAATCTAACCGTTGTGACCCTAAAAAATAATTTTGACCAAATTTACAAAGGGCAAAATTGTAAATTAACTTGTTTCACATAAAATATTTTAATTTAAAAAAAAAACATAATCTCCTTTCCACTCCCACCTAGGAGTGGTAAAATGGTTCGGCGGCTCGGGCCGCACGGGCTCGACCCGTGAAAAGCTCGATCCAGGCTCTGCTCGTGGCTCGGGACACCGAGCCAACGCTCGGGTCGAGCCTCATTTTTGGGCTCGCCTGAGCCGGGTCGGCCCGACGAGCCACGCGGGCTGGCTCATGTCACGGACTTTTTTCGATCCACGATAAAAAAATATATTAATAATGAATTTTTTAAAAAAAAAATAAAAAAAAAAAATTCGGGCCGGCCCGTGCTCGGCCCGGCTTGGTTTGGCTTGTAAAAAGCCCGAACCAAAGCCAGGGCCGAGCCTCAAAATTTCCAACGAACTTTGGCTCGGCTCGGCCCGAAAAACAGCCGGTTCTCCCGAGCCGAGCCCGGGCTTGGACCTTAGGCTCGCGAGCCGGGACGGCCCGGCTCGCTGCCATCCCTACTCCCACCTACCCATAAATGTTTCTTGGAAAAATCCATCCCGCCATCCGTCATCAACTGCCAACCTACCCACTGTCGACAACTACCCACCCACCTACCATCGTCGATCACAACCGTCGTCTCAATTGAAGATAACACAATTTTACCTGAATCCGTATCCTTTGCCATTGAAACTAAAAAGTAACAAATTCCAAAAAAAAAAATTCAATTACAACTGTCGGCCACTATCGTCACCATCATCGTCGACACCAACCTCATTCCCCAACTCCACCTCAAAATCAGGCACCACCATCGCCTCAAGACCAACATATCCTTTGCCATTGAAACTAAAAAGTAACAAATTCCAAAGAAAAAAAAAATCAAATTACAACTGCCGGCCACCACCGTCACCATCGACATCATTGCCTCAACGTCCTTCCCCAACGCCATCTCAAAACTAGGCATCACCACCGCCTTAAGACCAGCAGTTCCCTTAAGCATTCAAAGAGAAATTGAACCTTCAGCTCCCTCAAGGTATCGAACATTCACGCCACTGCCATCACTGTTATCATTTTTCCTCACCACCACCACCACTTTCATTCACTAGAACCTCAACTTATACAACAATAACAAAACCTCTAAATCAAATCTAATTTCAAAATTAGTTTTGATTTTCAGATTTGAAGAAAAAAAATCTGTGACATTCTCATTCTTCCTTTATTGGGTGGTAGTGACGGTGACGGTGGCGATGACGTTCAACTACCTAGATGGCGATGGTGATCGATCACCTGGGTGTGGATGGTGGTGGTGATGGCGGCGACGACGACTTTGGGGTAAGGGAGATTGTATGGCAAGATGGAAGAAAGTGTTAGGTTTGATTGGGTGGTTTATTGTTTAATTATTTTAATTACACACACCCCCTCCTTTTATCTTTTAAAAATTATTCAACATGTGGTCAGATCATTGACCTATAGTCAACTAACAGAAAAACTAACGAGAACCATCCATTTGGATTTCAGGCAAAGATTTCTAAAAGATTTGGTACCGTGGATGGCATAATGAAAGATTTGGATCAAATCTGCTACTAAATAAAAGGTTTGGTACCGTGATTGCAATTCTCCCTTTATTATATTTATTGGCGAATAGGTCAATTTCGTCAATCACACAACTGCTCTGTCCACCGCCGCGAAGCAATCGGAACGATAATCTACCCCACCGCCTCTCTCTCTCTCTCTCTACAGTCTACTGCTTCATATATATACACATATCACATAATCAGTGTTATACTGTTGTAGAAGATTATAGTAGTAATACTGTATTAGCAGTAGAATTTACTTCAGTTTAGTGTTGCCGATAAAAATGTCGTCATCGTCAGTACTAGGATCGCAGGGCGCCGGCGTCGGGGGGAAACTGATGCCGCACCTGGATGAGCAAGTAACCAAAACGCTCAACTTCACTGTTCTGCAGAGAATGGACCCATTCATCAATGAAATTCTTATGACCGCCACTCACGTCACCTTCTACGAGTTCAACGTCGATGCTACCCAATGGGTATCCCCTTTTATCTTCTTCTTCACTGTTACTGTTACTGATCGAACTCGCTTTTCGGCGTGACATTGAATATTTTTTTTATGAATGAAGTGTTATTGTTATTATTATTTTTTTTCCCGGTTGGGCGTTGAAAAAGATGAGCCGTGAATAACGTAAATTCAGATGTAATCTGTATTAGAAGAATTAAGGCTGTCTACTTGTAATTTCTCAGGATTGTTGAATTAGTTTCTGATTTTCTGTGTTCAAATTTACTTGCAGAGCCGCAAGGATGTTGAAGGGCCTCTCTTTGTAGTCAAGAGGTAGCCAATTTTTTTGTATCTTAGTAATTTTTTCTTACTCTAGAATACTTAAATAGGTTTTGAGATTTAACTTGCCACAATTTTTCTTTTTGTGGAAGTTGAAGTGACATGAAAAACCATAGCAACCAAAAATGTAAAAACCACGGGCAATTTTACTTTATGGGAATTACTTTGAAGATCAAAGATCTATATGCACGACACCTGAGTTTGCAGTGTTTTTTAACTGTATTTTATGGTGCAATTCTTCTTGTATCTTGCAACCAGGAATAAGTTACATTTCCATCACTTCCTTCACTGTTAGTTCTTTTTTTTGGTTCTGAAGGAACTGATTTACTAATTTTTGTTCATGGTATCATTTTAGGAACACCCAGCCGCGGTTCCAATTCGTTGTTATGAATAGGCGGAATGAAGGTTTGGATCTTTTTATTCTCTTGATTGATGTTGATGCATTTGTTATTCTGTTCTGTATTTATTTGGTTCATGAATGTTTGTATATATGTGGTAAAGACTACTATATACTAATTTTGGTGAGCTCTAAGTAAATATGTTCTATGTAGAATCAAGATTACTATATACTAATTTCGGTGAGCTCTAAGTAAATTTGGTTGGGACATGGAACTGGATGGAGAAGATTAATAGAAGTGGAAGATAAGATGTCATTCTTCTGGATTATGATTAATCTATGCTCTGTGCTTTCATGCGAAAATTGCTACCTGCGCTGATTCTCTTGAAAAGATTTTGATTGTTTTCATTGTGAGCAGAGTCTATCATTTCATGCAAAGTTGCTGGCTTTACCCTGTTGTAGGAGTCTCTAGAGTCTATGTTTTATGGCAACAGTTGAGCTAATAAATTGACTGATCTATGGTTTTTATTTTTATTTCTCTGACTATTTGCCTTTTAAGATGAGAAGAAACTAAACTTCTTCTTTTTCCCCATCCAGAGGAGTGATTAAACATGGTTAGCTTGTTAAGGGATAAATCCCACGATTATGGATGAAATATATGACTAACATATTAGTGTTTGTGTTACTCTTTTTAACAAGGTTGGTCAATTTAAGATGGAACTCAAGACTTGACATGATATCATAGTCGACAAAGGTCATTGCATCAAGTCTCGCCGCCACCTTTTTAATGAATTGTACATGTTTGAGGCTTTGATATGAAAAAAAGAATCGGACCCACAGTTTTGGGGACATATTGAATATAATATTTAAATGATGTACATGTAACCCTCTCTATCGAATTAAGTTTTTAGATTAAATGATTCAATTTGATATTAGAGACCAACAACCTCAAACAAAGCCAATAAGCTCAAATGAGCAATTTGATCCGTCTAAAGCTAAAAAGAGATATCGGATTCCAAAATTGGTGTTCTCAAACACACCACCATCTTACCATTTAAATCCAAATCGACTATATATGAAATAAATAACTAACATATGGTTTACTTCAGTTAACAAGGTTCACCATTTAAAATGGCATATCAAAACTTTAACATGGGATCTGAGTAGGCAAGTAACTTAGAGTTCAAGTCTAACCGACACCCATTTAATGAAATTGTACATGTGAGAGGCTTTGCTTGGGAAAAAAAATGAAATCTCATCTATAAGTGAAGGGGCATGTTAAAAACAAGATCTGAATTTTATGCATGTGGCTCTTTAGCAACTTAATCTTTTAAATCAAGTTGTTCAACGAAACCTATCAATGTTTTTGAGAGCCTTACATAACGGTATTTTGTTGACCATACTGTAGGGATAATTCTACCCCACAGGTCTGAGGTCACACTCTCTACAAAGAGTATGCCAAATCAACTGACTCCAATGCTTTATTTTACATTTCCCCCTTTTGAAAATCATAAGTTTACAA
The DNA here is from genome assembly GCA_019395295.1 of Osmanthus fragrans. Classification (NCBI taxonomy): domain Eukaryota; kingdom Viridiplantae; phylum Streptophyta; class Magnoliopsida; order Lamiales; family Oleaceae; genus Osmanthus; species Osmanthus fragrans. The sequence goes on from CM033343.1 coordinate 4,913,541, forward strand.
GTATTGAGGACGAAAGCTATACACTGGCATGTACAAGCTGCATCCTTTGATACTCAATTTGAGGCCAAATGCCCAAATGGCTTGGTAGTTGCACTTCATCTGTTTGTGTTCTGAAAGTTTGTTTGTTTGCAGATTATTAAGGATCAAAGAAATTTTAAAAGCAATGTTTAATTTAATTTTTATGATTTTGAATAATAATATTGTTTGTTGAATGCCTAAATAATATACCTATCTATTTTAATGACATTTTGCTTATTGAGGAATAATTTACATCCAAAACGTGCTAGAAAGAAAATGATATCCAAATCACGCGGCTGGATTTGAATGCTGCTCTTTGGGAGCTAATTCTCTGTTGACTTGTTCCTAGATTTGCAAACTATGTCTTTACATAATCTTTGTAACAACAGAAAATCTTGTGGAGAATCTCTTGCAAAATTTTGAGTTTGAAGTCCAACTTCCATATCTATTGTATCGCAATGCTGCACAAGAAGTCAATGGTATTTGGTTCTACAATTCACGTGAATGTGAGGAAGTTGCAAATCTCTTTACTAGGTACAAAAAAATTGTCTCTGTGTTGTATTTTAGACCATTATGTTGTGCATTGTCTGTGCTCAATAATATTAATAAAATTACTACTATTAGCTGCTACTGATTTCTCCAGTTGGTTTTAGAAAAAGAGTTAACTTCGTATTTCTAGGATTATATGTAAACAGTGCTTTGCCCCATCTCTGTGGAATCCCCTTTAGAGAACTAACATCAAAACTATTGCTCCCTAACAAAGAAAAACCTCAAAGAACTGAACAAATTGTTTAGGAAACTGATAAAAATTATTATAAAGGGTCTCAGTACTGCAAATTCCATTTTCTGGAGACAGAAACATGTCAATATAGCATGAAGTGTGGGTTTTCGGATATTGTGGATTCAGAGGTATTTATTACTGATTATCTTTCTAACTGAAGCGTCAAGCGTGAATGAATTTTTACTTCGTTAGCTTAAATCTTTGAGTAAAATAACAATGTCAGCAGCAGTATCATAGATCCTAGATACCAAAGAAAGGGTTCACCTATCAGATTGAGATAATTAAAGAATATGGCTTTTCCATGAAGCAGAATTTCTGATAGTGTATTATTAAGTCAACTGCACATGCTATGAATGTCCCTGTACACATGTATATGTTTCTCTATACTAATGTAGCAATTCTACATTTCATTATTGAAAGAATGGATAAACAAAAATTTAGAGTGGATGACATCAATAATTGATAGTTATCACATTATGTAGGCTTAAGCAAATATTAGAAACCTTGGAGACTACACGTACCTTGTTTGACTTTATGGCTTGGAACCTAATTTTACTTCAAACCAAATTAAATGGTTAGCTCATACTCTGGGATGCACGTCCATGGCTAGAAAGTCAATTAGATATGGCACAACTGCTAATAGGTACAAATTGAAGATATGCACTCACAAGCTATAATTTTTAAGTTGGAAAGTGAAGAGGCAAATCACAAGCAGTAGGATCCCGGGAGAGCCCGAGCCATCCGTGAGATACCACTTTAGTTAGACACTCTTTGGAAGAGCTAGAATTCTGCCCTACTCTTTGGTCTTAAAAATGCTTGATTTTAAGAATAAGTAATTGCCCTTTTGCTACCCTTATTATCCAAACTGAGAATAGACAACTAATGCGCCTTTCTATCAAAGCACCGCGTCCTAAACAATATATGACCAATGGACACTTCACAATTTTTCTTCCCAAGTATCATGGGTATGTCTGATAAGCAGAAATTATTGGGAAGATGACTTTTGATTACTTTATTCCATTTCGGTGCCTTATATGCATTATCTGTAGACATTCTTCAGATGAATAGCTTATGTGGTATTGACAACTTGTATGGCTTAACCTTTTCTACAGGATACTGAGTGCTTATTCAAAGGTTCCTCCAAAGCCACAAGTATCCTCAAGCAAAAGGTAGCTAGAAACTATCTTGAAGAATTTCTCTGTTCTGTGCTCAAGTTGTAAATCTCTACCTGAATATTCTAGCCTAACGATTGAGTCACATCAAATTTCTTAACAATTCCAAGGTTTCATGCCGTGGAAAAATGATCATTCTCAATTCTCATCCTTACCATTAGCTTCTATAACTGTACTCCATCAATTTAAACATGCATGTGCTGGACTGACTTGGCATGGTAGTTCCAGGTTATTCTATTATACTTTATGGTTTAAGACATGCATCCTTTCTATACTTAAATAGTAAGGTATAAGAAAGAAGCTGACATCCTTCTCTTTGCACCACCTCTATGCAGCTTTATTGTCACTATCCCTTGCCTGAAAATTCTTCTCCTACCTTTCTCCAACAACTGTAACAATTCTTAATTATAGATGAATTAATATGATAAGCACAAAAAATGTACAACTACTGCTGTATAAAAGATATGATGTCGAAAAAGGAAGTGTCAAATCAGCATATGATGGTGGTCACTGAGTGCCACACAGCTGTTTTGAAGTCTTAAATATGAACAGAATGGGGGTGAAAATTGCATGCTGTGATCACCATCTCAAACTTGACTAGAAGGTTATTTCTGCTGTACATACTGTCATTCATGGCATACATAGTCTTTGGCAATGATTGGTACGGATATTACTTCTGATTTCATTTCAATGCATTCTTCCAATTCTTACGTTTTTCTTTTTGTATTCTTCTTTGCAGTGAGTTTGAGGAACTTGATACAGTCCCTACAAGTTCAGTGATTGAAGGGCCACTACAACCGTCATACACTGCTTCTGCAGATCTACACCATGACTCCTCCTTTGTGAACTTCTTTAGTGTGAGGGACTAATTTCTGTCTTTAATTCGTTAACTCTCTGAGTACGACATTTCCAGAGTTATGTATTATATCTTGAGAATTTGTGCATTATATGCATCTTGATGGATCAGTCCCTGTTAGAGGGCCTCAATGATGTATTTACACGGCACTAAATATTCATATAACTCTTAATTCTTATTAGTTCGTACCATATTGAGTGATATTTTTTTTTTCTCCAAATTCCACCATTGCAGAGAGCTATGCATATTGGAAATGAGTCTTCAAAAGTCAAAAATCCTTCTCTCAACAATCCTCCTGCAGTTCCTCCATCCTCCCATGTTCTTGGTGTTGGTCCTTCCACTCCAGCTTTGCTAGCTACGCCACTTACAGTATCAGCTCCATCAACTGCTCCAGTGTCGTCCCTTCATGCTGCTAGTGAACCAAGCAAAAGTAGTAACCGGGTTGTCAATCTAGTCAAGCCATCTTTCTTTTCACCCACTTCAACATCTACCTCATCTATTCCAACTGCTGCTAATCATCTTCCCGTGAATATACAACGGCCACATGGTTCTTCAGCACTTCAACCTTTCCGACCTCCTAAGCCTTCGACATCTCTTACCCCCAATTCCCATTCTGTTCCAAATTATGGACCTGTAAGCAGGGAAAGAGTTCGGGATGCACTTTTGATGCTAGCTCAGGTATCCTTAAGTCATTTGTTTGTGTCCTTGTTTAGATTTTTGAAGGTGTATTTAATTTTCATCCTGACATATTTGAACAGCTAATTAGATGTTTAGTTTCTGCAGACTTATTTCTTTCAGCTTGCAGTATATAACCAATAATTTGTTTTTATTAAAGCCATATTTGTAAGAGAACCTCTGGTTCATAGAATCTTAGTATTAAAAACTTCCGGTTTCTACTTGGTGTTTGGAAGTTTTGGGGGACTCCTTCCAGATAAATGTAATAAACTCCAGATAAATGTAAAGGTTTATTACATGCATTCAAAAAATTGTTCAGCAAAATCTTGCAAATGTGTGTGTAGGGCTACACACTGCAATTTTTATGCCTTTATTTGTTTGTTGTCCTTAAGGTATCTTGTATTCCAATTCTATTTGTCTTTAACTATGTTGAATTTGACCACAAGTGTTTTGGATTTTAAGCTTGCCATGATAGGTATTATTCAGAAGATATGACTATGCCTTGTTTGGGCTCCATTTTAATGAAAATATGGGGAAAAGTGAGTTTTGGAATGGTGGTTTTTTTTGGAGAACATATGGTTAAAAAAATATGAAAAAGCTTTCGATTTACATGTAATATTATTTATGGAAGAATGTGTAGTTGAAAATGAGTTTTGAAAAAAATGGGAGCCAAACATAGACTATATTTGTGGCTGGCTTCATTTTACAAAAAAATGTCGTGGTTCTGATTGTCACCAAATAGGCTCAATGGATTTATTTTGGACCAAGGCAAATGTCATAGTTTTGCAGTCAAATATAAGAAAGTTGCTGATCATATTTTAGTATTGACTGATTGATCCCTTCATCCATATCTTAAAATTTGAAAGTGCGTCACTTTTCTATCTTTTGCTTGCGGAGGCAGCCTGCTTCCTTATTTTACTTTAGGTTCGCATCAGTTTGCACATAGAGAATGAGAAATATGCATATAATCATCTAAATGAAATGCAAATGGTATGAAGTTTCTTCTTTTCTTGAATTCCACGGGGCTTATGCTGTACTTGATAGGAATGTTACGTATTCATATACTCTTGTTTGAAAGTCTCTCAATGTTTCTTAAAAGTTTCTTCACTTTGTATTTGCCACGTGGCAGGACAATCAATTCATCGACATGTTTTACAAAGCGTTGCTGAAAGTGCATGAATGATGATAGCTTTAACAATGATGACACCATTGTAAATATAAAATTTCACAGAAGGATCAATTTGTACGTATCTGTGGCATTGTTTACATGAAATGGCAGGAGTTCGCAGTTTCGTCTTCCACAGAAAGGGCTGCGTCTTGCTTGGTACAGTTTCTTTCTACTTAAACATCTCCATTGTTTTGACTTCTGTGCTGTGATGAAATTACACACCTCAGAATTGAAGTTTTCTAGTTTATTGCTAATTCAGATGGGGTCAACATGTCTTGGAATTAGCATCGGCTGGAAAGAGAGATGTATATCAAATTTTATTTCATCTTTTAGGGTAAACCATGTTGAAATCTATACTGGAATCTAGTATGCTTTGCGGTTCTGTATTGCAAATTCCTGTTTTCGTCTGTTTGAAACTGGGATTTTGACAATTCAAGCATTCTCGAATGATGTTGAACTAGTAGGTGAAAGAATAACTGCATATGCTTGTAGTTTTTTGTTAAGTTTGTAACAGGGAAAAACAAAGAACAGAATATGTATAAGCAAAACTCTTATTGAATGCTGAAAATGATTACAGAAAAAGAAGATAACATCTAGTCATTCGAGAGGACTACACTCTCATAAGCCTCACTTTCACTCACTCAATTCCCCCCTTCTACAGTACAGGTTGCCTCTCTATTTATAGATCATTTCTGACTAATTGCCCCCCCCCCCCCCCCCCCCCCCCCCCCCCCCCCCCAAACTTGCCACAACAGAATTCTGTTGATATATATTCTACTCAATTCTTTCGGCCCTTCTAGAATTAGAGGCCTATAATTACCCCCGGGTTCCAAAGACACCTTATCATCAAGGTGGAAGTGAGGTTTAACTGCAATTTTCTTTGATATGAATATGGCCAAGGCTAATGCAGAAAATGAATAGTTCAATCCAAGGAAGGGGGGCTAATTGACTGACTATTAGTAGTATAGTGCCCAAGCAAACTCCATTACCCGTCGTCCCCACCTTCAATGTTCGCGTTTGAAACTCATTGCCCTATTTCGTCCCTGCACGAATCTGCCTTGGTTTGGAGAATTTGGAGCTCACGATTTCTTCAGGTGGCTTTACAGCTGTGTTCCTATTTTCAATTAGAATTGGGGCTGACAGTGTTTTATTTATCTTTTGGGTTAGGTTTTCTTGGGCCGTTTTTAAAATCACATTAGAGGAAATTACAGAAAATTAGGCACTTAAAACTTCCAAATTCAAAATTCAGGTATGAAAATTATTTAATAAAAAATTAGGTATTAATTCATTCATATATATATGAAAATTAATTTAATCTACAAACCCTAAATTTATTTTTAACCCAATTTATTCTCTCCATTTTATCTCTCTACACGGTTTCTCTCTACCTTCTATCTATCGGCGTCGGGAAATCTGAGCGTCGTTTGCCTCGTTGTGACAAGCTTCATTGCTGCAACTGTTGCGAAGTCGTCACAGTGTCGATCTGAGGTTGAGGTGGTGGCGGTCTTGGCGGCGTGGTTGGTGTGTGGTGGGTTCAGATATGGTTGATGTTGGCCGTGTTGTGTTGTTGGCAGCTGCAACCGGCGACGAATGAGACCTTCGCAGCAGCGCGAAGCGCCAATTCTCTCTCTTTTCGATTTGCATTTTGGGGTTTTTTTTTGTTTTTTGATTCGACGACGATGGGCATATAGCGGCGATTTTTGTTGGAGGTGCTATTGAGGTGGTGGTGGTGGTGGTGGTGATGTGGATCTAGACATAATAGTATGATACAGGCGGCAGTGGCGAGTCTGGTGATGGGCTAGTGTGATTTGTTTGTGGTGGTATGTGTAGTGGTGTTTTTGGTGCGGTGTGGTGCTGGTGGTGTTGCAATAATAGTAGTGCAATCGCTATAGTGACGGGTGGTGGCGATGACAGTGATATTTGTGTTGATTTTGGTTGGCAGTGGATTGGATCTAGTGGTGGAGGTTGTTGCGGGATGAGGGTGGTCGCAAGTGGTAGTAACAACGGTGCATTGGTAGTAGTGTTGGTGAGGGTGGATTGTGACCACTATTTGGGTTGTGTGATCAATTATTTGATTATCTGTGATCAAGAACTCAATTGTAACCTAAAAATTTGATAATATGTGACTGAAAAAAATTGTGATCAACTAATTTGAAAATATGTGATCAACAAATAAACCGTGACCTATAATTTGTGACGTTGAATAAAATTGTGACTTGTAAAATTTTTGATTTGTGACCTCGAAATAATTTGTGACTAATCAATTTGATAATATGTGACCAAAAAATAAATTATGACCTTAATTATGTATCTGTGACTATTAATTGTATAACTGTGACTTTATTATATTTAATTAATAAATATATTTAATTAATTATATATACATGGATTTTGAATTTTTAAACTATGTACCTGATTTGTGAATTGATGAAACGAATTTTCCCATCAAATTAAGTTCATGTATGTTTTGCGCCAGTTCCATTAGTTAGCCTAAACCGTTTAGGCTTGGTAACTTGATATCAGCCCTTATATTTGGCTTGAGTTCCTCTATGCGTTGGACTGCTTCCATTAGTTGGCCCAACCCTTTTCAACCCTTATATTGGGCTTTAATTCATTGATAAAAGTGGAAATCACACTATACTCTACTTTAAGAATTCAACATTCTAAAATCACGTGGGAAGTTTCATATTTCACAAATCAGATATTTCGTATTTAAATATAAATATTAAATATATACTTTTCACTCAAAACCCTAATCAATTTAATCTCTCTCTCTCTCTCAACGAAGTCGTCTCCTCCGACATCTGGATCTCCTCACCGCCCGCCCCTCTCTTCACCTCTCGTCTCTCTCTACGCTCTCCCTCAGACCACCGTAGCTGCCGGGTGTGTCCACCTCTAGAGGCTTCCTTCGATTGTCGCTACGCAGCCATGCCTTGATGTGAGTATTGCGATGTCATCATCGCTACGATGTTGCCTGCTGCCCGATGCGAGCTGCGCAACAGTTGATGGAGTTAGAGGCGGAGTAAGTTGTGCTTTTGGCGTTGACGATTTGTGTTTTTGCGTTAGCAGAGTTGGATTTTTGTTTTGGATCTGTGGTTTTCGATCAGAGGTTTCATTTCAATGTGGTTGGCAGTGTGGTTGGGTATGGTTGGATTCGTAGATCGGTGGTAGTGAAGTGGTGGTGGTGGCAATTGTAAAGTGGTGGTGGTGGTGGTGGTGGTGGTGGCGATTTTCAGATCCGGCTGGGGAGGTGGTGGCGATGGTGCTTGTGAGCGGCAGCAGTGAGGGTAGTTTTGTGATTTTTGTGGTGATTTTCAGATCCCACTTTGTGAGGCGGTGGCGGCGGCGGAGGTGGTGATTTTCAGATCCAACTTGTGAGGTCGTGGCGGTGGCGGGGACGGTTGTCGAGCGGTGGTCACAGATTATTTGGTTAACTGTGACCAATAACAAATCTGTGACCATTGATTCGGATAATTTGTGATCGATGAGCAATTTGCGACCTATTAAAATTTTGATTTGTGACCTTAAAAATAAATTGTGACTTATTAAAATTTCGATCTGTGACCTCGAAAATAAGTTGTGACCTAATAAATCTTTGATTTGTAATATTGAAAATAAATTGTGATTTATTAAAATTTTGATCTGTGACCTAATAAATCTTTGATTCGGGACCGAAAAATAATATGTGACTAATTAAATTGTGAATCTATGACCGATAAACAAATTGTAACCTATAAAATTTTTAAATTATGACGTAAAATAATTTTTGACATTTAAAAATTTTGATTTGTGACCGAAAATAATGTGACTAACTAAATTGTGAATTTGTGACCAAATTATATAGATATGTGATCTCAATATATTTAATTAATTAAATTATAAATAAAAATTAATAAAAATCTGATTTTTGAAAGTTAAAACTTATTTTTTTATTATTGAAATGGGACATACTTATAATTTTACTTATGAAAATTTCCCTTGATAAAAATCTCTTTTTCTAGTATTGGAGATGAAGACAATTTTTTACTTCTGGGCTGGGTATTTAGCACATTTGATAACTAAATTTATGTCATCTACTCATTGGGCCATATCCATTAATTTTCCCAATCCTTTTGAATACAATAGACAGACCTCAGCCTGTATCTGTGCCTTCAGACCCTGTATGAACGTGCTCTGCAGAACCTCTTCTGTGATTACAGTTACCGGTACGACCAAAGCTTCGGGGGATCATCTAAAATCTGCCATGGAACCTACCTGCTTATTGCCAGAAATTTTCGCACAAACTGCCTTCCTTTGTGGGTTGAAAATGCAACAAAAGTTGCTATCGAAATTGCTTCTAGCTGTAGAACTAATTTCTTGCTTCTGTCCCTTGCAACCAGACAAGGTATCTCCATCCAAACTTACCACAATCGTCCCCATATTCTCCTGTTCAGTTAGCCATTAATTTCAAAGTATCATTAAGCCCGAAACCACCACCCATTCGGATTGTCTCCACCGAAAATTGGTATTTCCAACTTCCTGATTCGCCTCCAATTCTTTTGCTCTGCGTTTTGGTTGTGAAACATAATATACGATCTAAACATGTTTTTCAACCTAATCAACACATTTAAATCGATTAAGCGGAAGCATAAAACAGACTTGAAAGGCATACTGATAAGTGCGGGTTTCACACTTATATATATCATTAAACTTATGTCTTTATGAGTTTTCTTGTGTGTATTATTGCTTATTTTTGTTACTTTTGTCATTTAGGTGAAAATTCGAGTTGATTGAAGATTATGAGGTATTTTCTGCGAGAAATGAGCCAAATGTATTGAAGATACAATTATCCAAAAGTTTTGTGCAAGGCTAACACTAGTTGGTGGTTGAATTTTGGCTTGAAAATGGGTGAAAAATGGTGCAAAACATAAAATTTCAGCAAGCCTGGCGCCATGGCGCCCAGAAAACAAAAAAGGAGCAGATGTGTGGCGCCCAACTTCTCGGCTGCGCGCGAAAACGCGATTTTAACTCGTTTTTCGGCCCATTTTCAACTCGAACCACCTCCTACCTTCAAGACAATATAACTAGAACATTTTGGAACCATTTCTAGGTCAAGAAAAGAGGGGGGAGCCAACCAAATATAGAGAGAAATCTGGAAGTTCTCTCCTTCAACAACAATGGTGATTTTGGGAAGAAGAAGAAGAAAACTCCATTGATGAAGAAGTTTTCACCCAAGCATCTCTTTCAATAAGCCTTTCTTCTCTTTTAATCTCATTTTTATCCTTATATTGTATTATTTTGTTGGATATTTGTAAATACTCTATGGATAGCTAAACCTAGTGTGATTGGGGGTGATTTTGAGTCCTAGAATGATTTTCTATTGTTTTTGTGCTATATAGTTATCAAGATTGATGTGTTTAATCCATTGTGTTTAATATTTATATTGCTCTTCTTGATTGTTTGGGATAACATCTAGATGATTGAGTTGATACAATGAATGCTATTTTAGGATTTATAGTACGTAATCGCTATTTATTCTAAAACCTAGTAGCAAGTACATTTTAATTGATTGCAGTACGTAATCACTATTCGATTATATGTATGTGGATTAACACTTAAGTTAATAAATCGAGCTTGCGAGTTTGCGCTTAATTCAATTCAAGTTTCTTATTTTAATGCTGCTGTTAAATTAAATTTAGCGAGCTTATCCTAGGTTGTTTAATGAATAGAGTTGGGTAGAGAGTTTGTTTTATTCAACTAAAATGTAATGAGAGTTTGAGGTAATTGAGTTTTTAATTATTCTCGAATTATTGTTAATCTTGAGAATGAAAATCTCTTGCGAACATTGATAAGTAAATCATTCTAGCGGTGAAGAATATCCCTCGATCACATTCCCATTACTTTGTTTCCTTTTTATTCTCGTCTTTTCTATTTTACATTTATCGCTTCCTTAATTTAATGAACCAAACTCCACCACTTACTTATTTGCTTATTTGCTCATTTTACTTTTTACGTTGCAATTGATCAAATTGAAACAATCCTCTGCGGGAATAACCTTTACTTGCCATATTACTACTTGAACGACACTTTTAAAAAAAGTAAGGAATATTAACTTGATACGCTTTTGGAAGTTATCAATTTTAGTTCCGTTGTGGGGATTTAATTTGGTACCTTTCTGAGTCGTATCACGTACCTCCAGCCATTGCTATTTCTGGTTTTTGGTTTCGAAAAAGGGCTTCTAAACATTTCTCTTCTCTCACTGATGGTGTAATTTTAATATGAAAATGAAGACCGGCTTAGGGACCTTCCGAAGGGATGCTCTCTACCTTTATAACGTCTTTGTCCATCAAAAAGCCGCTCGAGCGAAGAAAGTGGGTGAGTGGTTTCGAAATGTTGGTGATGCAGTTATCCACTTTCCTAGATTCGTGGAATATCATGGACTACATTGAAGAAAAATGAAAAACTAATATTCTCCCACTTGGTCCGTATATTCCATAAATCACATAGTAAGAAACAAAATACAT